>JAPDOI010000002.1:4200000-4697500 GCA_029168955.1 Aplectana chamaeleonis | reverse complement strand
TTTTTTCTCCTTTATTGAAAAACAAGTCTAATCAGCACAATTATCCACAACAGTGGCCCATCGATTGGGCAGGTCGCCGATGCCCTTCGCCCAGAACTCCGGGGCTGCGGCTCGAAGAAGTCCGCGATGTCGGAGTTGAGGTTGTCGTAGTTGGTGAATTTTCTTCCGGCCAAATGGTGCTTCAGCGGGCGAACAAGTGGTAGTCGGAGGGGACGAGATCCCCTCCGACTGCAAAATTCTCTCTAGTCGACGTATTTGATCCAGCACCGCACCAACCTACGCGACGGATGTCCAACACAGCGCCTTAGACCACTAGGCCACATGTACATGCGTGAAGGACTCTTTCTGTTTTCCTACATACACTCCCTCCACAGTTCTTCGTATTCATTGCAACTTTGATCGAACTAGCAGTAGTAAATATGGGTTTTGGGAGCTTGCAAATGTATTATCTTTCAGATTTAATAGGTTTTCAACCTTGGATGATGGGATTTCTCAATTTTCCGTCAAAATAACCAAAACGAGAGAACGTCAGATTTAGAAAATGATTTTGAAAATTTCTTGTTGGATGACCAATTACCACTGAACCACGATACACAATACTTTGTAGTATGATTGTCGAGGAGCCAACCTCGTGTTTTTTTTCACAAGGTAAACCAAAAAGTTCCAGGGATTTTTTCAAATAATGGACTATTTTTTTGCTTAGTCTGTTTCACGCTTCCCAGTCAATACAGAAAGAAGTGAATTTGAAGTGAAAGAGGAAAACGAAGTTTAGATAGAATCCGCTTTTAAATGAACTATCATACCGCATTTAGTAACTAGTACACACGGATCAAGGAAGTTTCATGCCTTTCCTGAAGAACGAAACCGTTTTTCAGCCATCTTTCTTAGATGGCTTTCTAAGCAGATCTGATTTTATTTTTATTGAGCGATTATTGGAAAAAAATCTGAAATTTGTTGAATATGGCCACAACAACTTCTAGGAATTCGAATTTGAGCTTAGAATACAAGTAAAGCACGTGAAATCTATAAAGGAGACGTATTCATGACAGCTACGTACAATTTGACGTTAATCTCATACTAATCTCCGCCAGGAATCATTGAAACATCAATAAAACCTTCGAACGTTTCGGCCTGTCATTCCTATCGGCTGGCAGCGGAGCTGGATGGCTGCCAGCCGGCGGGTGCAATTTTTCCTTGCCCACCTAGACAACGAGATAGGCCGCCGTGCTGTGCTGGGGTGATAAGTGGACAGCGGACTGGTCGGATCGCAAGCGCTCCACTGCCCTTTCTTGTAGTGAACTTGCTTCAAAAAGTCAGCACCATTGGACGTGCTCGACCCCTTGACCGTGCTATCGACCCAGCTCCTCTTCGCTCCGCGCGCTATTTCTCTTTCCTCTGCGGCGGCGAGCTAACAAGGGAAGTATAAAAAGCGTAGGTCGGATTTGCCAAAACGACTAGTATGGTTAGTATCTCTTCTGGCTCCATAGTAAAAATGCGCAGTTGACCGCCGCGAGCCGCAGGTTCAAAAAAGTTATGAGCATTTCTTCAAGCCTGCAGAAAAGGCAAGGGTACCCATCAGGCATTTTTTTGGATTTTCAAACAATTTTTTCGGATTTAGCTCAAAAGTTGTATGTAGGGGTAACCTAGGATGGTGAACACGAATCTGGAGTCCATTTGTCGAAATTTTGAGGTTTACTGTAGGTTACGGTAGGTAACATGTCATTTAGGGATCAAAACCCACCTTAGTATTTTGAAAATCGGCAAACGGACGTTAAATTCGTATTCTCCACCTCGAATAATCCCCGTATACAAAATTTGAGTGAGATTTTGACCAAACTACCGTATACCCACCGTAATCTACCGTAGTCTGCAAAAAGTCGATAAACGGACTCCAGATTCGTGTTTAGCCCTATAAATTGACTTACTTGACTTAATCGGTTGGCTTTCGCCTGACGCGGTCATTCCGCATCTTCACCGAGGTGTGCCGTCCTAGTAGTCAGCCGTGTCCATTTTTCCTGGTCTTCAGCCACAATTTGAACACATTCCATCCAGCTGTCACTATTCCATTTCCTGCGAAACGAAAAATTGCGCCTGAACTGTCTTTCGATGCCGAGTGGCTTTAAATCCTCTTTAACCACATCCGCCCAGAACTTTCGCCTACGCCCAGGTGGCCGTTTCCAGACAGGATTTGAAAGCATTCTTAGAGCGTGTTGTACGAGACGATCCGGCGTTCTTCTTAGTATATGCCCGAGCAGTCCAAGTCGACTTTCCATTGCTGCTTGAGATGGCTTTAGGAGATGCTGGCACCTCCCTCGTGTCAAGCGTTGATGTACTGCGTCGATTTCCTTGTAAAGTTCTTCGTTATGGCGTACACGCGGCCAGAAATATCCAAGCAAACGCCTAAAAAGCTTCCTCTCCATGCAATCCAACCTTTCCATCTGCGTCTTCGGTGCTGCCCACGTCTCCGATCCGTACATCATGATAGGGCGAATAGCGGATAGGTAGACGCGCAACTTGAGTTCCTTCGCGATGGTGGTAGACCACAAACACTTGGTTAGAGAATTAAATGCAGACGTAGCTTTTGCACATCGTTGTCGAATATCCGCTGCATAACTACCATAGTTCTTCAGCAAACAGCCCGAATAACAAAAATCGTCCACTAGTTCGATACGTTGTCCGTCCACACAAACTCCCGTTAAAGGCCTCTGAGAGACCCACATCTGCTTGCATTTGTCGGGACGAAGACGAAGTCCATAGGCTGCGGCATATTTCGAAACGAGATTCACAATCCTTTGCAGTTTTGCGTTGTTTTCAGCGAATAACACAATGTCGTCGGCGTACTCCAGATCGACAAGGGAGCGTCCTGATGGTGTTAGGATCACATCCGCAGGAAACTGTTCTGCAACTCTACGCATGATGTCATCAACGGCGAAGTTGAAAAGAAAAGGTCCTGCAACGGCTCCTTGCCTTACTCCTGTTTTCACCTCGAAAGCTGACGGAAATCCGACAGGTGTACGAACTGCTGCTGTTGTTCCTTTGTTCATGTCCTCGATTAACCGAATATACTTTTCCGGGACTCCATCTGCTCGCAGAGCATTGAGCAATCGATCACGATGAGGAGAGTCGAACGCGGCTTCAAAGTTCAAAAAAGCAAGCTGTAATGGGTTCGAAAACCGCTGCCACGATCCAATTACTCTTCTCACGACGAACACTTGGTCGATGGTCGATCTTCCAGGTCGAAAACCGGCTTGCTCATCTCTGGTCGTTCCTTCACGATGTTTGATAAGTCGCTCGAGAATGATACGTTCTAAAACCTTGTACATGAGACGAAGTAGAGAAATTCCTCTGTAGTTCTTAGAATCCGTGACGGATAGCTTCTTGTGAAGAGGTACGATGATCGCATGTCTCCACGAATCGGGTATCCTTTCGCTCATACATATGGCACGGATGGGGTTGGTCATTTCACGAATCCCTGACGGAGGTAGAGCTTTTAGCATTTCAGCAGTGATGTTGTCATCTCCACCTGCCTTTCCATTCTTCATTTTCCGTACGCAATCCAAAACTTCAGACTCAGTCGGCGGTTCCTCACTGACATCGTAATGTGCTCTCTGAACATGCGGGAACTCAGGTACTGATGGCGCTGGACGATTCAGTAGTGAACTGAAGTAATCCTTCCATAATGGCAGCGTCGCATCACCAACTGCAACTCCATTGGTAGTGTTCGAGACAGGAGAACATCTCTTCATCTTCCCGCTATACCGTCGCAGCAACGTGTAGGCTTTCTTCGGATTCTTCTCCTCCCAAGCCTTCTCAAACTCCTTAGCTCTACACGTCCACTCTCGTTCGCGGTCACTTTGAAGCTGCCGACGCAAATTCCTAATCAGACGCTTCACCTCCACGAAGTTTCCTGCAGTTCGGAGAGCACATACTCTGTTGTAGGTAGATGTTGTTCTTCTGAGACGTAGGCGAACTTCTTCTTAGGATGTACAACCGGGAGAGCCTCTTTCGAAGCGTTCTGGATGCACTTGACAAAAGAATCCGCGTCGCAAAATTTCTTCTAAGTCAGTACTTCGATAAAAATAGAAACGCATTGTCGAAAATTCCTTCTGCACTCTTCATCTCTGAGACTTGTCATGTCAATCCTCTGGAGAGGCTGAGCCCCTCGCTTCCTCTTATGAATCCCCGCAGTGAAGTTTAACAGAACAGGACGGTGATCCGAATCGAATGCGACATCCCACACAGCTCTAGATCTTCGAATGTCCGATACTGGAATATTCCTCGTCAGGACATAGTCAAGCTGTAGTTTTAAAGTTGTCATCTTCCGCTTCCGCTGCTTTTCTGGAGATAGCTGGGTTGGTCCCTGCCACGTAAGCTGATGGCGGCGATGATTCTCTTGAATGTCGATGCAATAATCAGACCACTGCGTTCACAAAAGTCGACAAGGCGGTAGCCATTGTCCGATGTTTGCTCCACTGGGTAGAACCATTCACCGAGTACTTCGGATTCCTGATCAAGTCCCATCTTCGCATTTGCGTCAATCCCCACGACAACAGCATGTTGACAAGGTATCCTGGCCAGCAACGTATTGAGTTCCTCATAAAACGCATCCTTCGAATTGTCTTCGGCGGTTTCAGTGGGCGCATGAGCACTCACTATCCACAGATTGAATCCTCTGTGATCGCGCAGTCGTACGAATGCATTCCGACACGACGTTGAGCCGAACTCCTTGACCATACCATTGAAATCCTTCCTTACAGCTATTGCACAGCCTCCCACTCTCCTATCGTCAGCGTTACCGCAGTAGATGGTGAACTCTCCGACGCTGATGACGGGTCTATCCTTGAGGCGAGTTTCCTGCAAAGCAGCAAACGGTGCATGGAAATAGCTCAGAAGTCTGGATAGCGCAGTTTTTTGAATATCACTCGACAGCGATCGACAGTTCAGAGTGGGAAAATTGTGGCTTGTGGCCAAAGACTCCATGACTCCTTAGGTACGGATCCTAAGGTGTTATGGACCAGAGGCCTTAGTGTGCCGGACGGCGACACCTTTATGCAATGTGCGGGATACTTTCGCGATATAGTTGTGCACGCTATATCGCTCGAACGTTCCCTGTGTACACTCAAACGTCTGCTGGGTTCAGTAGAAGCAGGGGCACCAACGAGCAGGTACCAACAGACTTGTATACACACCCCCAACTCTAAATTACCCTCAGCAAATGATTTTGAGACATATCTATCGTAGAAAACCGGAAATCTCAAAAGTGGCGTTTTTCCCTCGAAATTTTCCCCGGTTGGGAAGCTTCAAACGAAATGAGCCGATAACTTTTGAAAATCGACTAATGAATTACAGAATCGTGATCAGCGCCCCAAAAAACTCCCTGGGAGAATTTTAAGTCAAATCGGGAACATTTTTCTGAAACGCTTCCAGAGCCCTCAATTAGTAGGAATAAGCGCCCAACCGAAAATCCGTATAAGTCCAAAACGCTGTCAGTCTGGACAAAGTACGGAAAATGTTCGTCCACCCAAAATTTGCTCAGGGTGGTAGTTTCGGGTTCTGAACACATTTATGAGGTCCGTTTCCGAATTTTCCGAAGAATACCGCGCTTTTTGGAAGGTACAAAAAGCACAAAAAATGAGTTTTTAAGCTTGTAACTTCTTGGAACCTGCGGCTCGCGGCGGGATACTGCGCAGTTTTACTATTGAGCCACAAGAGATACTAACGACACTAGTCGTTTTGGCAGATCAGACCTACGCTTTGTACACTTCCCTTGTGAGTCATCGCCCGTTTCTTGCATTCAGCCACCTCACAAAAGAACACTCACTGCTCCCAGGTGGCTGACTGCAATGGTCATTAACTTGAGCGCCGCCTATGTCTCTCCCCCAGTAAATAAAGTCTTAGTAGCGTCTCTGAGGGCTCGTCGCAATTTTCGGAATTTTTTGAGCACGGACTGACCACAGAGGGCGTCGTAAGTATTCCACGGCTCTTGCCAATCGGCTGCCGGACCGTGGCCGTATGGGGCCATCAGTAGCTTGTTCTTAGCCGTGTTTCGACACTATCGCTGCAAATGTTTACCGAACTTTCGATTCCCGGCGAAAACTGATTGTTTTTAACATGAATACAGCCTTCAAGAAAGTGACAAGACAGAGTCAGTCCTATTGTAATATTTGACTAGCATATAAGCTCCGGTAAATCCCTAGTGACCTCTCGATTTCGATTACCACCAGCAGCGGAGCGGTTGGCCTCGGCGAAATATAACTAGTGATGAGGAGGTTCCGAAGAGAAAGTCACCACTCCCCGCTGTGATTCGAAAACAGGACTTCTTTTGAAATGAACCAGAGTCTACTAATGTTAAGCAAAGTTGAAGACCTCTCATAATCTTCACAAAACATTAAAGGCAGTGTTCACGAAGAAAAAGTTCCCTCTTTTTTGGCTAAAACGTAAGCTTTGGGTCCCTATTAGAAGATTAAAAACGAAAGTGCGACGAAAAACGGCCGGTAAGTGGGTGAAAATCTCGTGGGCCAGCCGACCCGTTGGGCCACTCCGCCCACGTCCTATAATAGTTCCCCGGAATTTGTGGTTAAATGAGCGATGGTTTCCGATCAAAAGCCCCGTTCTTCCCTTCATTTTCAACTTCTCTCTTTACGCAGATTAGCTCGCACACATCGGCTGCGAAAAACAGGAGTTACAAGCCTCGGACAACTCGTCCACAATTTTCCCTTGCTAAATTTCGAGGGGCCATAAGTCCGTTTTCAGGGGGTCTTGTACTATTCCAGGGACATCATTGGAATCAGCATGGGACCGTTTTCAAGATAGGCGGTAAAACAGAAAAACCACTTTTATCGTGAACACTGCCTTTAAATGAAAAATCCTTGTGTGTGTGCTGCCTTCTGGAGCGACAATTGCGATAACGTGGAACTTGCCATGTACAGTTTTGATCTTTGCTTTCTTTCACTTCTTCTTTTTTTTCTGATTCGAAGCTTTTCTTTAGACACTTCATGAGCAATACATGCTTCTCTGCATCTCTGATATGAATGAGGTCGACATATTTTGTTTTGAATGCCTTTTTAGAGATGCTATCTTTCGAATCTATATCCATCACGGGCAAACTCTTGTTATGCTTCATGTACTTGTCAATAAATGGCTGAAACAGTCAACGATTAAATTGGGCAGCTTGCTGCACAATATGCATTTCATCCGATCGTTTTCGGATAAAAACAAAAACAGCTTCCTCTCTTCAACTTTAGTTTCATTTCCCAAAAAGAAAACCTTTTCCCATCAAAAGCGATTGTACCATTCTATGATATGAATTTTGCGGCCAATCTACTCCTCAGTGCTCAATGATTTTAGTTCATCCGAAATCATCCTATTATCCTATCGGAAATTTAAATTTGTGCTGTATTTTTGATTCGCTCGCATACAAAACTTCTATTCAAATTGCGAGTAGTGATCTGGTGATCTTTCAATTGTGATGCATTAGAAAATGTGCTTCTTGCATGCAAATAAGCCGAATAAGCGAAGGAAAATCGCGATTTAGATTTTAGCTGAAATTTCGCAGATGGAATATATTTTGCAAAACCGGAAGCGCTAGGATTTTCATGGTTGTCCATACAGCTATGACATCGACGGAATCGAAAATAGAAAAGGCCATTTTTAATAATACTAAGTCCGCTCAGAAGGTCTTTTACAACTAAGAACAATTAATATGGGATGTTGTATTATCCTAGTGAGAAATTAGACCTCGCCATCACAAATGTAAAAAAGAAAGAAAAGTCGAAAAACCGGGCAGGACTAAGGTGGAACGGCTAGCTACTCACTACTGTCCGCCCACGAGATTCTCATGAATACTTGTACTGCCGCCTTTTATTTTGCTCTTAGAATAGCTAGTGACATCTTGAAATTGCTGCAAATTACATCGAGAGCAAGACATAAGACGACGGAACAAACATTCACAAAAACCTCATTTATTGTGGAGGGGGGGGGGGGGTGCGACACGGTCGATGCTTCATGTCGGGTGTGTCTTGGGGCCTCGTCGGAGTTGGTCAATCGACTGGGTCCAACCCGGTCGATACACAGCGAAATAGTGACAGACGAGTGCAGATGATCCATCCAATGTGTCCGTGTAGAACCGTCTGCTTGAATCTGGAAACCACCCAGTCGGTGCTGATGTTCCACCCGTGCACATGGGCAGGATCAATGCAGCCGGGATCGGTTTTTCCGTTCCGGACTCAGCCGGTTTTTGAACCAAGTCTGGCGGGGGCCTAGGGCCGCGTCCATCGATGGATTGGGGCTCAGCCACATTTGTTCAGGCCAACACCACGAGCGAGCTCTGTGTCACGGCGATCTGGCAACATGTTGCAGTCTCAAATCATAGCTTTTGTCAGGTAGACTTGGTATCAAAAATATGTAATGTGTGAATGATCTTCTCTCAGTCTCTTGCATGCAAGAGGCTCAAATATATTTTTTTGCCGTTATGTTGGAGTTTCGTTATTCAAAACCGGTTCATATGGCTTACTTTGTTTCCATTTCTGATGAAACTCGCAAATTAAAAAAAATGAAACCCGCTTTCCAGCGAAAAGACTAAAGTGATGAAGCTTGGTAAGAGGCGAGTTAGTGGCTTCTATTCTATCGACGGTTTGCAGTTGAGCGAGGTCAGCGAGATTAAGGACCTTGGTTTTCTTATCAAGGACGATCTTAATTTCGATGATCTTTGCCTCCAGGTTGCGTCCACGGCTAATAGGATGATGCACTGCGCGTTTCGAGCACTATCAACTACTAATGCAAACGTGCTGACCGAGGTGTATAAAACGTACGTACGTCCACTAATGGAGTATGGTACGGTCGTTTTTAATCCATACAAAAAAGGATCCATCGACGCGCTTGAGAAAGTCCAGAATACTTTCACACGTAGAGTTTACTTCCGGACATCGTGGTTTCAGACAAATCGCAACGTGTGTCATGTCACCAGAAAAGCCAAACTGGGCCTAACCACTCTAGAGCGCAGGAGAAGAAGGGTTGATATGATATTGATGTACAAGATCATTCATGGGAGTGCTGGTATCAAGGCTAGCCGGCTGTTCAACCTTAGACCATCAGCCACTAGGGGAGCACCGGTGAATTTGGGCCTCATTGGGGCCAGGCGGAACGTACGACAGCACTTCTTTGTCAATAGAGCGGGGTCTGAATTCAATAAACTACTTCGGTCAGGTTTGATAGTGGGGAAATTAAGTGAATTCAAAAAGACACTCGAGTGTTATCTGTTGTCCCAGGAGTAATGTTTGTAAGATCTCTTTTCTTGATGGTGCCGATGTATGCCTAATAGTCAGTTGATCCATTTGTTTATTGTTGTTCGACTGATTTTAGTGTTTTTATTATTCTGTTGTTGTCTTTGACACGGTTCTACCGTGTAATAAATCAAATCAAATAAAATCAATCAAATCAAATTTTTCTAGTCGTGAACAATACATTCGAATGAACAGAGCAAAGCAAACCTTGAAATATTCAGGAGTATTGCAGCCTTCGTACGCCCAACAAAAGCATGCAACAACATACTTGAATTCTCCTTTTTTTTCTTGAAGCACTCTTTGATACGCCACACATTCGTCAATAAGCTTAATGCTTCGATTATGAAGAGAGATTTTCGGTTTGTAATAGATTTGATTCATCTCGTAGGTAGCGACTTGTGTCCAGGAATTGAAGTTTATTCGGGAATGCTAATATCCTTGCAACATAGCTCGCATCACTCTGCGGGCAATTAAACTGGAATGCAGGGTCATGCGACCAGGTGGACAAACTGCATCCGTTGTTGCGACCCCCCCAATCGTGGCAAAACTTTGTGACCCCCTACCTAACAAGAGCTCCACGGCATTCAATGTAGGTCCGTCTACATTGGTTAGGACTTGAACGCTGGTCGAAATCCTAAATGTCCAATTAGCGTGAAAATGGCATTCGGGGGTCTTTCAGTGTCATGTGTTCACATCGCTCGAATAGGCCGCAGCTCAGCGGATCTGTAGAACAGACTTACATAGAAGTTTCTTGAGAGCAAAAAGTGGAAAAAAGGTGTCGTGAACTGTGATCAATTTCACGATATATTAAGAATCAGCCACCTCGCAATTACACTAGCTTACACTGCAGTCACTCCCCCGTCCTCCATAAAAAGCGGGCGAGGCACTCCAACACTGTCTTTATTCTTAATAAATATGAAATATAATGTGTTGTCAGTAGAAGCAAAAACCACCAAAACCCACATCAAACCGTTTTTAAAATTCGAACAAAAGGATCGTTGGGGAAGGTGGTGTCGGAAAGCCGTTTTCTTTCGAATGGCCTCTCCAGTCTTACTTTTTTCTTGCCAAAAACACAGCTCTTCGAAAACAGTGACGCAGAGTGAAGAGAACCAATGTGCTCAAAGCACCTAGGAAACTATCAGTAAAGGCAGGCTCCACGATGAAAACCTCGTTTCAATCTTAAAGTGACTGACATTGATAAGAATCGGGCTGAGAACCAACCACCACAGCCCGTTTTAGTTTTTTCTTCACCATTTCTCTTCAGACCTTTTAATCATTTTTTCGCTTATCACTAGATTAACAATTTCATTAGGAAAACACGAAAGCCGTCTCGATTGCTAGCATTGCTTTGAGCAAGTCATCTGCACACCGCTAATTCATTCCATTAAAGGCAGTGTTCACGATAATCTTCAATTTTGAGATTATTCGCTATACTGATTAAGTGGCCCCCGTACAGAACTAAAAGGACGTAAAAATTGAGAAAAACGCACCAGAAGTACACGAATCCTTAAGTATGATCCCACCTCTTAAAGGCACAGTACACTCTCAGATATGAATTTTGAGATTTTCATGTAATTGTGTAGAAGACCCCTCCTGTATAACACGTGCCAAATGACAGATCTCATTTCCTCCAAATAGGCGAGATATAAGCGACCACCACAGGCCCGACTCCCTATCAGATTTTCGAACTCGATAGCGGCTCGATGGATGAATGAATTCCACTAAGTCGTCGTTCTCCAGTCCATTACGGGACTATCTCCTTATCCTGGCTTTCTCTCACGCAACTATTGCGAATGAAGAGAAATACAGGTCTGAGACAACTCGTCCACCAATTTTTCACCCTCAAAATCTAGGAATTTTTGAAGAGCCATAACTCTGCTCAAACGGGGTCTTGTACGATTTCAGAGATACCACTGTGATCAGCGTGTGACTCTCTCCAAGATAAGCATAGAATCTAAAGATTATTTTTTTGAGTGTCCTGTGCCTTTAAGTCTTCATAGGAAGTGTTTGTTGTGACAATGAAATTTTTGATTCAAGCACGAACAAGCATTTGAGCTCCATGATGTCGAAAGAACCCTAACTCACAGCTTACGTGCTCATGAGGGAGGTTAGAACTTCTGCATAGCACTGAAATGGAAATCGATTGTTGTCCAACTTACAAATCCTTCTGCATCTCCTCCCATTGAAAATCCGGTTCTGACAACATTCTTGCCTTCGCACTGAAGTGTATCGTACTCCTCGTAATAAGCGCATGAGTTTAGCTGAATATTCAAGATCAAAAAGAACCCTCTGCAAGCCACGAGCGTTTCACGTCAAGGTGAAGCCCTCACAGTCGACGCTTAAAGGCAGCATACACGCTCGTAAACGTGATTGAGATAACTAGGGAAATAAAATGGTATGGCTCAGAATAGAACGCCTTCGCAAATTGAAGCGTCAAATGCCGTTACAGGAGTAGCACGTTTGACCCAGCCCGTAATTTCACGCCCCCTGTATTTGCGCTTTTCCTGCAACGCAAAGTTGCTGGGTCATCTTCACCGTCGGTATTGTTGGTGGATTGCCTAACAAGTGAACCACACACGTCAATGACGGCGAATATGACCCAGCAACCCTGAGTTAGAGGAGAAAACAAATACAGGGGGCGTGAAAATACGAGCGGGGCCAAACTTGCTACTTTTGTAACGGCATTGTGGGTCGTTTTTGATGCTTCAAAATGCGTAGGCGTTCTGTTCCGAGCCATGCCATTCTATTTCCGCAGTTATCTCAATCACGTTAACGAGCTTGTATTTAGTAATCTGATGACCTCCGGAACTCGCAGATGCGTTGTCATCATTTGGAAGCGACGGACGTCTGCGCTGTGTTGTGAAGAAGAGTTTGTACTCGGAATTACCGTTTATGGGGTAGTACCATGAGAAGCAGCCAGGTGGCCCGTTGATCGATATTATGGGAAAATACCGTAGTATCATATCGATCATCGGGCCACCTGGCTACTGCCACCCTCAAACGGCCAATTTCAAACACAAACTGCTCTTTGCAGCACAGCGCAGCAGCGCGTCGCTACCAAGCGAAAGGCTCAGCTCTGCAAGTTTTCATGGTTAGAAAAATATGTAAGTCCCTCTCGGTTTCCTTTGCTACCGTCTTTACTTTCCTGCTGCCCCGGAGATAACCGCTTGTTTCCAGTTGACGGTAGGAACTCAACCACAAGATGGACCTCAAGCGGTTTTACGCCAGTTTCCTCCGTAAAACAATCAACAGCAGGATTAGCATGAAGATGAAACTGCCTGGAATCGTAGGTTCCCGGCTACCTGGGGGGCGGACATGAAGGTTTCTAGCCACTTGGTGGGTGGAAGGAGAGCATCGCGGCTGCCTGCTACGTCGATCTTGCGTTTTAGAACGTGATCAATATGTTGCTCAATATGTCTGCCCGTCTACCCGCACAATCGAGGTCAGGGTCAGGCATGCTGTGCCCGCCGAAATGCTCTGATAGCGGAGGTGAGACACAGCATCTTCTTACCCGGCGGTCTCCTCTCCGTCTCTGCGAGTGGCTGCCCATGCTTGCCTCTGCTCTAACAGGTGGCGAAGTGGTGGTCGCCACTATCGAAATCTCGTCAGGGGAGCCACAAAACTGGTGGCCATACGCCGGGTACTGAAAGGTTACGCCTCCTTCCTGCGTCCGCGGTTTCACGAATATGCTGCAGAGTTGAACTGACCGGCGACTGGTCGCCGAGCGTCAGCGTTGACGCGGCGACCAAAATCTTTCCAAACATTATCGTCGCCTCGTCGGTTTCCGCTTGCTGGCAGTGACGCAGGGCGCCGCGGAGTCAAAACACTCTGCGATTCCATCTCGTCGCCATTCACGCCCCGTCGGTCGCCCTAGCCGCCAAATGTAATCAATATTCCATCACCCACCTATGTTCGCTGCGAGCAGCGCCGTGACTTCAACTCTGCAGACCCCTCAAGAGTAATTCTGGAGGAGAGGTATCCCATTAATCGGAAATATTGCGAAAGCTGGTATCACTACCCAGAAACAGTTAGGATTGGTTTCTTGAGATTCGAAAAAAAGGTTAAAACCGCTCGGTTTCGGTGATAATTCTCTTTCGCTTTTTTTTCGACGGCGTACACGATCTGATTTGAACGCCTAAAATTGAGCTCAAAACCTCATTTTTAGACAGGCTGCCGGAAATGGGTGAAGCTCGCTCCTAATCCAATTTGGGCTCTATAACTTTGCCTTGAAGGGTACTTAAAAGCCGTCGGTTTGCATACTAAATTAGCCGTGAAGCACAGAGGCTGCATAGGCATGCTATGGCATTGGAGACGAGAGTGTGTGGGTGGATCTGCAGCCAAATAACACAGGCCTGTGGGGTAAGTACGGAACTTGCCAGATTTCGTACTCAAGACACGCCACCGATCGATAATCAATACTATCGATTTTCGCGCGTATTGCGCAAAATGCGGCAAGTAGCGGTGTTTGCTGCTGGTTGTGGGTCTCTTGGGTGGGGAATTTCTTTCATCAGACACTATCGATTATCAGCAATGATTAATATCGATTTTCTGCCTGTAGCACGAAATCCTGCAATCAGCGCTGATTGTTGATGGCCGGGAGTTGCTTATTTGAAAAATTCTACTCGTCACGCAATTTCGTTTGTTGGATGTTTCACCTCTCCAAAATGGGAGCCGCCTTCATTGTTTCTGATTGAAAGCTCAAGGACGAAGTTAATCGTGAACAGTGTCTTTAACCATTCTGCACTGATTACACGTAAGAAATGTTAGCGCAAAGCTAGCAATCACCCATGAATGCGTTAATTGATCAATCCTCTTCTTTACGACTTGCCCTTCTTCTTCAAGCCAGCAGACGACATTGGTTTCCTTCATTTTTCGCGATTTGCCCGTCTTTTTCGATTTTACTTCCGAGTACATTAGCAATGATATAGCAAGCAGAATGAAGACGCAATGAAGACGTCGAGCTGAACTCCATACTCCACTCATAAGATTAGCTAATCGAAGTGCGAGAATTAATGACTGACCTCTACGATTCATCAACTTAAAATGAAAATTATTCTCTGAAAAGCTGTATTTATGTTCAATCAACAACAAAGCAGCTTCTAGACCCCGGTCGTTGGTGGCCGATTGGATGTCGCCAACCCAGTCGATACGTGTAGAAAGGATAGCGAATGAGATAAAAACGTCCCCCCGATGAGGCCGACTGGAGCTTCCTTCGATGAGCATGACTCTTATGGAGGATCGCCTACTCGTTGTCAAGAGCGGCCTACAACTGCCATCACCTTTCCAAAGTCAAAGGTCCTCAACTATACCTCCCAGAATTTAATGAGCATGTGACGCCTTGCACATTGACCCCCGTCATCTAAGTATTGCATAGATTCTGACCGCGTCAGCCTTAATGGGTATTTTTTGAATCGGTATGCATTGTATTACATGCTCATCCACCGGGCCGTTCAAAGCAGGCCACGGCGGGTCGCAGACGGTCACAGCTGCTTGTTCCACCAACACTGACCGAGATGTGCTAGGAATCTCGAATGTGCCTTGAAATACAAACGATGTTCCTTCCTCGGCTTTCCTCGCTATCTTGGACTGCAGCACATTACTTCGAAAATCTGTGATTATATACAGTGCGTTCAGAAAGTATAGGGACACCCCCGAAAATCAAGGTTTTCAAAATCATGTTATATTTGGTTATCAATACTGTTCATGAATGAGTTCAACAAGGTGAAAAACCTCTATTTGTTCATTTTTGTAAGAGCTGAGCAATTTTACAAGAATTTATTTCAAATTTTAGATTTTTTCGCCGTTCAGAAAGTATAGGGACACAACAAAGAAACAAAAATTATTGAACAAAGAAAGAATTAAACATACAATCTAAAATGAAATAGCTGCACCACCATTAGCAGTGATCTCAAAAATTCTCTTTGGCATAGAATTGATCAAATTGGCGATGACGTTTTCATCCAGATTGGCCCACGCTTCGAGGATAGCGACCTTCAGCTCATCTACCGTTCTGTACTGCTTATTGTTGGCATAAACCTGGCGCACAAGTGTGCCCCAGATCTTCTCTATCGGGTTACAATCTGGACTACACGCGGGCCATTCCAACAAATGGATTCGATGACGTAGAAACCAAGTTTTTGTAGACCTGGACACATGTACCGCCGCGTTATCTTGCTGGAAAGTGAAACGCTGACGTCGTGTTCCGTACAAAAGTGGCAGTAGATGTGTGCGAAGAGCTTCTTGATATTCCTCCTAGTTCATGCGACAAGAAGTGAATGCCAATTCCAAAACACCTTCGCTACTAAATGCTCCCCAACACATCAGCGAGCCACCGCCGAAATTCCGTCTGCTGAAAATCAATGGATCCTTGCGCAGATCTCGCCAGTAGGATCGAGCACCATCCGGTCCGTCAAGATTAAATTTCTTCTCGTCGGGAAACATGACCTATTTTTTTGCGTCATTTCTCGATTTTTTCCGGATTTTATGAGACTGCCTTATCTTTGCCCAATCAGTTGCCATGTTCCTCTTTGCAAATTCAAGTCGAGCCTCTCCATGGTTCGCAGAAAACGACGGGGCCTTCTTCATCACTTGTCGGACAATGTTTTGATCGCCATTCATGGTGTTCCAGACTGTCGTTTTTGAAACACTGAGCGATAATTCAGACTTAATCTGGTTCAGCGACAGTGTGCTGTTGGAGCAGTGCCGAATAATTCTCCGCGAATCTTGATTGCTGATCTTCTTCGGCCATCCAGTACGTTTTGCAGTACCGTAGGAATCTGGATCTCGCAGGAACTGGTTCATACAGTTGACAGATCTTAGGAGCTGGTTAGCGATTTGATGTTGGCTCAACACGGCGACGCTGAGCGCACGAATTTGAGCTTGTTCAGCAGCAGTTAGAGCAGTACCACGAGCCATTTTAGGAATAAAGATATCACATGTACTCATCTTGAGTTTATGTAGCGAAATTGCGACGGGAAAATTTGTTTGGATTAAAAAAAAACTGAATTTTCGAAGGGTGTCCCTATACTTTCTGAACGGCGAAAAATTCTAAAAGTTGAGAAAAACCTTACAAAGTTTCACAATTGTTATATAAATAATCAAACATAGGTTTTCCATGATGCTCAATTCATTGATGAACAGTATTGATCACCTAACACAGTTTTATTGGAAACCTCGATTTTCGGGGATGTCCCTATACTTTCTGAACGCACTGTATTGCGTAATGGCGCTTTTTCTGATTTTGCTTCTATTCAAGTGGTCCATTTCGATGGGTTCGTTTTGATGATGCTTCGGTTTTTCTCAAATGTCAAGCTGAACCATAAATTACTCATCAAAGTAATTGACATCCTTTAAAGGCAGTGTCCACGATAAATTTCACTTACGATATCTCCACGGTTTACGGAAGGTCTGGTGCCCTGTGTATCAAGGCATGCTTAAAATGGACAAAAATAGGCCCTCTCTTGTTTACGTTGATTTTTGAGCGTAGGAGGAATTGACCGCTAGAAGGATGATACCTATCAGTGCAAAGAAGCAAACAGCTCACTTATCAGCACTTCCTTCACTTGATCATTCCTATAATCCGAGTCTTCATTTGGTCACTCCGAGGGGGCGAATCTGGGGCACCAGGCATGTCTGGGGCACCAAAACGCTTGTTTGCAACCGTTATTTTGCCACTCCTAGCTCGTTTTCTACCGTTCCTTTGGCACTGGGAGCCTAGGATCCTTCTCCCCTATCATTTTACTGTGGAAAGTCGACGAGAATGATCATCGTGAACACTGTCTTTAAGGCAGTGTTCACGGTGATTTTCGTCCCCGAGATTTTCACATAAAAAATGCGTTGGCCTCCAAGTGTTTTAATTACGAAGAAACAGCGAGAAACGCATAAAACGTCGTATATTAGTGTCATTATTCTATAACATGGACTAGTTGTCCGGTTGGATGAACATGTTCATGGTGGTTGCCACCGGTGGAAAATTGGGTCAATCAAAAAATAGAAGAATATTTTATGCAAAGCAAGATTAGTTAGGGCTATAAGGAAGGAACTGAGCAATAGAGAATAGAGAATTGCAAAGGACGGGTCCACAAAAGATTTCAATGTCACAACAAACACTCCCTGTGATACTCAAGAGATGGGGTGATACTTGAGGATTTCGTGTACTTCTGATGCGTTTTTCTCGATTTCCGCGTCATTTAAGATCTACTCGGGGGCCACTTAATCATTATAGCGAATAATCTCAGAATTTAAGATTATCGTGAACACTTAGATTCCTTTAAGTTCGACCGGTTCATATCGCCTCATTCGATTTTTCACACCTCACTGATAGCTCAAATCCGGCTATCAAGTTCCACGAGGGAGGCCGCTGTTCCCTGGTGTGGAAGTTCTGTCTTGGCTCTGTGATCCCTGAATCAGGTTGAGGCACCATGGCCGGCTTCTGTGGTTTTAAGCTATACGAGAAGATGAGCCATTGTTTTCATGTATATCGCCACAAAATGGGATGAGGCATACTCAGGCACTCGTGTGCGCCGACTCCAGTGCAAAAACACTGCTTTTTGTGAACCACGAAGGAAAAACACCTATATAAAGGCAGTGTTCACGATGGAAATCATTTTTCTGTTTCCCCACCTATCATGAAAACGGTCCCATGCTGATTCCAATGACGTCTCTGGATTCGTACAAGACTTTCTGGGAACGGAGTTATGGTCTCTTAAAAATTGAGCTAGGGAAGCATGGTGGACGAGTTGTCCGAGACTTGTAACTTTCGTATTTTGCAGCCGACATATGCGAGCTGGCCTGAGTGTAGGGAGAAGTTGAGAATGAAGGAAAGCACATGGCTATTGATCATCTAACAATCTCAAGTTTTCATTTGTTCATGTCGGTGGGGGGGGGGGGCACTGCGCTTTTGTGGTTTGCCTTGCGCTCAAAGTGGCAACTTCGGGCTCTTTTGGGCTCTTCCTGGCTCGTTTTCATGCGTTCTGGCGACGTCAGCGTTACAGTGTGCCGCTCCACTACCCATTCCCAGGGGAAACTAAAACACATTTTTTATCGTGAACACTGCCTTTGAGTGGAGCTCGGGCAGTTTTTCATGACTATTTAGTGAACCGCCGCTCACAACAATTTTTCGCTCACGAAACCTGTTCTCGATGTCGACCACCGAAGATTTTGAAGACGTGGATTTCGATCGCCAAGAATCTTAAGATGTGGATAGCGACCGCCGAGGATCTCGAAGATGTGGGTGTCGTCCGCCGGACAAAAGTTTTTTTCTCTTGAAGGAAACAAGTTATAACAATGATGATGGTATGAAAGACTCCTGATCTCACCACACTTCAATTGGCTCCTCGGAGCCGGACCTGGAAGGTAGCCTCGAGTCACTCATCAGAAAATCCACAAGGGGTGCGTACCAAGATTGCTCCCAAGACACCGTGGGCGGGCTAATAGCCTTTCCATTGACGAATTTGCTTTCCATGCCTACGAGTTATAACTGTAATTTGCTGGGCTACCTTTCCTTGGAATGATTTTGCTATGGGAATGTTCTTGAAACTCACCCCAGATGATGGAAGCTAATTTTGGTTGCCGAGGGGGAGGGATTCTCCCACGTCGGGGAGGGAAGTTCCCAACTGTGGCATCGTGTCCCCACGGTCCACGATGGGGTGCACCCCACCGTGGATCGTGGCGGTGGGACTCCCTGCCAACTCATGCCGCTCTGAATTTATCTAAAATGGCTCCTTTTCTATCCGATCATGGAGGTGTAGCAATGCTCTGGATGAAGAGTTCATTAAAGTAGTTGAATACGCATTATGAATTAAGAAGCTTCGAAGTATCTACATTTGTCAATCAGCTTAAGTAGGTTTAGAAGATGAGTGGCTGGAAGATTTTGACTGTCCAATATTCTTATCCGATTCGGCCAACTTCTGTTTTCCTTCCGTTGTAGCCAGTTTCTGCAATGATTTTGCACTGAAATTGTTGAAGCATTGAGAAAGTTTTGTATCGCTTGAGAGGCAAAGTTCGCTATTTATTTCATTTCTTTTATTATCTCTGAAACAATTTTTCGCACCCCGGTTAGTGTTGTTAAAACGACTCACTCACTCCCCACTCACTCCCCACTCACTCCCCACTCACTCCCCACTCACTCCCCACTCACTCCCCACTCACCCCACTCACTCCACACACTCCACTCACTCCACTCACTCCATCTTCTCAAAACGAACCGCAACGCAGACACCGGAATGCCAAGCTTCTCCCCGCGAGCTGCTCGGGCATCGAGGGTACATTCAGTCTAGATATTCTACTCTGCCAATTCGAGACTTGATGCTTCAGGGAAAGCGGCAAGTTACGCCCTTAATTATCATAAGGCATCAAAATCTCCTTTAGCGCCCCCGCCAAAGATTATTCGCGCGAACTGTAGAAGTTGCTGAGCGGCTGGATATCAATTAGCGCAAATGGTGAATTCGCCGCGAGTGATAGTGACCTATTGTTATCAATCTTGACCGAGGAGTGAGGTGTGTTTTTGCATGTGTTGAACAACCAGAAAACCCGAGCTGGATACATGGTAAACGTAAAACAGGTTCCAAATCGCCCCAGAAGGCCGAAGCGCAACTCTGACAGAATAATTCCTATGTGAGAATTTTGTGCCGTTGGCAAATAGCAATCGTCTTCGCGCTACGACCATAGCGTCACCTTGGAATGCAATGCGACGCGAAGGACGTCGCGCGATGGTGAACACGTTGCTGCTTTTCGTCAGTGTGTTTTCAGTAACACATCTCAAGCTAACAACGAAAGGAATGAAATAATTTGATCCAAGATCACAAGAACTTAGAAGAAAGCAGACGAAATTGCTGGTGCAGAAGAAATTGCTGGCATTTTTTCAAAAAAATCATCTCTGCTCGTTGACGAGCGATTGCGTACGTACGCAATCGCGCGTTGTCGCAGTGTCCAAACCTGAGTACTTTCGTGACACGATTTTCGCACCGCACTGATATGTGCTACCGCGTCGCTCCGCGAAAACTCTGAACGCCGTTTTAGTACTGGGGTCCTGCACACGTCCCATGATGTCCTGCACACTCCTACTGAGGTCCTGCACACATTAAACGATTAACTACACACTCCTACTGAGGTCCTGCACACATTTCATGACGTCCTGCAAACTCCTATCGCTTCGCGGTCCCGCATAGTTACCTGATGCTTCAGCACTCCTTGCGACGCCTTCTCATCGATGGTGTATGGTACGAACACGCGCTTCGCTCAAAAAATCTCTTTCGCACAACCGTCCTCTTCCGATCCGGACGCTCTGCCAATTCGAGACTTGATGCTTCCGGGAAAGCGGCCTTTATCACGCTCTGTTATCATTAGGCATCAAATTCACCTTCAGCGCCGTCATCAAAGCTTGTCCGCGCAAAGGGTGAAGTTGCTGAGCGGTCGGATATCAGTCAGCGCAAAGAGTGAAAGTACCGCCAGCGCTAACATGCAAATGCATATCAGTTGTTGAGCGGCTGGATATCAATCAGCGCAAAGGGTGAAATCACCGCCGTTGCTGGCATGTCAGAAATTTCTAAACAAGTGAAAACATCTCATCGAAAACATGATAAAACGATTGATCACGTCTCGATGTATTTACCGTGAGCACAGCTGGTATAAAAGCCGCCTCATCTCACTCGAGTCCTCATTCGGCATTCTGATGCCGGCCCTGAAAGGTGTCTTCGGGTCACTCACCGGAGGCCAGCATAATTTTGGCTGCTGGGAGGATACAGTGGGTATCCTCACGGCGGGGAGGGGCGAGTTACGCCGCGGTCCGCAGAGGGTGGCTCCTCACCTCAGACCTCGGCGAAGATTACGTCCATGTTGCGGACAAGGCGGGGCTTCAAATTCGTGAAATTTTCGAGGTAAACTCGCCCATTTTTCGAGGTAATTTCACCTCATTTTCGGGGTAAATTGGACTCTCTCTCGCTGCCAGTTCGCACCATTTTCACGGGATATTCACCTCATTCTCACCTATCCTAGCGGTAAATTCACCCATACAGTGAATTTAACGCTGCAAATAAAGACTTCATGCCGACTTGTACATGAGCATCAAGTCTCTTTTGCTGAGGCATGAAGTCTCGAATTGGCAAAGCGCTTAGAGTACACCGGTTCTAGAAAGCAAGGTAATCATAAGACATCTCTGAGAAAACAATCACTGATAACGAAAAAACCCGTCGTTTTTATAAACTAATCTTGATAGGCCGGCTTCTAAGTTCCCGTCAGTGGCCAAGAAGTAAAAATAATGAGTTCTGCAGACTATTTTTGGCATCCTCGTGCCCGATCACCTCTGGTCGCAAAGTTTCGAGCAATTTGGTCCACGCCTTCCAGAAAAAAATGGAATGTGACGGGCGGAGGCAATGGCGGAGAAAATATTTGCGTCTTCTGAGGTCCCATTTCTTTTAAGAGCGGTGACCTTTTGCCACGGATATGAATATCGATCAGACTCTTCGAACCATGTAAAGCTTATGTTTTTGACAGTATGAATAGGTGAACTCGGTATAGGGCATGCGCGCGGTAAGAGATCAAAACCAGATCTGGTGAGCGCTTTGCGTTCACCACAGTTGATTAAAAGCCCTCAACTCATCGCGTCGAAGGATAATCGCTTGTGTTACTGTAGAGTGGTAGCTCTGACTAATGCCATATAGGGCTAATATATAAGACTGAAGGAGAGATGCTCAACCGCAGAAACTGCCAGTGCGGTAGATATGATACCATGGCATTATCAACCTATTTGGAGGGGTGCAGTCAGCGGCTGCACCGTCGCTCAAGGGAGAGAAACCTCGGGCTGTCCGCTGCTGCTTTGTATGACCAACCCACCCGTTGATCACGTCGAATCGATGACTAATGCACAGTATCATACCGCCATTTAGCGTTTACACTATGTAACGGCATCTGGCGAGTATGACGTAGTTTTTAACATCGAGGCATTTGGGCTCCGTTTGATCAGCTGAGCACGAAGGCTAGTCTTCGATCAACATCTCCGGACTCATCGTAACACAAGCCCGTAGTAAACCCACCGCCCCATCGTCTCAGTGGGTAACAAGACGAGCCGGAAACGATTCGGACAGGACTCAGATGAGCCCGAAATCGTATCGAGCGATAGATTGCATTCAAGCCGTCAGCCTTGCAAAGCCATGATAATGAGGACTCGATAATACCTGTGATGATAAGATTAACCGGCCATTATTCTCTACATGGTCGTTCACGAATCGACCAACTCCATGCTCCGTTTCTCAATAAATGAAATGCTGTTTTTTCGTGGAAGCTGATATTGATATCGATACATTGATAAGCCGATATCTCTGCTGAATTATTTAGTTTCTCCTTTGCTCCTTAAAAAAGTCTCGAGCGCACTCCTGACATGGCACGCTGTTTGTCTCCTCTCTAGCAAAGAAGTCAGTCAGATCTGACTGAGTGATTCAGCTTATCTTGTTTGTTGCTTACCTTCTCTACTGGGCCTAGGTCACTATCTTACAACACGTACGTCTGAAATAAGTGCGGCTCATCTGAATTCCTTTCAGAACATGGATTCAGTTAAGCGACTTTCACAGTCTGCCGGACGACGCCGTCCGGTACGTTATAAGATAGGGCTGCGGTGTCGGTGCGGCCCGCACTGCGATGTCGGCCGACCGACGTCGCACTGCGCTGAAATCACTGACACGGCGTCTGAGCAAGTTATGACGGGTTAAAACGTGTTGGTTTTGCCTCATATTTTGTACTGAAGAGTCGGAACTGACGGTTGTTCGCCGCAGCTTCCCTCGCACTGCGGCACTCTTATAACGTGTCGGACGGCAACGTCCGGCAGACTGTGAAAGGCGCTTTAGGCTAAATTGAATTTTCGCCGGCTTTTCTACGGGCCACAGTGATTTGAATTCAAGTCCGAAGAAGGTGCTACGCAACTTCGCCAACATGAGGGAGCCTATTCAAAGTTTTCAAACTTCCGAGAAAATTTTGTGAGCATTTTGTTTTTTTCCTCTTGCAGCCTCGCACAACAAATATGTTTCGTACTATGAGGCTCAGGCACAGAAGCATATTGTCATAAAAACGTTTGTGTGAACCACTCGCTTAGGCCGGGGTCATACTACCCGCGAAAACGACAATACATATCTGGCATATCGATTTCCGGTCGATATTGATGGTAAACGTTGCGTCGCGTCGCTCGTCGCTGGAAGTACGATCCCGGCCTTATAGCAGAAATAAGCAGAGCATACCTTTTCACGGGAGCAGACGAATAAGACACACACAATTAAGACAACAACAGCCGCCACACTTGATCCAAGAATCACCCAAGTCAACCTGAAATGAACGTCTACAAAAGAGGAGAAATCCCTGAATGCTCGTCATAATGTTTTTACAAGCATCTTAGCTTCACTTTAACTTTTTTATTTCGCGATGCTAAAGGCACACGTCTTAAAACAACCTCAATAAAAACGGAGGTGAAATCCCAATCGATAAACGGATACAAAACAGAATGAACCAGAATGAAAGAAACGGGTCATCAGCAATTCAAAAACATCTTTGCTGCAATGAATTCGGAGGACATGAAACTTTGAGAGCCAGGTAGAAAATCGAGCCTAAGCGAAAGGGAGCTGGAGCCTTTTCTATTGGGTCAAAGTGGATACGGATTTTTTTAGAAAATAAAAGACAGTTTTTTTATGGAGCGAAATAACTTTATTCTGTAATGCCCATATTGAACAAAGACCTTTTGCCATCTTCCAGGCAGCGCAATAAATCCACTTTCATAAAACTTCTGTTGTTTTTTTTTCAGCGAAAAACTGAACCAGGTACGATTTGACATCATTATCATTATTCAAATTTTCATCATACAAAGAGTTTTGCAAAGATCGAAATAAAAAGTAAGCAGATGGTGCAAGGTCAGGGCTATATGGTGGATGTGGCAAAACATCCCAACCAAGCTCCAATAAATTTTGCCGAATGACTAAAAATAAGTGGCTTTGCATTGCCATGATAAAGTATAATACCTTTCCGATTTGTAAATTCATCGCTTGTGTCGTGACTTCCGTCCGACTTAGTCGTCTGAAGGCCGCCGCCTGGCCTCCCGTCAGTGGTCCAGCCACGATCGCCACCGAAGGAATCGTCATCATGCAGAGACGGAGAAGCCGCGCGACCCCCGCCGCCTGGCAAGTCAGACCGCCAGTGCTTCATCATTGCTGTCATCCGGGTGCGCCGCTCTTCGTGCATTCGCGTCACATGCCTGTGACGTCCTGCTCCTTCGATCGTCGTCAGTCCTGCGAGTCGTCCTGTCGATTCCGCGTACGGAGGAGGGTCTACCGTGCGGTGGCGTCTTACCCGCACCTCCTCTGCTCCTGTAATCGCCTGATGGTTGAGCAGGGGCTTGGTCGACTTCCAGCCCTCACTGCCCGTGCTTCCGGTTCCTCCCATGCCTGGGAGTTCGTCAGATAGTAGGAGTTTGCCCTCTCCCGTTCTCAGCTGGGCAAGGTCCGTCCTTGACACGTAGGAGGAATTGTACTTTAACTTACGTATACATTTATTGCTGCGTTCATTAGTTTAGTATTTTAAAGGTTAAACGCATATTCTATACTTGTGTCCTGTTATGTAGCAATATCATACTGTACAGTCGGTGTATACTGGGTTCGGTGGCAAATGTTGTTTTGTGTGTACTGTGCAAAGCGGTTAGAGTTGCTTCGGGCCTATCCTGGAGTTGGCCCTGGTTTGTGGGTAAGGGCGTGATAACAGCGTAGTGTGCGACCGGATGCTGTAGGGCCTAACACACAGGGAGTATTCCATATACTCGGTTTCCGCGTGGCAGGCATAAGGATAGGGGCACGCCGTAAGTCCTCTGGTTCATTCGTGTCGGGCTAGTGGCTGCTCACGTCCCGTGACAACCGATGCTGCAAGGACAGAAACGCAGACTCGGAGCGGAGGGCAGTCAGCGTCGGGACAACCTGGTTGGGATGTTTTGCCATGTTCACCATATAGTCCTGACCTTGCACCATGTGATTACTTTTTATTTCGATCTTTGCAAAACTTCTTGAATAATAAAAATTTCAATAATGACAACGATGTCAAATCGCACCTGGTTCACTTTTTTGGTGATAAAAACCAGAAGTTTTATGAACGTGGAATTATGATGCTGCCTGAAAGATGGCGAAAAATCATTGCTCAAAAGGGGCACTAGATTACACAACAAAGGTGCTTTGTTCCATGGAAAAATTGTCTTTTATTTTCTAAAGAAATCCGCGATTACTTAGTTGCCAACCCAATACATTTGAACAATTTTGATCTGATCCCAGATTTAGGTATGCCATATCTTCTCTGAGCCGCCCATTGTTCTGGAACTATTCACACGATAAAAGTTGTAAAAATCCACCCTGTTAGGGCCAGGTACAATTTTGACTGCTTTGGTCTTATACAAACTTTACGAGTGTGACCCCAAATTATTCTCGAGTAGCGTCTATCGAATTGAGACAAATGAAGCACTTTGCGAGAATGTTGGCGTCATTTTTATTCAGGCAGTTTTCAGGACAAAAACCTTATCCTTGTTCTCTCCGGGACCATTTGCAATGACAGTGTCAGGAGAACGGTCGAAAGGAGCCTCAAGAGACCTCATACGGCCCTAAACTTGAATGTAAGGCGGATTCCCTGCCCATTTCTCTCAATGGCCGCTGATCAAAGCCATCCACTAAGAAATCAATTATGAGGAAAAACCCTCGTTTTGACGCCGCAGCCTATAAACTTCGTTTTCGTCCTGGAGAATAAAGTGGCCAAAACATGTCATAAATAGCCCTAGACGGCCCTAAAACTTGGATCTGTTAGGCCCCTACCGACAATCTCTGTGGTCAACAACGAAGTAAGCGGCATCGCATTTCCATATTTTGGTGCCGTGTAGGGCTATTGATAAGTCGCTCCTAGCCGTTCTTTATTGATACTATTTTTGCAAAGAACGACGGAACTCGCGATATCCGAGTGAAACTCGAAAGGTTCCTATAGTGAACACTGCTTTCAAAACAAAAGTTGATAAGGTAGATTCTGCTTGATAACATTGAAAGGCTAAAAATGTCGTTTACGAACTTCATGAGTGCTTCATGCGTCCTTGCCCATGTGATTTGCGTCAGGTTGACAATATCCGATTTGGATGCTGCTTTTTCAATTCTGCTTCTCAATTCCATATCAGCGCCAAGCATAGTCTTGTTAAACTTCATGTAATTATCAATGAATGGCTGGAAAGGACAACAATAAATCTGAGTGAACTTGTTGCGAAAACGGAAAGGTCTTCAAGCTTGTACAGTCCATTTTGGATTTCGCGGAAAGTGGAAGCACATATAGCCTGATCTTTGGAGACCGAAGGTCCCAGGCTTGAAATCAACACAAAACTTGCAGGAAATCGCGGGGTTTCTATAACAAGTACGCAGTGGATTTGTGTAGTTGAGCATTTCTTCGAGTAATTGTTCTCTCAGGCATTGGAGCATGGGATGTCGAAAGTCCTAGAACGAAACTCATGGATAAAAGCATCGACATTAGCACACAAGACCGACTTTGTTCTACACCGAATTGAATCGCATATTCCCCTCGACCCACCCTCTATCGTTCTGTTTATTTCTTCTGGTACCAGACGTCTACATGAATCCTTTTTTGGTATGCATTTCGTGGTGTTTTTATCCGTCGCATCAACTGGGATGGAAAGGGCATGTGTGTAGATAGAAAATTCCTCTCAAACCTTCGATTCGCCGACGACATCTTCATTTTTTTGAATAGTACCAACGAAGTGGAGTAGATGTTGATGAAGTTGAACGAAACAGGGAAAAGAATAGGACGCTGATCAATCGGAGGAAGACCAATTTCATGAAGAACAGCTGGTGCGAAAGAACTCAGGCTGATGTGGATGTTTCCCCGATTACGGAAACCAGCACTTCAGTGTACCGTGGGCGCTCAATGAACATAAATAATGACTTGGAGGAAGAACTCGGAAGGAGGAGAGAGCAGAATGAGCAGATTCCGGGCCCTCAAAGAAGCCATGAATTTGCTGACCCAGAACTTAGCGCTCACCTGAGCGACTCAACAGTTCTCCCAGCGCTCTGGTACACAGCCGAAACGTGTGTCGATACAACGTCCACGTCACCATCATTTTCTGTTGCCTCAGAGCGCTCGAGCGTTATCTTCTGAGATATAACCGCCAAACTCAACATTAGGCCGGAATACGTAGTTCAGACCTTTGCAGTATATCCCGTCTGCATGATACAATCGAGTACGCATCGTGAGCATAGCTTCGTTTAGGTGGAGACAGCGGTCTGAGAGGTGAAGGTTGTTGAATGGATTGACGGACAAAAAGGGAAGGGTTGCCTTCTCACTCCTGTTTAAAGAGTGAGCATCATTTCTATCACCTCAATTTTTTTTCGGTCTTGCCGTATTTTTTATGCCTCAAACTTCATGAGGTAACCAAAAGTACCTTGAGGATCTACCGCACCCTTGGTGAAGGTTGTTTTTGAAATCCTAATACAATTCTGCGTCGAATAGCGTGTTCAGGTTTGCAAAATACTTTTCGCTCTTACAGGTTTTTACTCGGTTTATAAAGTGCATTTTTGAGCCTGAAGTATCGGTTTTTCGTTCATAACTTTTCTATGCTAGGAAATGGACATTTGGTGAAGGTTCTGGAACAAAAGTTGTTGAGGGTTCAGAAGTCAGACGGACATCACCTGAGATAAATAGCATAGACGAAATGGGTGGTACTGGACTACAGGATCGCGTGATTACCTTGGATACGGTTATATCGCTCTCTGGTCATCGCATTGAGCTGCAGCCATTTAAGGGCATTTGCGAGGGAAATAAACCATTTATAGTTTCATAGTGGCGTTCAGTCGTTCTGTTGAGTGTTCAAACTTTCCTGACACTCCAAAAGCAGACGCTGGTGTGTTACTCGTAGTATGTCCATCAATATTTCGGAATCGGCACGCTTGCTTCAAGGCCTGAGAAAGGTGCTAACTACACTTAAAGCTAACCGACTAGGTCGTTTTGAATTTTGGAGTCTCATTTTGAATCATTTTGCAAAAAAAATTAGTGTAAGGCCTATAGTGTTTCAACTTCCGCTGAAGACTCCTAATCTGATTTCATCGTGTACAATGCATCAAAAAAAAACAATGCAGAGCAAACCTTGAAATGTTCAGGAGTATTGCAGCCTTCGTAATCCCAACAAAAGCATGCAATAATATACTTGAATTCCCCCTTATTCTCACTGAGCTCTCTTCGAAACGTTGCACATGCGTCAATAAGCTTAATTTTCAAATTATAAGGTGGTTTTGATATATTTGGTACATCTCGTAGGTATCCGCTTGTGTTCCGGCAATCCACTGCATACTGGGACTTAATATTGTCCACCGCGACGCCCACACTTGCTAGTACCACTGTCGGTAATTACTCCTACATGGAGCATGCTGAAGAGCACTGCCACTCTCTGGGTGAGCATGCTTAATCCGAAAGACGAGGAATAAGAAAAATGAATGAAAAGATTTTGAAGGGTAGTCCAAGGGTAGTCATTAAGCGCTGTTTCATCGCAGCCTCGTTGTACTAAGAGAAGCGAACACGTGCGGGACGATGTGTGTCCCTTTTGAAGACTCGTTTATTGAGACGGACCTTCGCCCAAAGTATTCTGTGATCAGAACCGCAATCAATGCACGACGACACGCTGGTATCCATCATACTCCACTTCCGGTTAAATTGAACATAATCCAGCTCCGAATGCGCTAATCCATTGGGACTTTCCCATGTCCATCGTCGGTGTAATTTCTTTTCAACCTCGAGTTTCCCTAGAACAAGTTGCATGATGACATCAGATCCAAAGCTGTTCCTGTTCCCGTCACCATGTGGACCAAGTCTCCAGCTAATGTCGCTTCCGTTGCCCAAAATGGCATTGCAGCTCCCGCAAACGGACTTGTAGTAAGACTTCTCCATCCTGATTGCTGCTTCCAGTTCAGTGTAGAAACTATTCTTCTACTTGTCTTCGGCTACATCGGTAGGAGCATAACAATTCATGACGGAGATACTGACCTTGTGTTCGGTACTCACTCGCAGGATTGCTATACGGTGGCCCAAAAGTTGATGGTCTGCGGACTTCATATTACTTGATCCTCTGAAGTTCCCACTCAAAGGTAGGTTTGTATCTATCAGATCTGTTGGGATTGAGCTGATCCTTGACTGGAAAAAGTATGATGAAGAATCTACCCGAGGGGGACCCTTATCGTCAGTCTCCCTCTAGTAGGAAGCCGCACCCAGCGATCGGGCGTGAAGGTATTCGATCAATAGCCATCCTCCTTTCGTTTTCACGCACGTAATATTTTCCGCCAAGCAGCGTCGTGGCTTCCCCATTCAGTGATTGAATTGACGATACTTACTCATCCTTGGATGAGGACTTTGGAAAAGAATGCTCTTTAAAAGGTATTTCCTCTCCCACAGCGATGACGGATTTAGCTGTGATCTCAAGCTGGACCACGTGTTTGCGAAATTTACTATAAGCTCAACAGATTATTAGGAAGTTTTCAAGCACCACCTCCTGTCGTTTTCGATGCGCAGTTGCATTTTTGTTTAGTCAGCAGAAAGACGCAGTCTTGATTTTAGGCCAATCACGTCAATCTGCTTGGCAAGCCAGCTTCTTCTTCGTTCATCGAATCGATGGGAAACCAACTTGTGGGATATTCTTGGTCGTTGAGTCTACGCAAAGAGCCCGGCATTACGAGTTTGCGGCCGAGCTTAAATTTGCCGTTCTACGCAAATGGGCTCAGATCAAAAACGTGTTCAAAAAGTTGGTTTGCAACACGCTGAAAGGAATTCTATGTTCATAATGATTCTGATCATAAACAAAAAGACACAGAGGATGAAACATTTTCAAAATTTTTAGGAGGACATCAGCTATGTCGTATGATTTTGTAACGGCCATTTTCGACATTATTAAACATCAGTTTCCCAGCAGCGTATTCTATTTTCGGAGGATTTGTACCGTGAGGTTTTCAGGGGTGCCGCAGTGGCATCCACCGTTTTTCCACTTGAATTACACAAGTTTCATAACCACTAAAATTGGTGTGAATCTTATTTTGTTCATTTGAGCCCGGGCGAGGGTAGCAGCGGATCGCTCGTTCATAGCAAAATATAGCAGGAAATACCTGATAAGCCTCACTTACCTCGGCTAGATATGAGGGGACTAGGCTATATGTCCTACAGTTTTGCTATTTACTGTAGCACAGAAATGAAAATTAAATGTTATCCAACTCACTATTTCTTTTAGAATTATTCCCATTAGTACTCCTGTCCTGACAACCATTTTGCCTTCGCACTGAAGTGTATCGTACTCCTTGAAATAAGCGCATGCGTTTAGCTGAGTTCCCAATTCAAAAGTGAGAAACAGATCTGACCCATAAAACTAGCAGAGGTGTGGCTGCCGTTTGGAAGCGACGGGCGTCTGCACAGTGTTTCGAAGGTTGTTTTTAAAAAATCACAACCGAGTCAATAATATATCAATTCATCGAACTCTCAGCATTTCTTTAGTATTTAGTCCCATGCTAAATCAATTGCACCATGTATCAGGCTGATCGAAAAGTCTTGTCAACTTTATTGAGGTTTTTCAAATTGATTAGTTCCTTTTTTCAACATTACAATTCAATCAACAATATAGTCTCCCTCATTAGCTATGACAGTGGTCCACCTGTCAGGCAGGCCATTGATCCCTTTCTCCCAGAAAGCAGGGGTTTGGGAATCGAAGAAGTCACCAATAGCCTTCACAATGGCATCATAATCAGCGAAAACATTTTAGCCAGGAATGCCTTAAGGGGACGAAACAGGTGGAAGTCAGAAGGGGCAAGGTCAGGAGAGTAAGGCGGGTGGGGTACTGTTTGTCAGTTCAGCTCCTGCAGTTTGGATTGGGTTTCCTTCGCGATGTGGGGTCGAACATTATCGTGAAGGAGGTGTACCGCGACTCGTCTCTGGTGCTACTTTCGCAGGGCGATGGCCAATTCCTCCAACTGATGTAAGTACACGGCAGCGCTGACCGTCTTCCCTTGAGGGAGCAAATCGTAGTAGAGCGTCTCGCGCTTGTCTCAGGAACAGCGAAGCAGTTTGTCTGTTTGTCTTCCAAGTCCGTATCTCCGTCCTTGAAGCGGAAGATCCAACGGGTCACCGTGCGGTAGGAAACGCTGTCCTCGTCCATTGCAGCGTTGATGTTGTTGACGGCTTCGGACGCCGAGGAGCCGCGACGCCACTCGTAGAAGATAAGTAGTCGAAGTTGAGGTTGGGTGAGATCCACTGTAGTTACCGTCCCAAACGAGCTCGCGCCCTTATATACCCCTACCATGGAAGCTTCCAGAAGGTTCTCGGTGTTGCACCTGTGTACCAGCAACAACCCCATTTTTCACGATTTTCTTGGGATAAATTTGTTTTGCTGCCAGAATTTTTTCGATTAGCCTGATACTTCACAATCGACGAAATTCAGAACTATGTCAACTCAAAATCTTTGATAGCAAAGCATAATAGTTAAAAATAAACTCGCTGTAAATATACTAAATAACTTTGCTATTCGGGAACCGATGCGGCTCAAATTTTGTCAGCAGCTGTCTTCTAGACCCTCTCACTTATATCCAGAAGGAAATCTCCAGAAATCGCTCCAGCCGCTTCACGATCTCTATATGAAGCGTCCCTTTCTCCGGACTAAGATAGAGACGCAAAGCCTACCTTTGTGAGAAATTTGGTACACTTCTTCACATAGGCATAGCCATTCACTACTACAAAACATTCTATGCAGCTACGGTGACACGCAGGGAATGTCAACGCGAAACTAGCAATCACCCATTTATCCAGTAGATCAGTTCTCTTCTTTGTTACTTGACCGTCTTCATCAAGCCAGCAAACTTTCATACTTTTCATTTCTTCCATTTTTGAGCAGATTTCACTCTCGAGCACGATAGCAATAATATCGCAAGCAGAATAAAGATGCAACGGAGACGTCGAGCTGCAATTCCACATTCCACTCATAAAAACAGCAAATCAAAGTGCGATAAGGAGTGACTGATCTCCACGACTCATAAATTTAAAATGAGAATTGTTTCTGAAAAGCTGCATTTATGTCAAATCAACAAGAGAAGCAGCTCTTATCAACTTACCCGGCCTCTGTAATTCTGAAACTGCTCCACTTGTACGTGTCGTTCCTGGTGGCAAGGGAACAAGCCGGGTGATGGTCTTCGAGTGCCACCTCACCAGATCATTGTTTGCTTAGATGCTGGTCTCCGTTCGTTGCTCCTCTCTTTTTGAGGCATTATGTAAGGTGCCGCTCCTTCGTCGGAACACTTTCGTCGGAATTCTTGAAGGCATTGTACGCGCAGAAAACCGTATATCATTTTTCCATGTTTTTTTTTGCAGCTTGCCTTCTATAGTGAACGAAAATGTCAAAAGGACTCATGAAAAACCTTCGTTTGTAAAGAAAAGTCAATCGAAACGCATTGTAAATATAAATTTGAAATTCGCGCTAAAATAGTTTTTTGACGTTTTTCTGCCTATGAAGGCCTCTGCACTGTCAATTTCGAAGTTTTTCTGCATGTGGAGTTTGTGACGTAACTGTTTTTCATGTTGTTTGACGGTCGCATTAGCATTCTGTGAAAAAGAGCTAGATTACTGGTGAGAACTGGTAGCGGATCCTCATCTTTGAGTCCTCCCAACCTCATAAACCTCCGTTTTTGTCGCGCCGAAGGTAAACGGTGTTGTGTACAGGGCTCACCTTTGAAAATATGGAAGGTGCGTCAACAGCTTCGTTAGGAATCGCTCGAAAATGGGCAGAGAAGTCAAGCTGACTATCATACTGAAAACCAAGATCCTTAACATTGGAAACAGCTGTCAAAGAGTGACCATCAAGCATGTAGGTGACGGGGAGACTGCAAGTTTCTAACCGCAAGTGGACCGTTTTCTCAGGAGCCAGCGGTAAACTCCAAGTTTTCGACCATTCCTGTACCCTATCGAGAGCGGCTCGCAACTTCTCAACATCCCCAACCGACTGAATTTTTCTATAAATTTTCACGTCGTTGGCAAATTGTTTACAAACTACTTCAGTACTTTCCAACAACAGGGGAAGCTCTGCGATAGCGAACAGAATTGGCGGTAGAACGCCTTCCTGAGAGACTTCACTACTAACCAAACGGCTAGATGAAAAGCTAGAGTCTACTTTGAACTGGAAAGTACGATCACTGAGATAGTTTTTTATCCAACTACACACAAATGGATGGAATTTTAGCTTCTCAAGTTTGAGCATGAGCTTGTGGTGGTCAACCCTGTCGAAGGCTTTCGAGAAATCCAAATAAATCACACCACACGCTGCCCTCGACTCTAAGTACTCACTCCGGTCATTAATACACTCCAGGGGTGGTATTCGCCAACAACCCGACGAGGGTAGTCGAAGGGAAGCGGAAGGGATGATACCGCCCGCGGCAGAGGAGCAGATCAACCCATCTAACACCATGTAAGATGGAAATGCAAACTGTGTTACGTATCGATATCACTGCAAAAAGATAAAGATTCCATCGCGAAGCGGCCATTTTTCAGCTATGCTATTCGAAAAATTCCGGCGGTCGCGAGGGAAGCCAAGGGAGGCGAGAGGTGGCCGTGGAGCGCGCGTTTTGTACTGAAATTTTACCTCATATACCCTTCGACTACCCGGCGGGTACCCGGCGGGTTATTGGCGAATACGACCCCAGCAAATTTGCTTCGACCGACCTCCCCGCAACAAAACCATGTTGATTAAAGGTAATGATTGAGTTCTTCTCCAAATGTTCCACAATGTGTTTTTGAGGACCTTTTCGAATGTTCTGCAAGAAATCGGGGTGATACTCACTGGCCTATAATTTTCCACTAGTTGAGAATGTTCTTTTTTTTTAACAAAGGAGTCACAAACGATTGTTTCCACCTTTGTGGAGCTTCCGAATACCAAATAGATTGATTGAAAAGATATGCAAGAGGACCTGCAATTACGTGTATAATGGTTTTGACAAAAATTGCGGGAATGAAATCAGGTGTCGTGGACATAGATATCGGCAACTTGGGCAGGATGTCAAAAATTATATCATTCTCAAAAACGGAAAATTATTCATAGGGAAATGGCAAGGAACCACACTTAACGGTAGTTTTTGAGGTAAAGTTTACGTTAGGGCTTTCCGAATTCAATGCTTTCAACGTGCAGCTCAGCTCTCTTTCACTTGTTCCGATTACAATAACGTTATCTATGCAGCTTTCAAAGCTTACATATTCAAAGAATGCCTCCGCGACTGCACGCCAACCGCGTGGGCGGACAGTCTCATTCGGACAAACTTCAATTAGTTAAGACTGGACAACTGATTTTGCTGCTCACCAGATTATAGGTCGAAATCGGCCTCCATACAAAAATATACATCAGACGATAAACCCTCAATCACAGCATTATTTGCTGAAGTTATTTTCGTCATCTTCGCCTAGCAGCATCGTCCGATGGCAATGATGCGTGCATGGACTGCCGCGAAGTGAATGGTGGTGAGCCAGTTGGGCCAGCAAATTCAACTTGATGTGAATGCGCTATTCTTTCCGATCTCATGTTTTGAAGAAATGAGTAATGATAAGATTCAACTTCAACACTAGATTAAGATCTCTGCTTTGGGCATTTACAAATGCCGCCCTCTTTGCTGGTTCACTTGTCTACTACTTACTCTGCTGACTGAACCCTGACACCCTGCTGACTGAATCCTTAGCCCTACACAATTATACATGCCCTAAATCTCTCCGAATCTCCTTCAGTTCTTCCCCGATTGAAGAGTTTAAGCGTTGTTGTGGATGAAGAAATCGTTTAATCAATTGATTACGAGTTATTAATAGATTGACTTCAAAATGACATGTATCATTTAGTTCAAGCAGGTTTAGAAGATGAGTTGCTGGAAGATTTCGACTCCTTATCCTGTTCTGCCATCTTGTTTGTTGCGTCCGTGGTGACCACTTTCTGCAATGATTTTCCCTATATTCTCAGGCAATCGCTGGGGTCGGTGGCCGGTTGAGAGGAGTTGAACAGGTAGCGTGCTCCCGCTCGAAACGAAAAAAGGGGCGGGCAAGGCCCGAAAGCTCCCCCATTCATGCCGAAAGCTCTGCCTTTTCACCTCCCGCCGACCACTCAGTGTGACGTCACACCCACGTGTTTACACCGAAAGTTTCGCCTAATCACCTCCCACCGACCACCCTCTACCACTCCTGCAGTCGCGCGCGTCGGTGGCAGGTTGAGAGGCAGCACAATCAGGGTTGAGCAGGCCGTTGTGGCGATTTTAGTCGCGGCTACGACCCCCCCCATTTTCCTCTTTTCCAAAAAAAAATTCCCAAAATTTTACGACCCCCTGGGACCAAAATTTTTTAAAGCTTTACTTAGTGTCTAATTGTCAATTTTGTCAAAATAGTATAAATTTTCTAAACAGCTTCTCTGTATATAATCTGCTTTGATATTGTTGAAAATGCATACACCTCGCACGCGAGACTATTCCTACAGGCATAAAACGGCCAATGTCTCACCGTCGACTGCGTACCACGCGCTGCGCGACCGCACGCGCGTCGGAAGCAGACGGGTTTTGGCCGCCGCGCGACGAGTTTTGGCCGCCGCGCGACGTTTCGGCCGCCGCGCGGCGGCCAAAACCCGTCTGCCTCCGACGCACGTGCGATCGCGCAGCGCGTGGTACGCAGTCAACGGTGAGACATTGGCCGTTTTATGGCCTGTACCTCATTCTACCTTGGTGATTTGAAAAAATCCTATTTTTCGCCAAAACAATTACGACCCCTCCCCAAATTTTAATTTTTTTCCCAAAATTTCCAATAATTTTACGACCCCCAGTTGTTACCAGTCACAACGCTGCTCAACCCTGAGCACAATTGACCTGTCAACCTGCCACCTACGCCCGCCATAACGTCGATATCCCGAGCTGTCAACCGTGATGCGCACAAACACGTCACATTCCAGTGCAGCGTATACATTGTGGGCTACCGATTCCGCGCTCTACACGAGAGAGTACCAGAGAAAAACAGTGCAGACACTGAAACACGTCCCCCGAAAACTCCGCCACATATGAGACATCACCACGAAAACTTCGGCAGTTATGAGTCATGCCGAAACCTCCACTGATCAGCCGCATCGGATCAATTTCATTCGGAAAGGGGCGTTTTAACCGGCCACCGACCCCCGCGATTGCCTGAGTTGTTGAAACACACCACAAACACACACACACACACACACACACACACCACACAAGAACGGGGTTATTGATCGAAAAAAAGCGTTTATCTCGGCACTCTTGAGCTCGGAAGATCGTAAAAGGGCGTGCCGAAGTGGCTTCTCGAGGTGGGCTCCCTAGAGGGGCTTCCTTTTATATCTCCCTTCCCCGCAGGAATTGAGAGCTCGCACTTGGCAGGTCTTATATAGGGTGGGTTTACTTCACAACTGTGTGGGAATCTCAGATTTCGTCCTTAAGGTTGGACTGTGCCTTTCATGAGTGAGTGTCATTTTTTTAAATAAATCTGTTTCTCACCAGAAGTTTCTACGCTTTGCATTTTTTCCTCCCTCAAATCGTGAAAATGTGATCAATCGTTAGAACATTCTAGTTTTCTGCTTATCGGAATGAATCGGGACGTGGAATCTGGGTTCGGTATCCAATTTAGATCGCAATATTGATATTGTAGCAGAACATCGAAATTTAACACTTTCCTATACCTCTGTGAAAACGTATCTTTTATCTGAAGTGGCGAGAATTCTTCCTTTGTCAGACAACCCAACACTACTTGACACTCCCGCAGTGTTATCCTACGTAAACGTTCGTATAAAGCATTCAATTATAGCAGAAATATAATATACCTTTCCACGAAAGCAGACGAATGAGACACACACAAGCAAGACAGCAACAGTCGCCACACTCGATCCAAGAATCACCCAAGGCATCCTGAGTTGAAGGGTTACAATAGAGAAGTTCCCGAATGCTGGTCACAATGCTAGCACTGACTCCTGATCCAAAAAACCTTGCTGGCCATTTTTTCGCATGAGTGGGACAGGGGAACAGGGCAGCAAGTTCATTACTTACTGATTGTTGGCTCAATACATAATATCGATTTCTATATCAAATCACTGAAACACGTTGTACGTCTTTTTCGAATGTGATATGACAAGGGTAGTGACTGACAAGTTTGTTACATGCTTTTATTTATAAAATCAATCGATACTAAATGGAAAACTTGGAAAAATGGATTTCCCAGGGATATGACAGCGTAATATCAAGAGCAAATGAACCATTTTGACAAACAGCGAAAACAAATCTCTTTCTGCGTGGAGAAACTTATTGCTTTTCATAAAAAACCTTAATCGAGTAATGAGATCGCGTGGGGCTATTTGCACTTGATTCTGCCTTTTTTTGCATTGCGGTTGGCGGACGTTTAGACCGTGAACAGGGTCAAAACGCAGAGGTAGCTATTTCTGCCACTTGTGACCAAATAAAGATTATCAAGTGAAATTGAGTAGCGAAAAGCCTGCGATATCACTCACTCACTCACTCATCCCGTTAGCTGGCGGCTGGCGGAGCAGGATGACCTCTCAACCAGTACACTGCTGTAGGTGCCATAGGAGCTCTTGTGGCCTGAACGATACGCTTCCATTCAGTACGGTTCGCAGCAATTATTCTAGCAATAAGGACGCTGCACCGTTGGGACTTCAGATCCGCCTCGACTTGCTTCAACCACGTCTTTTTCGGGGCTGCTCTCTCAACCTTCCACAGTGCAGGGCGCTCTCTCCATAACAATCTGTGCGGAAGTCGGTTTGTTTCCATTCTGCATACGTGTCCGAACCAGCGCAGCCTTCTCGTTCGAATTTGTTCTTCGATCGTGGGCTGATGGTCGCAAGTATCTAGCGTCGTTCCGTATTCGATCTCTCAACGTTATCCCGAGGATTTGCCGCAAACACCGCGTTTGGAAGACCTCCAGCCTGCTGTGATCCGACTTCAGCAACGTCCACGACTCTGACCCGTACAGTAGGATTGGCACTATGAGCGCGCGAAACATCCGGATCTTTGTCTTGATTGACGCATTACCCTTCTTCCATAAACACCAGCCCAGCGAAGCGAAAGCAGCCGACGCCTGCCCGATCCTGCACAGTATCTTCGATGTAGCCACTATCTTTTGCTCTTGCACCACCGATCCGAGCTACTTGAACTCCTTGACTTGCTGAAGCTCAGCTTCCCCGAAGAACACAGAAGCACGTGAACCGTCCGACGTCATGACTTTAGTCTTCTCCTTATTAATCCGCAGCCCATACGATTCCACGATTTGTGCCATATCATTCAACGAAAGCGTGGCTTCCTTGTCAGTATCGGTGAACACTGCGCTGTCGTCCGCAAACATCAAATCTGTGACAAAATCATTATCGCCAAATTGGACCCCTCTTCTATTTTCGAAGGTCTTTCTCATAATAGCATCGACCACGGTATTAAAGAGGAGCGGCAAAATTACATCTCCCTGCCGGACGCCTTCATCGACTCTGAATTCTTCGGATAGCTTGTTTCCGACGCGAACACAGCTAGTCGAGCCTCTATAAATTTCCTGCAGAAGCTTCACGATTTTTCCTGGCATACGTTCGCATTCCATCGATCTCTATAAGGCGGGCCAGTGCACGCAATCGAATGCAGACTTGAAGTCTATGAAGGTTATAACGACGCGCTTTCCACAGCGGATCCTTTCCTCCATTACTTGACGAAGTGCGAAAATTTGATCGCTGCATCCTCGACCCGGACGAAAACCTGCTTGTTCTTCGCGACAGGTAATCTCCCGATGGCGTTGAAGTCTGGACTGGATAGTTCTCGTAAATACTTTACCAACAATCGAAAACAGGCTGATCCCGCGATAGTTTTTACAGCCTCTGGCAACGCCCTTCTTATGGATAGGCACGACAATAGCCTTTTTCCAGGTAGATGGCACGCTCTCTGTCCGCCATATGCGCGTGATTATCTGATGCAACTGACGCAGTAGAACATCTCCTCCTGCCTTGATGACCTCAGCAGTGACATTGTCAACACCGGACGCCTTTCCATTCTTTAGCGACATGATTACCGCCTTCACTTCTTCCGCAGTGGGTTCCGAGTCCAGCGCTGTCTCCTCTGGTACCTCAACTAGTATCGGTTGGACCAGTGGACCTTGTGACGCATCGTGAGTATAGAGTTCACTGCAGAACTGCCTCCATCGCAACAGGCGCTCATCTGCTGATCGCACAAAAGACCCATTCGTATTCCTGATAGAATCGCTCAAGAATTTTGTCTTCTTTCTGAGACGGTTGAGTGTGCGGTACAACTCTGAGAGTTTTGGCCGAGAAATAGCCGCTAAATAGCCAAGAAATGCCTGCTTGCCGCTAAATAGCCGCTAAATAGCCGCCAAATAATGCTCGCCGAGAAATAGCCGCGAAATAATGCCCGCCGCAAAATAGCCGCCAAATTATGCTCGCCGCGAAATAGCCGAGAAATAGCCGGGAAATAATGCTCTCTCGGTGGATATACGGAGCATTCCAGAGGCATGAATCTCATGTCAGCACCTCCGTCGGTTCAATTACCCAAGTTTGAGGTACTTGGATCTCGCTTAGCCTCTGGAGGCCCCGCCCAACAGCTGGCGGCCCCAGATGGTAGCTCGGCGAGCCGGCGACGGTTGCGTCTTGGTCAATTTTGTTTACTTCTGAGTATTTCTCGGTTACATCTCGACTATTTCTCGGCTACTTCTTGTCCGTTCTGTGAAAAGCCGAGAAATAGCCGCGAAATAGCCGGGAAATAGCCCACCAGGAGCCGCTGCGGAGCCTGGTGGGCTATTTCCCGGCTATTTCGCGGCCAAAACTCTCAGAGAGGGTGCGATACTCGTTTCTTCCAACTGCCTCCTCCACTTCGTCTGCTACCTTATCCCAGTACGACTCCCGCTCTTCTTTCAACTTTCGACGAAGCTCCTGACACAATTGCCGATACCGTTCAAAGTCCGTTAGTTTCACTCGCTTCTGTTCGTCCACGAGAAGGCAGAGAATCGTCCGATATCCAAGGCTGTGTTCGCCGGCGAATAACAGGGCAGAGAGGCTCTGCGCATTCAAGAGCGACTTCAACTGTCTGCTTCTCGTGCTCGTCTACAGACACGGCATCTTCCAGAACCGCGAACCGATTCGACAGCGCGAGTTGAAATGTTTCTTTTGTTCCTGGCGCCATCAAGTGTGACCAGTCGAGTTTCTTTCTAGGAGGCTCCTCACGCCTAGGTCGTCGTAAACGAAGCTGCATTACTGCACGCAAGAGATAATGGTCGGATCCACAATCAGGCCCTCTCATGGCACGCACATCTTTCAGTGATGATCTAAAACGTGAGTTTATCAGCACGTAGTCCAAGGTGGCCACATCCCATCCAGTTGGATTCCTCCATGTTAACTGATGCTTCCTGGGGTGCCGGAATTGACTGTTACCAATCGCAAGCTCGTTGAACGCAGCGAACGAAGCGAACGAGAGTAGGCGTAGTCCATTATCTTTTATTTGGTCCACGCTGAACCTGCCCAACACTCCTTACCAGCCTGTTCTGTCACTACCGACTCTTGCGTTGAAATCTCCCGCTAAAATGGTGGCATCGGTTTTCTGGACAGTATTCAGCACGTCCTGAAGTTGGGTGTAGAACTCGTCTTTGTCAACGTTAGAACTTGGCTCCGTCGGTGCATAGATGGACACGACATGGGTCTTGATTGTTCCGCTTAAAACAAGAACAGCGATCCTGCCAGAAATCGAATGAAACAACGCTTCCAGCTGCGCGACTGCCTAGCATAAATCCAACACCATTGCGATGTCCGTCATCACCGAAATAGTACAGCACCATCTTTTCGCTACTCTCCGGCACCTGAATGGTCACCGTTCCACATCCGCTCATCCTCAGCTCGGGAAGTGCAGCAATCGATATGTTGGACCTTGACAGCTCTCTTGCTATTATCTCTTTCTGACCGACGCAGTGTTCCGTTCGCACATTCCATGCTCCAATCCTCAGCTCTTTAGGAGTCACCAGTCGTCATCCATTTTGGCCAGTAGTATTCTTCTCACCAACACCCTTGTTCCCTAGTGTTGGCGCATCGGCTGCCCCGGATGCGGTAGCTTCTTCGTTGTTTCCTAAGAGACTTTCCATAGTTACCACCTAAATTTTCCAGCCTGTCGGTAGTACGGGGGGCCAACCCTCCTCCATTCTCATCCGGGCTTGGGACCGGCAATGGCGGCGATATATCAGAAATAACATCTAGGTCTACAAGGTGTAGACACCTTTATACCTAAATGATTCATCTTTGTCGCCTCCATGTGGACAACGTCTCATCCAACTCGGTCAAACCCGAAAAAGAGCTACAGAGTGATGGCGATTTTCTGTAAGCCTTCGCTCGGTGCAGAACGTCTTGATTCCGACCGAAAATACAGAGTTCCATCTTGTGGTAGGATGGCCGAGAAGCCGGCAGCATTAACGAGGTATCAGACTATTGTACAGAAGCTCCATCGGCCATCAGTGCAGCGTGTTCTGCCCCTGGGGCCTCTTAAACAGGCAGCAGTGACCGTTTATCCATGTGTGTTTCATCACGTGTGTACTATTAGTCACTAGTAGTCGTCGTAGACCGTGAGAAGGATGATGTCCTTGTTGCCGACTACAATGGGGAGTGACCCCCTGCTGCGGGCCGTGACAGGGACCTTGTTGGGGTAGAAACGCCCCTATAGAAGAGGTTGGGACCCATTAAAGAGGGTGGGATTCCCCGAACTGATAAGGCCTCCGCCACCAAGAAGTGTTGGGACCCCGCTCCTATCGTGGGGTTAAACCCATCCCTATAGAGGGAAGAGGGTACAAAATCCTCAACCGCCTTAGGATGACAATTGGAGTACGTGCTGCTGCGAGGTAAATGGGAGGTGAGGCAGAAGTTTTGTCTCTCTGCGCCAAGTAGTCTCTTTGAACAAACCGCGTGCTCTTCCAAGCAGCACTAGCTGCTGCTCATGAGCCTTTGGCTTTGATGAGATATCCGATTAGAAAGCCTATCGTGTCCGAATTGCACACCACAGTGTGTGAGTATGGAGTATGCTTTGAGGTCGTAGTGGGTTATCAACAGCCTGCTCTCAGCCGTGTTCCGATACTATTGTTGCAGAGGACTGCCAAACACTTGATGATCTCACCATGAGTACTGCGTTAAAAAAAAAGCTGATTAGGTACAGTCAAGAGATTACAATGAAAAACATCATTCGCCCGAACCGATCAATTTTTTCAAGCTCAGAAAGAAAAGGGCTAATTCTGGGCAGAAAATGTGGTTTTCGATCATTTCTCGATGGTTTTACCAGAATGTACTTATGATAAGCAAGGTGGTAGACCTCTCATAACCTTCACAGAGCTCATAACCAAAATAATTTAGATTGCTGCCTTTTAGAGCGACAATGGCGATGACGTTTAACTTACCACTTGAAGTTTCGGTCTTTGCTTTCTTTGACTACTTCTTGTGAATCGATGCTTTTCTTCAGGCACTTCATGAGCGATTCATGCTGCCTCGCATTTCTTATATGAGTCAGGTCGACAATTTCTGCTTTGAATGCCGCTTTAGTAAGGATGCCTGTTATGTCCATATCGAGCTCGGGTACACTCTTGTTACACTTCATGTATTTATTGATAATTGGCTGAAAATGGCAACAATTAACCTGAGCAACCGCAACCGGAAGCGATAGGATTCAGATTGTTATCCATTCAGCTATGACATGGACAAAAACGGAAATCAAAAACGCCAATCTCTAATGTAACTGAGCCTTCTTACAACCAACTAGGGAACTGTGCATGGTGTACCCCCTGATCAGAAAGTTGATAAATGTTTTCTAGTCAACTCTGGTACGCCCTCTTCGGATCTAAACTCGGATTTTGCTACGGAAAAAGTTATGGCCTGTCAAAGTTCGTATTTTCCGCCTTTTTTCCATCAAAAAACGCGCATTGGTGTTTGCGAAATCTGCGAACGAACCTCATGCTTGTCTTCAGCACTCAAAACTACCCAACTGAGAAAGTTTTGGGTGAAGGCACATTTTCCAAATTTTACACAGATCCACAGGATTTTCCGAACTTTGCACAGACCGCGTTTCGGATTTAAAAGCAGTGGTCACGATGAAAAATGTCATCGAGAAAAAACTACAAAAATCAGCTTAGATCGAAAACAGATGAAAAACTATGAAGGTAACACGGTGGAAAATGGTCTATAATTAGAGTTTCTAGGGCCCAAAGATGCCAGTTCGTGCCACAGCGTTGCCCAAAAAGCACAGCGTTGCCCAAAAAGATCGCAGTCTCTTGCCGAGCAGTCAGGGGTGGTAGTAAACCTCTTGAAATCGCCACTTAACATGAATGTCGAAGTGGCACTTGAGTGCAACTTCAGTTTCCAGAGGGTGACATAATGGACAGAAGACGGTGAGCTGAGTTTCGCTCCCCATTCAAAACCTAGCTAGCGCTATTTCGTCGACAACCTTTTGTGCTATGTGAAATGCCATCTATCGGGGTTATGTAGGCGATCATGAGGCCAGTTGCATTGCCGAGTGGAAGAAATCGACTGTGTGCACAGGTTTCGCGAGCTAGGTCTACTGTGATCAACAGAATCGCCGTCGAGTGTACAAATTGATTGCATTTTATCGTCTTTCAGGAATCGAAGGTGAACTTGAAAAATATTAGAGCGTAGCGGGGGGTGTCAGGAATAACTGAGTGCTTGCTTGCAATGATGAGTAGCATTAAATGAATTGTTTTTTAATCGCCATGGAGCAGTGACGTTGTTCCGAAAAAAACTTTCAGGCATAGCATTATCAGCACCACTACTAATTTTACCATTACTACTAACATTGTATTGTTAATGCTACTCCTATAATAATATCAATAATAATAATTTTACTACTACTACTACTAATAATAATAATAATAATAATAATAATAATAATAATAATAATAATAATAATAATAATAATAATAATAATAATAATAATAATAATAATAATAATAATAATAATAATAATAATAATAATAATTATTATTATTATTATTATTATTATTATTATTATTATTATTATTATTATTATTATTATTATTATTATAATAATAATAATAATAATAATAATAATAATAATAATAATAATAATAATAATAATAATAATAATAATAATAATAATAACAATAATATTAATAATACATTATTATATTGATAACAGTAACAAAAATCAGTGAACACAATATTTTTATCATTATTAGTATGATTAATAGTATTATCATAGTCGATATTATTCTTATTTTTGCTAGCATTGTCGATATTGTTATTACTATTACCACTGATGTCAAAATAATCATTTTATTAATATCAGATTTATTATTATTATTCTTCTTTAGATAGTTTTTATTAGGTGGCCAGTCGTCATATGCTTATGGCCACCACTAATGTTCGCGCTTTATAAAAACCTTTGAGAAGCAGTCCCTTCTCAGGCGTTCAAGGGATAGGGGCTCTCTACACGCACAGAGAAGGAAGAGTTGTCCGGTTTATGCCGTTTCACACGTGACGCTACTCAATTCAAGCGGAGTGGTCCCGAGTGGAATTAAAGCAGCAGAAGGCAAGACAACTCCTTCCTCGGTGTTTAGAAAGAGCCCCTATACCGGCGTTCAACATTTCGATTACACCGAATATTCACAAAAGTTGGGACAGGGGCTGTCTACACACCGAGGGAGGAGTTGTCCCGTTTTTCGCAGTTTGAAACTTCACTCACCTCAACGCGAGCGAAGTGGTCCCGAGTGGAATTAGAGCCGCAAAAGGCGGGACAACCCCCCCTCGCTGTGTAGAGAGCCCCTGTCCCTAAAACTTCACCGGTAGAGTAAACGCGGAACAGTTCGTCCGATCGATAATAGCTGCTTCTCTGCGGGGCCACTTATGCAGTGCACATTCTCTATAGAGTTACGCATAGTCGGGCGGCAAAAATAACGCCGAAATGTTGAGTGATGGATGACAGGCGCGAGGCTGTGCAGTTGCCCTCTACCAGTCACTGTGTCGGCGCGGCTTTTGTCTCCCGACTATGCATGGACCTTAGGTCTTTAGCATAGAGCACAGACCCGTAAAAAAGTTGCCGCCAACACTGCTCAGGAGTCTGACACTTGCGAGAAATCCTCGCACCCGCAAAATCAGAATTTGTCTGTTCCTTAACCACTGCTCACCTCAGGCTGGCCGCCGCGCTGCCCCTTATTTAAAGGCAGCATACACGCTCGTAAGCGTAATTGAGATAACTACGGAATTAGAATGGGATGGCACCGAACACGACGCCCACGCATTCTCAAGCGTCAAAAACGACCCACAATGACGCTACACGACTGAGAAGTTGAACCCGCCCCTGTATCTGCCCGCCCCCTGTATTTGCGTCCTCCTCCAAAACAGGGGTGCTGGACCATTCCCACCGTCGTCGATTTATGTGGTTTACCCATTTCATCTATTCTACCACCCACAAATGTCGCTGACGCTGGGAATGGCCCAGCAATCCTGTTTTGGAAAAGACGGCAAATACAGGGAGCGGGCAGATACAGGGGCGGGGCCAACTTCTCACTCGTATAGCGTCATTGTGGGTTGTTTTTGACGCTTTAAAATGCGTGGGCGTCGTGTTCGGTGCCATCCCATTTTATTCCGTAGTTATCTCAATTACGCTTACGAGCGTGTATGCTGCCTTTAATGATGCCTACCTCAGCTATCGAAAAACTCGTTAGAATTATTGCTCTTATAGCCTCACTATATTCAAGCGACAGCTACAATGGAAGGAAATTTTTGAGGACAGAGGGAATTTAAAATTGAAACTGATTTATTTTTAGTCAAAGATAACATTCAACATTAACAGAGGTGTTCTTCAAAGACATGCTGCTGCTGATCCCCCATTCATCGTCGTGGCTTCGCAGACCTGTAAACATGCTCCTCTCACATGACCAGTACGCTGTTTAGCGAAATATGTATGAATCTTTATCTTTTAGGTGCTATTCATACTCCTCAGTGTCAGCCAGTGACGCGCGAGCGTGGCGTTGGAGTATGAGTATCCTGACGTCGAACCGGCACGTGCCGCCCGTTCCGCCATGGCGGCGACGGCCCTTAACGACTTTTTCATTATTAGTAGTCCATCATCAATTTCATTCCGTTTCATGATAATTAATTCCAGAATTACACTGCGCTGCCATGATGGCGAACGCGTGTACAAAATTTGCTTGTTTGGATAAGTTGAGGCCCACTTTATTTGGCTCCGCCATAGCGTCGCCGCCGGAGCATTTGGTCTCCGCAAACAGCGTGATGCGCGCAGAAAGTATTCATGCTTCAGCGCACATGCCCGCGCATCACGCGCTGGTGTTGAGGAGTACGAATAGCGCCTTAGCAGCCAACTCAGGCCTTTTTCATAGATTCTTCGACCACTAATTCATTTTGAATCCTTTGAAACTGTGCTCCTGAAGCTTTCGAGCGAGCGCGAATTTTGTGGCGCGATTCACCAAAGTCACGTGATGTGACATTCATCATTTGAAAACTCGAGAAAATTTTTCCGAAAAATATGATTTTTTTCTCGAAAATTCGAAAAGATTATTTGAAAAAAATTTTCAAATTGGTTTTCTAATATAGTCGAAAATTTGTAATTCGAAAAATCAGTTTTTCGAATATATTCGAGAGTCCGAAATTCGAAAAGTACCATTTACGAGTTTATTCATATATTCGAAAATCCAGATATCGAAAAATACCATTTTCGAGTTTAATCGAAAATTTTGATTTTCGAATATTTTCAAAAATTTAAAATTTGAAAAAAAAGGATTTTCGCATTTATTCGAAAAATTGGGGTTTTTAACAGTTTTTCCAAAGTATAGTATCAACAATAACGGTTCACGATTTTCAGTTCTGCTCTAGTCAGCCAAAGTAAAACAACAATAACTTAAAAAACAAGACACGATTAAAAAGAAAACACGCGATTGGGGAGAGCAACTAGTATAAGGCTAACCTTTCCACTGTGAAGGGAACGCCTGGTGCATATTGACGATGTTCGCTATATTTACAATACCGAGTGCTGAAAAAGAGGGTGTCATTGCGTGTTAGGGAACAAAACGGCACAAAAAGTAGAAAATATCGAATGAGTAAGAGTTTACTCATGAAGGCCTAAACAAGAAAGAACAATCAATGAAATGAGGAATCAAATACTCCAACAAAGGAGAATTCGATGAAGGAAATAATGCCAAAGACGAGATATACCCCAGAGGAAAACGGGTGTCCACGGCTGGCGCGTGAACTTTGCTCCAATCATCAGCCACTGGCTCTGAGGGCGACCAAAATCTACTCGGGAGTAGATTTTCGGAGATGGTGACCTCGCCGTGTCTCTCTCCTCTACGACACACTATTTCTCCGTCCTCTCGCACAGAGAACGAGATGACGCTCTTGTGCCCCTCATGTGAACGAGAAGACCACCCGGAAATGGCTGCAAAATGTCCTCATGAGGTCGACGTAATGTCGAGCTCTCGTGCAATTTTTCGATTTTCGAGCTTCTGGCACCCTAATTAACAATTCTATGAAAATGTGTCAAAAACTTTAGGCGCCACCTAAGTGGCACCTTAAGCCCACCCCTACGTCCCGCTCTTGCCTGGTTTACTACCACCCCAGAAATCATCGACAACCAGAGGAAGAAATAAATGCAAATTGACCTAGTGAAAACACTTGCACGATGGAAGAAAGCACTCCAGTCAATGTTTTTGACTAGACGAGTACGTAGGTATTCGAGATTTTCAACTTCAAGTCAGCTGATGTTCTTGGTCATAGAGATCATCGATGCCGATGATGTAGAGTGGGCTCGTCCACCGTCAAAAGACAGGAAAGGTCAGGCTTGAAATTTGGACCCAAACAGCGGTTTTTCCGCGATTTTTTCTCATAGGTCCTACTACTCTAAACCCAGAAAAGGGGTTTAGAGAGGAACCGAAGACAAGCATATTTGATCGTGACCACTGCCTTTAAGCGGATTTTCGGTTGAGCGCTTATTTATACCTCTGAAAGCGTTTAAAAAATATTGCAGATTTCACTCAAAATTCATCCGGGTGGGTTATTTGGGGCGTTCATCACGAATCTGGGGTTTACTTGCCGTGTGGTGAGCAAATAAGAAAAAGAGCGCCAGTCGTTCCTTCCATGAGCCACCAAATAAACACCAGCAAATATTGCTGGTATTTATTTGGTGGCTCATGGAAGGAGCGACTGGTGCTCTTTGTCTTATTTGGTTTGAACCTCAAGAGGTCAGCTTTCGATATTGTCGAGCCCGCTTATACAGAGGATCACAAGAGAGAGGTAAGAATCAACTCCATTGATAATGAACAACCACATTCTCCTCAAATTCAACTCTTAACGATGATTCCCCCGAAGCACCTCCTCCAAATCTTCTCCTCTCTCCTCTCCAACTCAAATTTCCCCTTCAGCTGCGCACCCCAACACATGGTGCATCAGGCAATTCAAAGGCAGTGTTCACGAAGAAAAAGTTTTGCGTTTTTTTGGCTAAAACGTAAGCTTTGGGTCCCTATAAGAAGATTAAGAAGGGAAGTGCGACGGAAAACGGCCGGTAAGTGGGTGAAAATCTCGTGGGCCAGCCGACCCATTGGGTCACTCCGCCCACATCCTATAACAGTTCCCCTGAATTTTTGGTTAAATGAGCGATGATTTCCGATCAAAAGCCCCGTTCTTCCCTTCATTCTCAACGTCTCTCTTCACTCAGGTCAGCTCGCACACACCGGCTGCAAAAAACGGGAGTTACAAGCCTCGGACAACTCGTCCACAATTTTCCCTTCCTGAAATTCGAACAGCCATAACTCCGTTTCCAGAGGGTCTTGTACTATTCCAGAGACATCATTAGAATCAGCATGGGACCGTTTTCAAGATAGGCGAAAAAACAGAGGAACGATTTTTATCGTGAACACTGCCTTTAACCCATTCACGACCGCGGGTCCCACCGGTGGAACAAGCGTTGACTTATGGATTTCCAAAATCTCTTACGTCCAATGAATTAACTGATCCTAGACTCGACTAGGGAAGACTTGGTCCGCCTGCAGCTCCACTATAGCACAACGTTCAACTTTTGTGAAAATAGCTGCGGCTTAACGGCTCGAGTTGCGAAAACAGTATCTCGAGCGTATTATAACTCATTCCTCCTTCTACAGCCGCTGTTTAGCCTTCTCAGTATGCCACTACCATGTCTACACCAACCGTGACCCCGAAACATCGATTTTTTACCGACCCTTTTTACCCCCCATAACCAAAATTAAAATATATAAATTATAAACAGTAAGCAAATCATTTTAGTCGCATTCAAAAAACTCCTTTAAGTGAATATCACCGGAGCAGCTGCGGCAAAATAATATATCTGCCTGACCAGGGATGTGCGTAAAAGAAATTATGGGGTATCTGATGGGGTCCTCAGATCAGGCTGAAGTCATATGGAGCTCACAAATCATTCTGAAACTAGCGTGCTGCAAATTAGCAATGCTACTCGGAAGTTTTCGATCAAGTTAACTGTTACTTTTGAGAGAGTTACGTGAATGTCGCAAGTAACTAACTTTTATGTCACAACCAACTTACTTCTAGTATACAGGTAACTCACCCAGAAGTAACATTGAACTTTCTTCTAAGATACAGGTGAAATCAGTACGACACCCCGGGTGCGTGATTATCGCGATTAACGGCAGAGACAGCCTCGCCTCGCTTAACTACAAGGGCATAATCTTCGCCAAGGTCTGCGGTGAGGAACCCTCCCTCCCTGAGGACCGCGGCAACCCCCCCCCCCAGCCGAGAGGATACCCTATCCCCACAGCAGTCAAAAATCTGATGGCCTCTGGAGAGCAACTTGAAGTTGCCTTCCAGGGCTGGCATCAAAATGCCGAATGAGGACTCGAGTGAGATGAGGCGCCTTAAGTACCGGCTTTGCACGTGTTAAGCAAGTTACGACGCGACCATCCACCTGCAAGGATCGATGGGCCAACGTATGGGGCTGAGCAGAGTGCCACCGCGGCGCGGCGCGGTCTGATGATGGAGAGCCGTATTGATAGATCGCCGCGATCTATCAATACGGCTCTCAATCATCAGGCCGCGCCGCGTCGCGGTGGCACTCTGCTCAGCCCCTAAGTCACTTGCAAGATTCGAATGTTTCAAGTAACATGGTTATGCCCATGTAAACTACTTGCGAGTCACAACCTCGCAAGTAACTTTTAAAACTCAGATAAGCCACAAATAACCTGATTTTGGCCCACTATCTCATAAGAAACTTGATTCGAAATTATTGAGTATTCGAGACAGAATCCAGTCCGAGTCGTAAGTTACTAATAGCAACTTGTGCCAGTGGCAAACTATAGCTTTTTCCAGGTATATGAAGTACCAAAAATAGGTAGTGTGTGAAAAATCCTTTCGGCAGCCCCTTGCATCGAAGAGGCCCAACTATGATGGTATTTTGCCGTCTTGTTGCAGTTTCGTTGATCAAAACTGCTTCATATGGCTTAGTTTGTTTCGATTTCTTCTAAAATCTCGTAATTTATTTTCATCTTGAACAATGCATTAAAACGAACTGTGCAGTGCAAACCTTGAAATACTCAGGAGTATTGCAGGCTTCGTACGCCCAACAAAAGCATCCAACAACATACTTGAATTCTTTCGTTTTTTTCCCGAGCTTTCTTCGATACGTCAAGCATGCGTCGACAAGCTTAATTTTTTGATTATGAAGTGAGCTTTGCGATTCTGATAGATTGGGTACATCTCGTAGGTACTAGCAGCTTGTGATCAGGAAATGAAAGCTATTGGGGATGTTGATATTGCGTGCCTCCTCGCACCATGGCCCGCACCACCATGAAGCCAATTACGCTTCCATGCAGAATCAAGAAACTCGTTCGAGAAACTGCGTTCTTTGTAGAAACCCCCCCCCCTCAATCATGGGAGAGCTCTGTGACCTCCGTCTTAACAATAACCCCGCTGAGTTCAAGGTAGGCTCGCCCACCTTTGTGAGGCGTAGCCTAGAGCGACAGTGTCAGAGTTTACACTGCTCGGATGATCCGTAACTCAGCGGTTCGGCAGAATAGACTGACATAAAAGCTAGGAAAAGCAAAGTCGTTCCTGTAGAGGGAGAAGTAGTAAAATTGTTTGTAGAAAAAAAGTGGCGTCAAAATGCCATTTTTCCCAAATGGCCTTTTCACTCTTCACGAAACACAACGTTCTCAAAGCAGCGACGCAGAGTGAAGTGGACCAATTAGCTCAAAACACCCAGAGAATTTTGATTAGTAACGGCAGGGTTAACGATGAAAACAGTTGTTAATCTGTCCTTATCAGAAGGGAGATCTGGTCATAACAAAATAGAAAATACATGAAATGTTGGAGGGCAAAGGCGCAGGGACAACCTAGAACGGCATTTAATGTTGTGTTGTGGTATCTGCCAGTTACTATGTACCTGGCGTTTCCGTATCCTCTACAGGAAGAAAAAATCCCGTATTTCAAAAGCTACTTGAAAGCCCCAGGTGAGCAGAGAACGCCAGTATAGCCGTTCTGTACAATACCGCTCGTAGGATTTGGTCAGAAGCGAGCGAGGTCGGGTTTCCGCGTCTTACTTTTCCTTTTTGTATAACTCTCTTCAAAGTCAATTTTGACCGGAGCTAGGGCGATATTCATGATCCCGGCTTTGAGGGCTACCCAACGGTCTACCCAATGCGGGGGTTACATTGAGAGCTATAGAAGTTTCGCAATCAGTCAGGATTACGGTATCCCTACCGTTTTCATATGCGTTTTATCGTGTTTACCGTATTTGGATAGCTGGGTTGATTGCGAAATTTTCATGGTTTTCAGCGGAACCCCGACACCGCCTATACCGCTGTATAGTCCTCAACCACTGGATAATGAATATCTCCCTAGTTTTGCTCAAAGTTGACTTTGAAGCGAGTTATACAAAAAAAGACGCCAAAACCCGACCTCGATCACTTTGTGACCAAATCCTACGAGCGGTACTGTATGTGATCTGTTATGGAGCCACTGTCAAGTTCAACAAGGTCGTTGGCTTACCCCTTGCCGGAGACAATTCTGTTGATTCTTTCCCAGTAATGAACGTTTCCATACACTCAGTGATAGGAAATGGGCGTCTTTTTCGGCGGTGCAAAGTGTGATAGACCCGCAAAGGATTTACTCTGAAGGGAGCTTGCAGCCAGCGCCACCCAGCCTAGTCGATCTGAGGACGCGCAGCAAACCGTAATCAAGCTTGGTGCTGAGGAAGTAGGCCCAAAGACTGCGGCCGGTACCGGTACCATAAGCACTCAGGAAATCCTGGTTGTCACCTGGGGCCCACAACTCCTTGCTGTTGTAACATTGAGGGCAAATTGGCCTACCGTTGTCACCTCGGAGCCAAGTTTCGTCAGGTTTTGCACGTTCTGATGTGACTTGGAGGTGACGCGGCTTATTTCGCAACGTTTAGCACGTTCTGTTGTGGTGTGACAAAACAAGCGAATCGTAGACGTCTTGCTGCGTCACAGACGAGAAGAGTGACGCAGACGGTCAGACTCCGGCGCTCGACCTGCATGTCGCCTCCATGTGACAACCACGAATTCCTGAGCAGGTGCGAATACAGTACGTATCATAATTACAAAAACACGCTCAAAGCTGTGATATCTATGTCCACGCGGACTTTCATTAACCGGCACTGCCACCATTCAACTCCGCGTACTTGAAAACATTTGTTGACAAAATATTACCAAAAACCATCAAGAAATAAGATCTATTTTGTATATAACTTTCAAAGTCTTTGTATCACAACTATAGCAACACTTTCAGTGTTCAATCGCTACTATTCTTCTTATTCGAAAGTACCAACTTCTAACGATTTTTCAATAGTCTATCGAGCCGCCTTGTTTGGAAATGATCTGAAAAACTCACTTTGGCATGGAGTTCAACAATCGGCTAAGCACTTCCACGACCAAGGTACTCCAGGCAACGATTACAGCTCCCTCGAGGTGTTACAGTAGGTCGTACGTCCTACCTCCATTATAAATATGACGAAGCAGGATTCTTGAGTCAACGTCAGGCGAGTACGCCGGTCAAGCCATAACGGAGAGACCATGCTGCTAAAACCAAGTCCTAGTTGAGCGACCCGTGTGGATGACGGAATCATTTTGCTGAAAGGTAAGCTCATTTCGCTGAGACCGAGCTAGGAACGGTAGCAGTTCTGTTCACAAGATTTTCTGGTACTCCGCAGATTCTCTTATAAATAGCTCAGAGACTATGTATCTGGAGCACACCGTCTGCATCGGAGCCACACCATACCGTGAGACTGCCTCCACCAAAATTCCGCTTGGCGAATCGCCCGGCTCCTTGCGAAGATTTTGCCATTAGTGTGCGTACTCGGCAGGTCCATCCAACGTGAACTTCTTGTCCGAGAAGACCCCCAAACACAATGTTTACCCAGATGAGGCCCGGAAACAAGTTCTGCTCGTCTAAGACCAGTCAGTCGTCATGTTCCTCTCAGCGCACTGAACCCGTGCGGCCTTAGGAGAATGATCTATAATTGGATTGAGATTAGTAGCCCTCCATACGATCATTCTGGATACCGACGTGAAACGTTCGTCTCGGACCTGATTGACCGACTTGGTCGAGTTGTACACGAGCCGTCCTACTTGACGTTACTCAGATAGCAGACAGCTTTCTGGGCCCGCCAGTGCCATGATTTGAATCATGTGACTCAGGATAATGCAGAAATCGTTAGACAGCTGTGATTTGAAGATGGGGTTGTTCCGCTATTTTCCTGATATTCAGACTAGCCTTCTCTAGGGCTAGAATCTGAGCATATTCGACCTCAAAGAGAACGGGTATTTGAAATGGAAAATGTTTTCAGAAACGAGCAAGGGAGAATTTTCAATGTAAAGTCAGCTATAATTATGATACAAAGACTTCGAAATTTATATTTAAAATAGATTTTATTTCTCAATGGTTTTCTTTAGAACTTTGTGAACAAGAGTTTTTGGTACGCGGAGTTGAATGGTGACAGTGCCGGTTCATGGAAGTTTGCTTGAACATTGATATCACAGCTTGGAGTGTGTTGCTATAATTATGATGCGCACTGTAGATGAACAAATACGCTCCGATTGGTCAACATTCATGGCGAAAGACAGTCCACATCGCTATCAGCAACGTGCGGTTCTGATGATGACCGGGGTCACTCACAATTTCTCCTGTAAGTAGGCTCAGGGTTCTTCAAATCGCTCATTCAAAATTACGCTTAAAGGCAAAGCACACCCTCAGATATGAATTTTGAGATTTTTATGTAATTGCGTTGAAGATCTCCTCTGTATAGCACGTGCCAAATGCCAGATCGCATTTCCTCCGAATAATGGAGAGATAAGCAACCACCACAGGCCCGACCCCCTTCGCTCACCACCACAGGCCCGACCCCCTAACAGATTTTCGAACTCGATAGCGGCTCGATGGAAGGACGAATTCCAACAAGTCGTCGCTCTTCAGTCCACTACCGGACTGTCTCCTTATCGTGGCTTTCTCTCACGCAACGATTGCGAATGAAGAGAAATACAGGCCTGAGACAACTCGTCCACCAATTTTTCACCCTCGAAATCTAGGCGTCTTTAAAGAGCCATAACTCTGTTCAAAGGGGTCTTGGATGATTTTAGCGATACCTTTGTGATCAGCGCGTGACTGCCTCCAAGATAAGCATGAAATCTGAAAATTAATTTTTTAGGGTGTCCTGTGCCTTTGTGAGGCCACAGAAGTTGAGTGATACTGGTCTAGTTGAATGCAGTGCTCACGATGAAGGCACCTAGTGGCATTTCGACGAATACATGCGACGGAAAGCCGATGCCTCTCGTCGTCGCTAGAGCCCCGCGTCAATTGCGTTAAGCCAGCCGGACTGCTCTTGAGCGCTTCCCTTTCTGTGTATTCAGAGCACGAACCCTCACGAGGTCCATTACAACGACAATGTGTGCAGAAACGAGCAACAAATCGCCCTATACGTTTCCAAAACTAGAATGTGGTGTGCCCGCCCCACCCACTTCCCCTGCGACTACAGAGGGAGTGGATGGGACAAGCACATTGCACTTAAGTTTTGGGGCCGTATATTGCTATTGATTGCGCGTTTTGGGCCGGTTTTCAACACTGTTGTTGCAATGGGCCTCGGACCTTTCGATTTCTAGTGAAAAGTTGAAGGCGGCTTGATCGTTGCCTATAGAGATTTTTCATCTTTTCCATCTTTAGGCCATTTCATAACAACATCAGCTCTGCCAAGGAGTCGACCCTTCGTTGCGGCTATTGATCTCAATATCGAAAACGTTATTGAACACTGCCTTTAAAGGCACAGGACACCCAGAAAGTTATTTTCTGAGCTTTATCCGTGTCATGGAACGGGTCACACTCCGATAATACTGGCATCTTCAAAACCGTCCAAGACCTCCTAAGAACTTCTTGAAAATGTCTGTATTTTGAAGACAAAGATTTGGTGGACGAGTTGTCTCAGGCCTGTATTTCTCTTGATTCGCAGTTGCTGCATGGGAGCAAGCCAAGCTTACCTCATTTTTTTGCTTATGACTAGATTAACAATTTTATTAGGCATACTTAAAGGCAGTGTTCGCGACGATTTTCATTTCCGATTTTTCCACATGAAACAGAGCGTTGGCCTACAAGTGTTACCAGAATTACGAAGAAACGGCGAGAAACGCATTAAAACGCCGTATTTCAGTGATGCTAATCTCTGGCCTGGACTAGTTGTCCGATTGGATGAACATGTTATCGGGGGTTGTGACCGGTGAAAAATGGGGTCAGCCGAAAATGGAGAAATATTTTGTGCAAAACAGTTTTAGCTAGGGTCCGAAGGAAGGGATGGAACAACAGATTGCAGAAAATGGCAAAGGACGGGTCCACAAAATATTTCATCGTCACAACGAACAGTTGCTGTTAGAGTAAAGAGGCGGGGTGAGAGTAAAGGATTTGGTGCCCTTCTGGTCCGTTTTTCTCAGTTGCTCCGTTATTTTAGTTCTACCCGGGGGTCAATTAATCGATATAGAATCTCAAATTTGAAGTTTATCGTGAACACTGCCTTTAAGAACGGTCACCATCGCGAAAACTGCGTTTGAGCAAATCATCTGTCAACCAATAATCAATTTCGTCAATGAAGCTGGGTTTGGAGCATAAGAAAGCTCAGTGAGGCTTCATTATGTCGAATAAATCCTAACGCACAAGCTGCATGCTCATGAGGAGTGTTAGAATTTTCCCATAGCATAGAAACGGAGACCGATTGTTGTCCAACTCACAAATTCTTCTGCATCTCCCATTGGTACTCCGGTTCTGACAACATTCTTGCCTCCGCACTGAAGTGTATCGTACTCCTCGAAATAACCACATGAGTTTAGCTGAATTGCCAAAATCAAGAAGACCTTCACAGCCATGCGCGCTCAATGTCAAGGTGGGACTCTTACAGTCGATGATTAAGCACCTTTTTGACCTCTGAACCTTGCAGAGGTGTGGCTGTCACTTAGAAGCGACTGATGTATGCGCTGTGTTGCGAAGAAGAGTTTGTACTTGGAAATTCCGATTTTAGGGGTGGTGTCACGGCGAGCAGCCATTTGGCCCATTGAGCATTACCAAGAACGTGGTACCATCTACAAACGGTCGCTCTCAAACACAAACTCCTCTCCGCAGCACAGCGCAGAAGCGCGTCGCTCTCAAACGAAACCACTTGGTCCCGGCACGATTCATCCCTCTCTCAGCACGATTATCACGTGTCGCATGATACAACAGCCGTGGGTGGTCGTCTTGTGGCGCCAAACGGTGATAAGATTGGGCGGATCAGAGGGAGGGACTAAGCAGCGCTATTGGTTGCCGAAGTGGTGCCGACCAATAGCAGTGCCTAGCCCTTCCCTTCGATTCGCCCACCCGTCTAATTGTTTGACGGCACAAGACGACCACCCAATAGTCGTAGTCCCCAATTTAGCTCGCAGAAATTCGAAATTGAAAGTCCGGAAATTTGAAAACACTCAATGTCGGAAAAAACGGCTACGAACGAGCACAAAAAGACCTGTGCGGCCCCGAACCTGAGTGCTCCCCTCACGCCGCGCCCACAGCTTTCAACCGGTACCTACCCGTGAACTACTGAAAAGCCGGCCATAAGGCTAACCATCCAGGAGGTTACAATCCACTCCGCTCCACGAAACTTACCTCATTTGATAATCGGTTGTCTTGTTGTAGTCGGGTTTTCAGTTAAACACTTTTATCGGTAGCCGTTGAGGATGTGGGCGTGGCGTGAGCGGAAATTAAAGTTTAGGGCCATGCAGGATTATTTTGTGCTCGTTCTTAGCCATTTTTCAGCATTATTGATGCAGTGAGCCCCGGGTCTTTCGGTTTACATTGATAAGCCAAACTGTTTCGATCGTGGACACTGCCTTCAAGGTATTCCGGGTGATATGGCTGACGATCGATTGGTTGTGTTAACTCTAAACAACTTTTCATTGAATGGGCATGCTCATGTTCTTAAAAGGAAAGAACTCTCCATGTTGATTATGAGTATGGTCGTAGTTACCTAAGGGCCACTTTGAGCAGTGTTACCACAATGTGCTGACCACAATCCAGAGTAGCAGCTAAGGCGAGGAATGGAGGACGAGGGCAGCACGTCCTCCTCGAGCAGCAGCTCGTCCCCTTGTGCTGCTCTCGCTATAGAAGTGAGAGTTAGTTGTGCTTCATGACAGCTCACGATCGCCTGAGATAAAAACCGTTCGATTGCTTTGATTACATACGCCTTGTTTGAGATTTAAAATAGAAGGGGTGAATTGACATATAGCTATCCAGATGCTTGTATGAGCAAGTTTGTATCAAAGAGCTCACATTTTGCTCATTCTAAATATGCTCGTAACTATCCATATGAACCACTTCGAGCAATGTTACCACACTGCGATTACCACAAAAAAGAGCAGGAGCTGAGGCGACAAATGGAGGACGACGGCAGCACGTGCTGCTAAGAGCGGCACAAAGGCAGCACGTGCTGCTCGAGCAGCAGCTCTTCCCCTCGTGCAGCCCTCGCTATCCTCGTCGAGGTGAAACTCTACTCTGCTCCATTACAACCCCGCGATCCTCTGAATTTTGACCTGTGGTCGATGTGAATCTCAGAAGGAAATACACATTTTTGAACAAAATACCGGGCTTACAAGGGCTTTCTACTCGTACCATTACATTCGCTTCTCATGGAGGAACACGAAAACTTCCTGAAAGACTCATCTCGTCAATTTTGAAAGGAGTTATGGCAATGCGGCGCTTTGTGAGCTCAAAAAACGCCGCCAGACGCCGTTTTTGCAAAAGAAAAAAAACATGCGCGGTATTGTACGCTCCCAAAACCGACCTCCGCCTTTTCCAAAGAGCTTCTTTTTTTCGGTAGAATTCTTCTCGTAGACGTCGGCGTTTCTCAGCTAACTTGTGCACACCCAATGACTTCCACAATTTTGAACAGCGATGCGAGTAAGGATCTGAGTTTTGTTTTCACCCCAGGCAGTTGTGGACCACGAGCAGTATTGCAATGAATGATATTGTTCAGTTTGTGCCCACATGTGAAGAAGGAATGGAGTGGGAAAATGTTTTCACAGCTGCTTCTCTAAGGTGTGTGAAAAAACGTAAGTGAAACAGTAGAAATTGTAAAAAAAATCATAGAATTCTTAGAAACACGATATCGATAAATAACAGGTTGGACGTATATTGGTTGAATCTTGAGTCTAGGAGGCCGCTATGCAGCTATTATAGCGGAGCGGTTGTTCCTCCATTCCAATTTTTTTGGGTTTTCTCAAGAACAACCGCTCGACTTTTGTGGTCAAACTATCATAGCAGCGTGACCGCTTCCCCACATCCAGAGATTGACGATACAATGAAACGTACCGTATGCGTCTGTCTGATTTGCTTCATCGCAGTGGAGCGAGACTGACACATTGAGCACCGGGAGCGCGGAGATTCAGGGGAGTGCGAGTACAGAGCTTTGCGAGCCCGTCCTGTTCCGCGATCGCGTCACGGACCTCGCTGAACACAGTTCGGCAGCAATAGCAGGGCTTGAACTCGGGTAGGATCAAGTGAAAAATGAGTGATACTCAGAGAAACTCACGGCCCATCCGCGGCGCTTTTGCAGGATCGTCCGCGGCCGACGACTGAACGATCCTTCATCGAAGCAGGTAAAGCGCCGCGGACCATCCTGCAGGCGCCGCGGACCATCCTGCAGGCGCCGCGGATCGTCCTGCAGGCGCCGCTGATCGTCCTGCAGGCGCCGCGGATCGTCCTGAGAGCCGCCGCGGACCGTCCTCTACGACACAGTCATGACCGGTCCGCCTCTTTTCGAGAGATGCGTGAATGTCGCGGTCTGGGGAGAGAAAGCCGCGCCTCGGTCCGGACAACGGTGTAGCCTTTGCCGAGTACTGCGATGAGGAGCCACCCTTCCTGCGGACCGCGGAGAAACCCGAACCCGCCCCCCCCCCACCAGCTGTGAGGATATCCCTATCCCCCCAGCGACCAAACATATTCTGGCCTCCGGAGAGTGACTCGAAGTCACCTTCCAGGGCCGGCGTCAGAAAGCCGAATGAGGACTCGAGTGAGATGAGGCAGTTTTTTATACCGGCTGTGCATAAGACAAACACATTAGGACGTGATCATTCGCTTTACCATATTTTTTCATGGTTGCCACTGCAGCCGTGCCGGTGGTCAAGTGAGATGTGAATGAGTGAGATGAGGAGGTGGAGTCGTTCAACTGCCGATGCACCCCAGAGCCAATCCCATTGAGAACAACAGCGCCGCGGTTGAGCCGTTTGACCAACCCGCTATCAGATGTGCCGCGGATCAGCCGTCAAGCGCCGCGGACCGTCCGGAGAGCTCATCTTCCGCCGCGGACGGGCCGTGAGTTTCTCTGAGTAGCTCCTTCGAAAGTCGAAGCAATTCCATGGCGCTTCTATAAAACAGTGAATGATAACGCTATCAGGCATCTGATATTGAAGAACATTTTCTTAACACGTATTGATTCCTCATTCATTTGGTACATTGGCGAACTGACGAATGTAGCAAGAGAGCTGAAATGGTGACGCTGAGCTGCGCCGCGATCGCTCGCGGAGCAGGTCGGGTCTCTGAAGCACAATACCGGTATTCGATTCCGGGTAACATTTACTCCTCACTTCCTGGGTAAATCGTTGATGTACGCAAGCCCTGTACCATTCTGCGAAGCTACGGCTACGCGCAGGAAATTGTATTGCAAAAACTAGCATTCACCACAAGTTTATGATTTGCCAACGGCACAAATATCTCACGCGAGTGTGAAAGTCATTCTTTCCAAAGTTTTCCATGTTAAGGGCCCGATCTTGTGATATCTTTATCACCGGTGAGGCTGCCTCCCCACTCCTTAGTCTATACAGAGCTTCAGCCGCTTACCTCTGGAGAAAGACGGCTCGTGGATGTAACACACCGCTCTTCATTTCTTTTATACCCTACCCTTTATCAAACAGGTATCTTCAATTTTGTTCAATGTGAGAATTTTGTGCCTTTGGCAACTTATAATCGTCTGCATTCACCATTATGTAATCTTGATCAATTTCCTTCTTTACCGTTACTCCGTCTCCATCATCCCAGCAGATTCGAACTTGCGAATACGATAGCGATAATATCGCAAACAAAGTGAATGTGCCACTAAGACGTCGAACTGGAATTGACTATTCCACTCATGTGATTAAAGAAAGGAATTGCATGAAGAGTGACTGACCTACACAATTCATTAATTCAAAATGAGAAACATTTCTGGGAAGCTGCAATAATGTCAGATCAAAATACGAAAGCAGCTTGAATCTCAGACATTGGGATTGGCGGACCGAAGGCATTTGCCTGTCGAGCAAAAACCATTGCCGGTGTCGGACAGCCATTACCCGACGGTCCGCCAAAACCCTGCCAGCGGTCCGCCAGGACGTTGGCCGACCACTGGCAGTCTTTTGGCTATTACCTGGCAGCCCGCTGTTGAACAATCATTTGCCAGCGGTCCGTCATTCTCTTGAAAAACAGATGAATCGGGATGAGTCCCTCACCGCAGAACGTTGCGTAGGAGATCGCCTACGCAACGGTCTGAGGTGAGGCACCCACCCCACTCCCCCACGCCGTGGGGACTCGCCTTATATACCGGCTGAGCCTATCAATGAAATCAGAGATCAAACTACGACACGTTAAACCGTGCTCTCTCGAGTGCCAGTCATTTGACGACTCAGTGCGAAGCGAAGGCCACTGGCCGGTTAAGCGCCAGCCGAGTGCCGATTGGCGGATAACTGCGTCTTCATGCACTCGGCAATTTCGACGTGTGATCGCCCGTGTCAGCTGAATGCAAGTTATCGCGCAGCTTTCAGGCAGCTGGCACATTTTCGCCAGCGGTCCGCCGCTCGCGCACTAATTGAGATGCCAAGTATGAGCCAGCTGTCGGCCTCGTAATTACCGATTGCCAGCTAAATGCCAGTTATCATCCAGCTGTTAGGCAACTGGCACATATTCGCCAGGCATTACCTGACATGACGAGTGTATGCCAACTGTCGGCCTCGTGATTGCCATTGGCCAGGCAAATGCCAGCTGTCACCCAGCTATTGAGCAACTGGCGAATTTTCGCCAGCTGTCCGCTGCTCCCAATGTCTGAGTAAATCATATTGCCACTTATCGTCCATCCCTTGAAGGCAGCAGACACCCTCAAAAATGTTATTGTTTTTATGACATAAATAAATGGTTTGGAGCTGGTTGTATTGGGAACTGACGAAAAAACGAACGAAAACTGCGCGCGAATAGAGGCATTCGAACATTCTCCGGTGTGAGCGTTCTACTAGGGGCCATACGATCCAAGTAGCGTAGCTATCTCAACAACTTTTTCGAGCGTGTCTGCTGCCTTTAATTCGAGAATCCGCGAAGCTGTTAGGATATCTTCATCATAATCACCGAAAGGTTGTTTATGAGAGAACACAGTGGTAGAAATAAAGAGAAATTATCTAACTGTTTTGCTTTGCTACGGATTAGTATGATTTGGAAATGTGACATTTGTGGGAAACTCGTTAAAAGAAGTGAAATGTCTTATGCTACTGATTTGGCATGGGGATAAACTCAAAAGAAGCGCTAAAAACTCAGTGAAATGATTCATCGTTGATTTGGCTGTGCACTTGTTTACTAAACAACAAAAATTGAGTGTGACATTGTAAACCAAAACACACACTTCTTATACACACACACACACACACACACACACACACACACACACACACACACACACACACACAGACACACACAGACACACACAGACACACACAGACGCACAGACACACACACACACACAGACACACACACACAGACACACACACACACACACACACACACAGACACACACACACACAGACACACACACACAGACACACAGACACACACACACACACAGACACACACACACAGACACACACACACAGACACACACACACACACACAGACACACACACACACACACACACACACACACACACACACACACACAGACACACACAGACACACACAGACACACACAGACACACACAGACACACACACACACACAGACACACACACACAGACACACACACACACACACACAGACACACACACACACACAGACACACACACACACAGACCACACAGACACACACACACAGACAGACACACACAGACACACACACACACAGACACACACACACACACACACACACACACACACACACACACACACACACACACACACACACACACACACACACACACAGACAATTCTGAACATTTCATCCACAACAAGGCTACCATCCTTTGATCGGGAAAAAACAGAAGGCGTCTCAAAGAAATGTAGTGTGCATGACTCCAAGGGTTAGGGCTCAGTCAGCAGGGGAAGCAGTTTACGAGTGAACCAGCTAAGAGGGTGGCGTTTGACAATGCCCACAGCGTGCTTCTAAATCGACTCTTGATGTTGAATCTGATTGTTCGTCTCTTGTTCAAATGTGAATAGCGCATTTACATCAAGTTGGATTTGTTGGCCCAATCCTGGCTCACCATCATTCATTTGACGGCAGTTCATGTGCGTATCATTGTTACTGAACGAAGCTGCTAGGCGAGGATGGTGAAAACGATTTCGGCAAATTGCTGCGATAGCAGCAAACTATCGTCCTAGGAATATATTTGAATGCGGGCAGAAATCGGAATTCGGTCTGTGTTCTCGTGTGTAACAAATCTGTTGTCCAGTTTCAACTAACTGAGTTCTGTCCAAATGAGACTGTCCGCCCCGAAAAGTACTTCCAAGGTCGAACCGTATTGTATTAAACGTATCTCCGGCACTGGGAGAGGTCTACGGGAGAAATTGACACTGTGGAGGAACTACAGGGGTGCGTTCCAAGAACGTTCCCACGACGCCGTGGGAGAACAAACAACCTTCCAATGGACAAATTTGATTTCCATGGATGCGAATTATAACTGAAAATCGCTCCCATGTGGCCGTGGCTACGTTTACATGGACGCCTTTTGCCATGGGAGAGCCACGAGAAGCGTTTGTCATGGAAAAATCGAGGATGAAGTTTATTGTGAACAGTGCCTTTAACGCAATCTATGCTCTTTCTCCCAACATTAACAGGCGCTGAAATGAGTTTCACAACTTCAACTCCATAGGTCCCATCATGCGATAACATTTGTCGTCAAGATTTAAACCTATTACAATCTTTATTGAAGGCCTGCCGTCAGGAGAATACATACAATGACGCTAAGCGGGTCTGAGCAAACAGTTTGTTTGGGAAAGTGAAAAACCAGCGGACAAAAGTTAGGAAATCATCAATAATATACACATATAGTATGCACGTACATATTAATCACTGGACTGCAAATATCAAAGAGTCATGGATGACGTCGTCGGTTCTTAAGAAAAAACAGCATCTGCTAGCAGCGTCTGCGGCTTTAGGCGAGTTTGAGTTTGGTAGAGGTAGACTTTTTTATACAACTGAGATAAGTCAACAGAGATTGACACCGGGTTCTTATTTCAAGCGACGCGGACGCTATGCTTATCATCCACATTGATCAAAAACCGACATGCTTGTAATGCACTGTCACAGACGTGCTAGAAAGAGAGTATGTACATGGCCCAGTGGCCTCGTAACCTGCAACTCCATAGAAGTGCACGAGTGTCGCTGTAACTATTGACCGAGTTAGCGAGTCTACCAAGGCCGATCTTCCAGATTCCTGTCAAGCCACCAGAGCCGCTGGTGCTCAGAGACCTCGACTTCCAAGGCACACACTCAGTCCGGCGACGAAAGTGTCAATGGCTGCCAGAATCAAGGCACTGACTGCCAGCCAAAACGAATAGTCATATTCGCGGTATTCGTAGCCAATGTACTCTGAAAGAAGCTCGATCAATGAGGCTACTGAACCATGTGATGTGATGTTACGTGATGTCATATTATGTTGTGTTTTTAATTATGTCATGCTATGTTGTGTTATGTTGTTATGTATGCAAACTTACTAAGATTTTCGTCATGGGACACCGCATAGACGATGACGGCAACGAGAAGGCATATGAATGTGATGGAGGAAAGCGCTATCAATGGATGAATGATGTACCTTTTCCAGCAGCACGCACAGCTAGAAAAACAATTATGTCCAAAACTGTCGATTTCACAAGTCAAGAAACTCGACGAAAAGGCTCGAGCGGATGCGGCGCGGCCATCAGGACTGTGGAACAGTTACACTGCGACGCATAAGTATAGCAATACCTTCGAAACAGGTGTGTCATATGCTGGATAGAGGTTTCGGACATTCGGGAGGGTTTCTATGTTTTCTGCTACGACGAAAACGATGGATGGATCAAGTGGTATGACAGGAAGTTGCCCTATTCGCTCTTAGTTATGGAAAAAAACATGTATTTCGCCCGACGCAAAAAAAAAGGAATAACAACACTTGAGCAACATGGAAATGTCTCCCAATGATCGCCATATTGAGCCGTTTTCACGTGGTTTTTTTATGAAACTGGTTCAAGATTACTCTATCTGTCCATTTTCCCGGTTGACTTCACCTGCGTTCTGACGAGAAAACTCAAGCTCACTCCTTCCATGATGCTGGATTTGGATTTCGATGGATTTCCAGTTAACTAGGAGGACCAGCTGGATGTACTTCCACGTTTCTGCTAGATTTTGAACCGCTCAACGTCTGTGGTTGCCCAGACGTCTCATGGAGCTTGGGGAGCGAGACCTTATACGACGAGTTACCAGCATAGGTTCGTTGGGGTGGAGACAGCGGTTCGAGAGGCGAAGGTTGTTTAGGATACCTGAGTGGGGAATGGTGAAGGTTCCCTATAGACTTGCAACTTCAAAATTTGACGTTTTCTCAATCCTCTTTTTTTGCATTCAGTATATTTTTCTTTTTAATCATTAATTTTGAAACAATTTTTTTCGTTAGATGACCTACTTTTGAAATTCACTATTCTTGATGAAATGATCTGCCTAGGTCATGGAAAATTTCCTTTGAGCCGTCTTGCAGTCAAACATTTTTGGAAAAATTTTCCAAGCGATTTTTGAAGAACTACCCGTTCTTCGCTCATAAAATTTTTGCCCTTAACAACGAATCTTTGAACGGAGCTGTTTTCAAAGTCTCCATGGAATTTTGCGTCGAATAATGTTTTCAATTTGAGAAAAATACGTTTCCAGTCTCTCAGCCGACTTCAATTTATGAAGCAACGTTTCTTTCACCAAAAGCCATCAGTTTTTCGTCCATAACCTTTTTACCCTGAAAGATAGCCCTTTGGTGAAGTTGTCACCGGAATCATCATGAGATTCTGCATCGAATAGCGTTTTCAGTTTGGAAAACTACGCTCCCATTCTACCAGCCGAGTTCAGTTTATAAAGTGCTTTTTTTCGCCCTAAATTATCGGTTTTTCGTCCATAACTTTTTTGTGCTTGGAGATAGACCTCTTGTGAAGGTTGTTTTTGAAATCTCGAAGAAATTCTGCGTCGACTAGTGTTTCAAATTTGGAAAAATATTTTCTCGATCCTTCAGCCTAATTCATTTTACGAAACACTGGTTTTTTGCCTATAACTCTTTAACCGTTGAAGATAGGGATCTGTTAAAAATTGTTTTTGAAATTAGCGTAAAATTCTGCGTCGAATGATATATCGGATTCCTAACATTACTTGCCCCATAAGGCAGCCAGGTCAGTGGAGCCGAGCCCCGTTGTAGGCTCCAGGAGAACTTTGCGTCTCCTACTTACACCACAAAGGCGAGAGCACCCTATGGAGATAACTGTGGAGCTTGGCACCACCGACCTGGCTGCCTTATGGGGCAATTAATGTTAGGAACTCGATATATCGTTCGACGCAGAATTTTACGCTAATTTCAAAAACAATTTTTAACAGAACCCTGTCTTCAACGTTTGGAAAGTTATAAGCGAAAAACCTGTGTTTCGTAGAATGAATTAGGCTGAGGGATCGAGAGAATATTTTTTCCAAACTGGAAACACCAGTCGACGCAGAATTCCATCGAGATTACGAAAACAACCTTCACCAAAGGTCTATCTTCAAGCGCAAAAAAGTTATGGGCAATAAACCGATAATTTGATTCGAAAGAAAGGCACTTTATAAACTGAAATCGGCTGGTAGAAGGGGAGCGTATTTTCCAAAACTGAAAACGCTATTCGATGCAGAATTTCATGGAGAATTTCGAAAAAAAAACTTCACCAATGGGCTATCTTTTAGATTAAAAAAGTTATGGCCGAAAAACCGGCAGTGACACCCAACCAATCTTGAAAAATGACTTGCATGAGTGTTGGGTCGCTTTCATTCTTTTTCGGGGCGTTTTACCGGTTGTCATCGGTTTTCCCAATGGTGAAGGTTCCCCACACTACCTGACCAGGGGTGAAGGTTGGTGGAGTACATGGCTTCATCCTACGAAGCTATGGTTACCAAAGACATGGCGTCGGCCCTGGTGACTCACTACGAATTGTCGCTGAGTTTCTCGGCAAATAACTCCCTATCAGATCAACCACTGCGAAAATATTGTGAGCTTTGAAATGAAAGAATCTCAGGAAGGACATTTTCACATGTCGCTAGACTGGAGCCGGCGCGATCAATTATGAGCACAAACTTGGAAAAGTTGAGTGCTCGACGCAGCAAAGGCGCCGCTTGTCAGATCTTGCATAAGGTCATCTTCTTCGGCTATAGTAAGTTCAGAATTTCTTTAAAAAAACGTGTTTAGTCGATGAATATGGCCATATGCACGATTTGACCAACGGCGACTTTTTTTTGCGTAGAGCGTTCAAGTTTTCCAAGTTCGTGCTCATGTTTGATGGCGCCGGCTCCAGTCTAGCGACATGTGAAAATGTTCTTGGCGATGGAATTCATTTCAGAGCCCACAATATTGTCGAAGTGGTTGGTTTAATAGGGAATGTTATTTGCCGAGAAACTCAGCGACAATTCGTAGTCGCCAGGGCCGACGCCATGTCACTGGTAACGAATAGAGTATGTCAAACGAATAAAAATTTTCGAATATTCGGATAAACGAATAATTAGAGAAATCGACTCTTTCGAATATTCGAATAGACGAATTACTCGAAAAATTGACTTCCGAATAATCGAATTATTCGAATGATTCAAATACGAATAATTCGAATATCCGGCCAGATTCGCGAATATTCGAATAAACGAATTATTCGAAAATTTGACTTTTCCGAATAATCGAATTATTCGAATGATTCGAATACGAATAATTCGAATATTCGGCCAGATTCGCGAGTATTCGAATAAGAAGTACGGACCGAGTACGCATAATCAAACCACCGTTCGTGGCACTATCAACTTTCTTGACCTATTTTTGTATAGTATTATTTAGATCAAAGCTATGTCAATGTACTTCCACGAAAAATACATTCCACATTATATCATGAGAGTATTCAAACCAACATTTACCACTGTCTATGAGTAGTTGTTCAACGATACGATAAAATTCTCTGGATTTTCTAAACAATATCTACCAACAAAATCCGAATTTCTCATCAGTTTGGGGTGCTATCTGAGCGGGGGAGGGGGCACTGTTGTATCGCACATGACCGCGCCCATTTTTCCGTGCCGCAAACACTCCTGATTTGTGCGGGTGAGAGTAACCCCGAGTAGGTGTTCAAATTTAGTGCGGCACGATAAAATGGGCGGGGTCAAGTGCACCCAGACATAGTGCCCCCCCCGCTTAGATACGCACCCAGTTTGCTTGCAGATATTTCACCTCTGGACCGCAAAAATCTAAGGTGAAGAATGCTGAATAGGAACTGGCTCAAAGCTGCGGCGACTGACTTAAATTCATGGAAATTAAGTATTACATAATACTCTAGCAGCGTACGGTAGCCGGTTCTGGAACATCGCTAGAGTTTGTTTGGGACATACTCCATCAGATGAAAAACAGTATCTGTTACGTCTGCCCACAAATTCGGTGCTGAGCGAGATACTCCACCATTAGGTTTCTCACTACCTCGTGTTTAATACTGGAGTATTCCGATTATATTCGAACTTTCTACCACTTTGATTGGGGACATTTCACTTCAAGACCGCGAAAATGGACACGTGCCGTAGACTCTGCTTCTTATTTTTCTGAAATTATTCGTTTATTCGGCCGAATATTCGAATATTGGGCCGTTCGAATATTCGAATAATCGAATTATTCAAAAAAATTGACTTTTCCGAATATTCGAATAAACGAAATATTCGAAAAATAGACTTTTCCGAATAATCGAATTATTCGAATATTCGATTATTCGTTTATTCGGCCGAATATTCGTTTTCCGAATATTCGTTGACATAGTCTAGTAATGAAATCCAAGTCCAGCATTATGGAAGGAGTGAGCTAGAGTTTTCCCGTCAGAAGTCAGGTGAATTTCGCCGGGAAAACGGACGAATAGCATTACCTTGTACCAGTTTCATAGAAATACTCAGGGAAACGGCTCATTCTGGCGATCGTCCTGAGAAATTTCCATGTTGCTCAAGTGCTGCTATACTATTCCTTTTGCGTCGGGCGAAATACAAATTTTTTTATAACTAAGGGTAAAACGGGCAAATTCTGGTCATACCACCTAATCCATCGTTTTCGTCGTAGAAGAAAACATAAAAACTCTCCCCAATATTAAAAACCTCTATCCAACACATGAGACGCCTATTTCGTAAGTGTTGCTATACTTATGCGTCGCAGTGTAGTGATTTTCTAGTGACTCTTTTTGGATCAGAATAACGAAAAATTATGAATTCCATTGGGGAAAAATAAGAAAAAGTCATGGTTGGACAGTGAAGTGTTTAATGCTCACGGCATTATTGATTGCCGCACCGCATACGCCCCGCGTCATTAACTTACAATGTGATCAAATTCCATATCAGTGAGATCACCTCGAATACAATGGCGGCACACATGAACACAGCGACCGTTCTCATGTATCCTATGTTCCCCTTAAACAGTATGAATAACAATGCTGAAACACAGAAAAATAGCGAGCCCAGGTTCAGCGAACCTACCACGAAGGCGTGTCAGCCGCAAGCGGCCTCATAGTAGGTTATCTAAACCAGTACCGAATGAGAAACTTTAGCAACCAACCATCTCAAAAAAGCTACAGCGTCGATCGTGCATCAGACATTCCCACGAGAGAAGTCCTGAAAATTATCGGTTAGTTCCGGTGAGCGTACGCACGCGTCGCGCTCGCGGGTCTAATTGCTCGAGAAAAAACTGTGAATTCACTAAGGGAATTCACAAAAACAGAATTGAATCCCAAATACATACGTCCATCAAAAGTTGCTGTGGCTGTCAGTATTAAGCACAGGACCATTATGCAGCCAAATATAATCTGCCCGCAAGACGAAAATATGCACATGGTAGTAAAGGAATCTGAAAGATTACAGATATAATCTTTATTTCTGAAAAAAAAATCAATGGGGAGAATACCGAGGAGAAAATATAGTTTTCCAAATTGCGAAGAACACCCTTATGCTCACGTATGTATTTTAGATATGGTCCCCCTGGGACAACCTGCCGCGATAAGTCCGCTATAGCGCCGGTATAGTACACTCTCGGCATTGTCGCCGAGCAGTCGCAGCTATCCGCCTTGACATAGTTGTAGCAGTACTAGGATAGTCCAGATTCAGCGCCAGTCAAGCCATTTCAGGACATCAGGATGGACCGCCTTTACGTCATAAACGCCGTGTTATCGCGGCAAAGTCGCGGCAGCGATGCGGAGCGATCTGGGCACAGTAAAGAACTGGGAGCGCCCGCGGTTCTGTAAAGGAATTGTGGCAGCAAAGTCGAATGCGGTGGTAGCCTACTACTGGCGGGGCAGATTTTGTCAGACAGGGGAGGATGCGCTGCACACGGCAATAGAGATACTGGGCGCCTGAGGCTCAACCGTGCATATTGATTCTTCCATCTCGTCTTGGCTAAGTCAGCCCTTGATGTATGTGGGCTTGAGGAAAAACGTCTGATCTGGGCGACCTAAATATTAGGGGTGACGCTCGCCACGCGCCGCATGAAAGTTCCGATTGGTTGATTTTTTATATATAGCGTTTCTAACCCGTGCTAAAAGAAGAACTCGATTGAAAAGAGTCTTTTTAATTCAGCCCTATTCAAAAATCTTGTAGAAGTCAATTTCTCAAATGTGATTTTTTTTTGCAAATGTCTGTATGGGAATCTAATTTAGATCTTCATTAACGATCGTACGGAAACTCTGATTAATTGATTTTTTCAAATTTCCAGGCCCAAATCTTTGCCGGTGAATGAATACACCTGAACGATTGTTCTCTATTCGATTTAAGGCGGATATTCGGTTACTTATTCGAAAAAATATTTTATATTAAAAAAACGCCCGGTTCTGTCGAGTATATAAAGCCTGTCCAAATGAGACTGTCCGCCCACGCGGTCAGCGTGCGTGCCGAGAAGGCATTTGTTCGAACGAGCCCTTTCATGGCTGCAAACAGCTTAGTGATATTGTATTGACTATCCGTCTAGTTATCCTGCTAACCGACTCATAAGTTGGCAAAACGTCTAGACGACCGCCGCACGACACGCGCGCCGACCGCGTTAGCGGACATTCTTTTCTGGAGCAACTTTACTTCTCGATCAATACTCAAAAACGCTGCTGCATCCTCGAGGAGCCGGCGCGGTTCTAACGCAGACCCGCTGCGGTACTATCGCGGCGATGTCGAGGTCCAAGACACGGCAACAAAAGCGCATGATCACGGAGCCGCTGCGCTACTATCGCGGAACTATCGCGGCACAGTCAAGGGTCGCGGTACTTTCCCGGCACTTACGCGGCAAATTTTCTTAGAGGAGGAACAGTTGCCGAATTTTCGAATATTTTTATCGCGCAAGATTTCAAGATCCTAGCATGCGCAATAGCCCATCTTGTTTTCAAAGAGTTTTTGGTGCTAGAAGCTGGAAACAAAATCACCTACTACCTAAGAACTCTGAAGCGCAAAACCATTTATGGTGTGTTATGTTGCCTTGTCCGTAGTTCCTCGAAAAACAGCAAACAGTCGTAAATTAATAAATCCACGGTTTCTTTTAAAAGTTTTTCTGCGGTATTTGAGTGTTCTTTGAGCAGTTTCCCCTATTATCCTTTTCTTCGTGGTCTTGCCTACACAAAAACATCGAAAACTACCTAGAATACGGTTTTCTATCGTGAACACTGCCTTTAATAGCAAAGCGCAAGCATCACTTTCCTTATGATACAGACGACGGTTCGGAGAAAATTAAAACAAATTTTCTATGGTTTTTCAGAGTCGTAATGAATGAAAATGTGCTGCGGAAGCCGAAAAGTAATCCTCATCTGCGTAGAGGTGATCAATATGGACATGGCTAGGGTAAATAAGCCGTGCGTCCTTCTCCCTGTTGTTGACAATTTCACTTCTGCGATTTGATACTTTAATTAAAAGTCAGGCACACACACAAGCAAGCACACTAATTGTATTAAGAGCAAAGATGAAATGGGTTTATGATCAGATGATCTTCATGCGTAGGGTATGCGCAGTCTGCCTTCCTATTTATATAGCTGCATTGTCCAAATCGGTCGAATAGAGGCACAGAGTTCAGAGGAAATCACGTTTTGGTGACTAACAATCAGTCCAAGGAGAGTTCACAGAAATGGAGGTATTCATCTGCGACACAAAGAGCGGTTTCGAACATGGCGGGTAGGACCGAAACCTAAAATATTCACCTAAAACTGCACACTTTTCCCCTAGAACAGTTTTGACCCCTTCCTTACATTACTAAACCCTCCTCCTTCAATTAAATTTTTGGCTATAGAAGTCCATGAAAGAAGAAACATCCCATACCCCGGGTTTACCCAAGGAAGGATAAAGCTAATGTTTGTTCCGAGCTAACACCGAAAAAATACAGGAAGGCACGGGGCGAATCAAATGATGATCAGGTGACGTCTCGATTGTGATGGGGACCGCGATCGGTGGGTATGTTTACCTTAGACTGAGTCATTCGAAGTCAATATGTAAACTAGTTCGCCGTTCTCATTTCGCGAAGGGTGTGAGTTGGCATGGAATAAGTAAGAACATGAGTAATGGACGTGCAAAGAAAAAATGCTGACGTTCATGTTCAACTTTGAATCGGAAAGTTGCACTTCTCAGGGTGGAACCGACTGGCAGGGAGAATGACGGATGGAGAGTTGTAAACTCGGTTCGAATGAGACTGTCCGCCCACGCGGTTGGCGTGCGTGTGGAGTGACCGTCGCCTCAGAAAAATGAAAACAAGTTACTTGTAACATAAAAGGCCGAAAACAAGTTACTCGTAACATATCTGAGCCGGTGTAAGTTACCTGCGACTTATCTCAGGTCATTTAAGATACATGCAACATATAGGAGGCGCACCATACGCAGTATCCCGCCGATATGTTACATGTAACCTAAATGACCTGAGATAAGTCGCAAGTAACTTACATCGGCTCAGATATAATAAAAGTAACTTGTTTCAATTTTTCTGAGTATTCTGAGGAGTTGAGATTCCGCGTTTTGTACGCGCGTCTGGACCATAGTATCAAATTTTACCCATGAGTTTGGATTGTGTCTTTAAAATTCTAAACTTGATATATGGTTAAAGGCCACACCTCGTGTTGCGCGCTTCTGCTTGCACCTGCGTCCATGAGATTTTGGGTACGTCTTCAAATACGGGCAGCCGTATCATGAATATCCTTGTCCGTACCCTAGACTGCACCCGTATGCCTTCAGGTCATCAAAGGATGTTGGCATGTTGAAGGAATATTTGGCCTTTCGGTCGCTAGAAGCTCGTTTTCACCTCAGTCTTAGAGCAAATGTCTTTTGTCGGTCCATACGTGGTATTTCGGAGCCACATTTAGTCGGGCCTACCGCGTGCGTGTGCACACGCACGCTGCGCATCTTTTTCCTGCACACTCTCTCGCTGCCCCTACACTGGCTTCGCACACGTACGCGAAGGAGCACTGAAAAATTCACTCCAAAATAGAGGGTAGTTGGTTTCACGCTAATCTGCTAATGGGTGACAAGAGACCTTCTAGGGAGCGGCCTATGACGCCCTCTCATCCCGTGAGGGGAGAATCCACTGGTTTTGAAGACATTAGTTTACACGGTTGGCTAGAATTTTACCGACTGGGGCGAAAAAATCCGCATTATGCGGAGATTGTCGCGACCTAGACTAGATGCCCGATACCCTGGGCATTCCCGGTTTTGTGTGAACCATCTCGCGACAAATCAGCACTGTGTGCATAACATCTTGGGGGGGAGGGGACATTGAAACGTTTGACCTACAGATCTCGCAATTGGTTCGATACAAAATAGCGTTTTGAATGGTGTTCCGTGCACAGCTTTTATAAGACCAATGGTATACTTCTGCAACACGAGGTCGCGTCGCTCTGCACAGCGACTGCATGTCGCTTAGGCCTAGTGCATACTTCCAGCGACGAGAGACTCGACATTATGCGTGTCATCTATGTCGACCGAAAATCGATATTGCTGGTACGCACTGTCGCGGTTGCGCGTCGCGGGAAATATGCACTATGCCTTAGCTCCCGCCCTTTAACTCCATGTCGCTCATGACAGCGGCGGAGTATACCTCTGATCTATAATGTTTCAGGGCACAAGCTTCTAAAAAATCTGGTTTTCTGAATGACACTGGGACAGATGCTGCGTAGGTTACCTGATTTGCGTATGCGCAGATGCAGCGACCGGGGAGTGATCGCTGAGCGTCAACCTTTAGGCATTTTTTACACTTCCATCGCTGATCACCGCGATGGCATGTTTCGAATACAGATCGGCGTGCGACGCGATCTCGATCGATGCTCATGTTTATCATCTCGTCGCGTCGCAGCGACGAACAGCACTGGGTGATGCAACATCGATTACATCCGGCGACGAGGGCGACCGACGAGGCGTGAAGGGCGACGAGGGAGCACTGGTGTCTTGACGCCGCGAAGACCCTGCGTCACTGCCAACGAGCGGCAACCCATGCCGCGACGATAATGGTTGGAAACACTTCTGTCGCCGCGTCAAGGATGACGCTCGGCGACCAATCGCCGGTCGGTGCAACTCTGCAGACCCCTGTAGCATCACCCAGCGATGTACGTCGCTGCGAGCACGGCGGCGTCAAAACACTCTGTGCAGGCCCCTTATGAGTATGGTGTCGCTCCACCATAGTTGTTAGTAAAGGCCTTAGAGGGCCATCGCACCGCTGATTACCATATAAAGTCGGTCCGAATTAAACTTCTCGCTCATGCAGTCGACTTGTGTGTCCAGCGACGCTCGTCGCGGCCTTTTTGAATTTGTCAAACGAGCACCACGTTTATTAGACAAATAGTGGACGATATCCCAGTCAGGTGTTTGCAGCCGTGGAAAATCCCGTCCGAAAAAATGTCTACGAAACGTTTGCTCGACACGCACGCCGACAGCGTGAGTGGACAGTTTCATTTGGCCCAGAATACCCGCCCAGAATAGGCTCGATAATCTCAACCGCTTGGCAGTCTATGACAAGCTAGTACGTCCTCTGATAATACCCTAACAAGGGAAGTATACAACACGTAGGTCGAATCTGCCAAAACGACTAGTACCATCAGTACCTCTTCCGGCTCAATAGTAAAAATGCGCAGTATCTCGCCCAGACCGGCGGGTTCAAAAAAGTTATGAGCATTTTTAAGCCTCGCGAAAAGGCAAGGGTACCCATCAGGCATTTTTTTTTGGAGTTTCAAAAAATTTTCTCGGATTTAGCTCAAAAGTTGTATGTAGGGATAACCTAGGGTGGTGAACACGATTCTGGAGTCCATTTGTCGAAATTTTGAGGTTTACTGTAGGTTACGGTAGGCAACATGTCATTTAGGGGTCAAAACCCACCCTAGAATTTTAAAACTCGAGAAACAGACGTCATATTCGTATTCTCCACCCCGAATAACCCCCGTATACAAATTTTGAGTAAATCTGAGTTTTGTCCAAACTACCGTATACCCACCGTAATCTGCAAAAAAATCGATAAATGGACTCCAGATTCGTGTTGAGCACACCAAATAGCCCTCGGAGAATGATTCTGAGAAATATCTACCGTAGAAATCCGGAAATCTCGAATGTGTCGTTTTACCTCGAAATTTTCCCCGGTTGGGAAGCTTTGGAACGAAATTAGCCGAAAACTTTAGAAAATCGACTAATAAACCACAGATTCGTGATCGCCGCCCCAAAAAAACCCCGCTGCGAGAATTTAAAGTCAAATCTGGACAATTTTTCTAAAACGCTTCCAGAGCCCTCAATCGGTATAAAGCCCAACCGAAAATCCGTACAATTCCAAAACGCTGTCAGTCTGGACAAAGTATGGAAAATATGCCTTCACTCGAACTTTTCCCAGTGGGGTAGTTTTCGGCGCTGAATACATTTATGAGGTCCATTTCCGGATTTTCCGAAGGCTAATGCGCTTTCTGGAAGTTTAAAAATCACAAAAAACGAGCTTGTAACTTCTGGTACAATGCATCCACTAGCGCTCAACTTCTACAACTCCAGTTCGGAGACAGAACTTCTAATACGGTGTCTTCAATGTGATACTACCTCTAATGCAGAATTATTCAATTTTCATTCAATGCTCTCTACTCAAAGGTAGGACAGACGTAGATACATGTAAACTGAAGATCACAAAAACGTCAAATCATTGGGAAAAGGCAAGAGACCTCTCTCTATATAACGATACAAAGAAGCAGATGACTCTGGTTTGGAGAGCCAGACAGAGATTTTTTTGCAGAAAACGTGATTTCGCCTCTGGGAGCTAGTGCGGCTGCATGTTTTTCCTAACGTCCTTTGATTCACCATGCTAGGCCATGCCAGTGAAGCGATGCAGTTCCTATCGCACAATGCCGCGTTACTTGTGCGTCACAAGGTCCTGGTAGGTTCTCTAAACCATAGTCAAGCTTTCACATAACATAGAAAACAAAAACAAACGACAACAAAATCAAGAACATAGAATGTCTGCAGCAACAAAACAAAACATAACATTATTGGCTTAAAGGCAGTGTTCACGATAAATCTTGTTCTCGAGGTCTCGGTGTGAAACACTAAGTTAGCAGGTGCTGTAGAGGATAGGATCGAAGAAAGCAACGAAAACTGGCCAGAAATAAATACAAACGGCTTTGAAAGCTCTCCCGGTGCACCTACCTATCCCGGTCCGCCCCCAATCGGACGAGCTTGTAGCGCCGCACACGTTTCGATGGCAAATTGCCAAGCAACTCTGCCGCAGTTAGCATTATCTATTCGCGCAGAATTCGCGATTAGCGCGCGCTTTCCGGAATCAGCAAGGCCCGTGAATCTCGTCCACGTCCTCAATTTAGAAATCGTTATTTTGACTTATTCTGGACGTTTTTCTTCCCTGTTTCTTCACTATTAGTTACCTCACGACCAAACAATCCCATTTCTGGGTCGAACTCGAGTGCGATATTCATCGTGAACACTGCCTTTAAATAGCACAGCGTTAGATAGAAGTACGGAGCGGTGTTACTCCCTACCTCAACCAATCAGAAACGCCTTAGAAGGCGAGGAGACCCCCGTTGATTCGCCGACAAACAAAATGACCCCGCCCCGCCCTCCAATCTCCTCCAGTACCCAAAGTTAACAACTACTGGCGTTTTCAACAGGAAGTGTGGCCATCAATGCCTTCCGTAAGACAGGATATAACTTAATCGCCTTATCAGTGGCAAATTCTATGAACTCGTCTATCTGGCCACTGGTCAAATGTCCTCCTCTCATATCACAACACACAATCTGAAAGTCAAAATGATTACTTTTTTCACAATAAGGGTTCAGAGATATCACTCAAACCTGGTTCTGATTTGGCATCAGCCCTATCGTACACTCCGATATATCAGTTCCACTCATCTTCGCAGTCGGATCGACGATCCACTCACCATTTGCGGTACGCGCCACATGCGCCGCAACCACTACATCCAGTACCTTTGAACACACATTGATAACACTATATAACACGATTTTTGTTCCTGGCTTTTAAAAGTTAGATTTTAATTGCTTATGTCTGAAGTATGTGAAAAAAATGACCTCATTGAGAACAAACTTCGCTTACACTACAACAGCACGAAAAAAGCCCTCTTTGTTTTCTGTGAAAATGGAAAGATTTTTATTCATTTTCGGCATTATGAACTGGTAAAAACAAAAAAAATGCACAAGGATTAGACAAACACAGTCGGAAAGCACTCAACAAGGTTCAGAAATGTGCAGATTTTCTAGATTTACTATTGCACTGCGAATCGCTCTCTTGAAGTTGCACCCAAATGCAGTCCCTCATCAAGTTTCTCAGGTGATTCTCGGCCCCGAGCCGCACCGAACAGGGATCGGAGCCGCCTGACAGTTCGGCTCGTCCTCCCAATCTTCGGGCCACTGCTGCTGCTGTTCGGGCCAACTTGAATATCCCGGACAGCAACAGCAGTAGCCCGGAAAGCAGCAGCAGTGGCCCGGACAGCAACAGGAGCTGACTCGCAGATTGGGAACACGAGCCGAAATGTCAGGCAGCTCGGGGCCGATAATCGACTGAGTTCGTAATACAGTCATTGGTAGCGACTCTGTCCGAGGCTAAGGTCGAGCTGGTATATTCGTCAGACCACAGATCAAGAGGATCATAAAATGTGAGGATTTCGCAAAGCTGTTGAACAGGACGGAGAGAACGGCTTGGAGCAAATTCGTTGCAGTTGTTCAGGGCTTCCAAGGTAATCACAAAGCTGAAAACTATGTGGAGTTGGTGCAGACTCTCAAAAAGAATTGCGCCAAAAATGGGGTGCAGAATGTCCCTGGAAGTCTATATCATTGGTTCGCAACTTGACAAAATCAAGGAGCAAGAAGAGCCCTTTCATCAAGATATATTAGACTTTGAACGCCGTTACCAAAGACAGTATAACGAAACCATGAGGGGGGACTACACTTGGGTGCAACTTCGAGAGTGATTCACAGTAAAATCGTAAATCTAGAAAATCTAAACATTTCTGGACCTCGTTGAGTGGTTTCCGACTGCGTTTGTCTATTCCTTGTGCATTTTTTTTGTTTTTACCTGATCTTAGTGCCAAAAATCAATTAAAACCCTTTCTGTTTTCACAAAATCGGGTTTTCTTCGTGCTGTTGTCGTGCAAGCAAAGTTCATATTTAATGACGTCATTTTTCACATACTTTAGACTTAAACAATTTGGTTATAACACTAAGAAGCCAGGCGCAAAAAAATGTCCTACATAAACACGCGATTTTCCAAATTTCATTGTCCTAGTCACAAAAGCAAAGTTCTCCTGGGATAACAGCGACTTCCTGTCTGTCCTAGACCTAACGGGTTAGGAAAACACAATTTCAACCCAGGAACAGAAAAAGTGGAAATTTCTTACATAGTGTAATAGTACACGCGTTTGCAAGTATGCATAAGATGGGGCCATAAGTAGATTGGTACGGCTGCTATCAAAACGATAACATCGAAAACGAGCCAGGATGGGCTCGAGTAATCCTCGGTCGCCAGCCGGTAAATTTCTACCCCAGCAGAAGTCGAATAAATAACAGAACCTCCTGAATGAGGACTGATTAGCCCTTAATCGCCTTCTGGAGTAGGGCTTCCTGGACCTGCTCCCTCTACAGCGTGACCTTCGCGACCTCGAACGTCTGCTAAGGTGCTCCTTCGAACGGTGAGAGCGTGACCTGGAGCGGCAAAAGCTTCTTCTGATTCTTCAGGGTCGTGATCCAGCTTGCTTGTCACGTCCTGCCTGCTCTCGGTCCTGCTCTTCTTCTCCTTGTTCGAGTGCTGATGTGAAATATACAGGCTAGCCACTCAGGATTACTCGAGCAACGCCATCCTGGCTCGTTTCCAACGGCGTTGGCGCCGTGGTAACAGCCAATCGCAGCGCCTGTTACACTACCCCTCAGGTCTGTTCAATCAATCCTGCACTATCTTTCGTCACGGTGAGTAAACGGCCACTAGCCCAACAGTACACGTTAGAGGGCCTACACAGTGCCCTCGCGCGCGAATGAATATATAGCACATTACTTTCGATTTGGAGCACGCCGACTCGCTTCGAAACTGTTCGGCATACTGTAGTCGTGGCGGGACCAGCAGTCGCTCGACCAGGCCCGGCCTTTTGGATGAAAACTCCTACGGAAGCCACACTGGAGCCGTACGAGTCTACTTATGTTGTTATATCAACCATGTTCACACACAAGAGTGCTGCCCATGCCCGCTCAAAGGCTTGGACTCTGATCAAAACAAGACAAACGCACAAGAACTTCCGCATCCGAGAGCGCTAGCGACGTCGCCATTAGCGCACACTGTAGCAAGCCGCCATCATCGTTTAGAACCGTGACCTACAACAAATCAAATCATCAATTTCTGGTCTAATCTTGAGAATGAGCATTCTAGTGACTTGAGGAATTACCTCAATCTTGAAGGAGCACTGACTGTATTTATGGGCCATAACACACGCTTTGATCGCAGACAGAACTTGTGATGCGATTTTACCGCTGTTCGTAAGGCCTTTCACTTCTAACTGCAAATAACATTTCTGTTGAGCGATTATCAATTTCTAGAATCAACATTAAATCCCAATTTCTCAAGCAACAAACCGTTAACGTTGCAGCTGCTGGATCACCGTTCGGCTCATCCGTAGGTCCATAGCTAAATAAAAACCAGGAATTACAAAAAAAAAGATCCCTTTAAGGACAAAATATATAAGCAACGCACGCTCGCCACGCCCCGCTTAACCGCTAAGTCTGCCAAGCATGATTTCCAGGTTGTTTCCATGATCTATGAAACTATTCACCGCAGCATCCTTTGAACTAACAATTTCGGCTTCATGGAATTTGGCTTTTCGGCGCCTACAGGGCATGGCGAGTGCAATTGCGGACTAGACGATTCAAATAGGAACGACACCATCGCTATTCGTTCTGCACTTTAAAACTCACACTCTCGCCAGAACTTTAGTCTCGCCGAATTCTACATATGCGGAACCTGGGATTCCTTCGAAAACACGACATTTAAAACCTGGAATAACAAATGGCTTCAATTTTCAAATAAAAGACTTCAAATTACAAAAAAGGGAGAATCTTATAAATCCAGGAAATAGTCCTAGTTGTTCTGCAGTAGAATACCGCGCAAAGCTGTACTTTCGTTTAGACTTCGCCAAAAGAGAATGCGCATTCTGCACTTGAGAACAAAACAAAAATAAACCCGTTTTTCGAAGAATTAAGGTAGGTATATACTGTCGGTGTACGATAGTTTGAAAGATGTAACAGACTCATGTGATGAAACCTAACACAGAAACAATATTTACGATGTTAACAACGATATGTCGCGTTGTGTAGGACCTTAATTGGAGCCATAATCCCCTACCCCCGATGATACAAATTTTTGGAAAATTTCACTCTCCCTTCCCCAAATCTTCATATTTAGACCGAAACCTTGCGATTCCCACCCTAAATTTTCATTTCTGAACTGAAAATTTTTCACGACCCCCCCCCCTCGAGGATAACAGTAGGGTCCGTAAAACGGGCGGCATCGAAAATACCGCGATCTACCGTTACCTTCTAGGCAGCTCCAAATAGACGTCGGATTCGGAATCAGCATAAAATGGTGCACATCGGTGTGGAGTCCTGGTTAAATCTGGTACGCTAAATTAAGCACATCGCAGACCTACAGTAATGTTCCAAAACGCCGCAACCTACACTAATCCTCCAGATAATCCAGAAACTGACATCGGACTCCAAGTCAACACCTCAAGTCAACCTATTGGATGAATTTCCTTCCGAAGCTGAAGACCGGCAATCAGGGCTCAGCGGGGTTGTGAACGGTCGCAATGGGATTCTGTGACAACCCGTACCCACCGCGATTTTAGCCATTCCGATATCTGCCGAATAAGCTCACTTTGGAAACCGACTTCTTTTAAAATGAAGCCACTGAGTCAGTTTTTCTCCAAATTTCGGAAGAGGAACTATACCCCGGGTATGTGTGAACTTTGGGCTGAGTGAAATACAGGATTTTGACGTCAACGCGGCCAAGGTCTCCAGCAACCGTGGCAATGGGTGGCGGTGGGGATGTCTTCAAAAACTTAACCCAAAAAAGAAAACTCATGAATTTCTGGAGGGGATTGTAAAAAAAACTATAGACTAAATTTCTACCTGGTAAAATGCAATTACCCTAATTTTTCAGGAAACGGACTTGCGGCTCATGTTCCAAATCTCACCTTGGCGAAGATTGGGTAAAAGACAACATTGCGCAGCAATCAGTCGCAGTGCGAGTTTAACTACGTCCTAGAAGTCAATAAAATGATAACTAATACTTACATACTGGCCGAAAACTGCTTCGTCCAGCTACATCTGGCGTTTCCTCCGGCTCGGATTTGCGCCTCAGCTCGTCCAAAGGTATGCAGAAGTCTGTTTTTACAAACGGCATACTCACACACCTATTAAATAATCATTTTGAACGGATTTGATGCAATTACAAAAAAAAATTATAAAAACTTCAAGGGCATCAGCAGTACCAATGAGTTCAACAGAAAAGCAGAAATAAACATGGAAATTTTTATCTGAACACTAGAAGACTAAAATTAACATCACATGACATGGCAACCTATACATCATCTGAGAAACTGGCACAAGTAACGATGGTATACTCCGTCCCAAACGAGACGGACAAGCGAAAAGTCCAAAGAAGCAGCGCTCCCTCTGCGTCTCTGACGTTCTTGGGCTAATACTCACTCTTGATGTAGGTACTGTGCTTATCTGGGCCGAATTCCGGTCCGCAATTGCGTCTCGACACGCTTTGCGGCCGCACGAGCTCGAGTCAGTCGGCTTTCCAGCGCCAAAGCAGACTCGATGTGACTTTTTTATTTAATTTTCTCTAATTTTTCCCAGTTTCCAGTTTCCAAAACCCATCCAGAGTCAGCAGATCGGCGGCTGCGGCGCTGGAAGCTCTTCTGACTCGCGAGCGTGCGGCCGCAAAGCGTGTCGAGGCGCAATTGCGGGCCCGAATTTGACCCAGATAAGCACAGTACTCCTGCTACGCGGCAGGTAGGGTGTTTCAAGAGATGGATTCTGTTTTTGGATTACGATAAGACGGATGCTGTGTCACGCACGTAAATTACGTACGCGACGTCCTACCGTAATCCGAAAATGTCAGACTCACAGAGAGTACTACTTCCTTGAACTCTTCGCTTACCATCTCGTTCGAGACAGAGTATAAATATTGACAAATATTAGGTTTGTTCACGGTCCAAAGAAAAGGGGGGGGGTCGTAAAGTGTATCGATCAGAAAAATGCACACACGAAATTTCGAAAGTACTAAGGCAGAGGGGTGATATTTCTAACAACATGGGGGGTCGTACATCTAACGAAAACCGGCCCAAAGCCCTCTGTGGGCTCGCTTTGTCTAAAAAACAACGAGCTAAATATGTGAAAAAGGCCACCAAAACTCTAGAATGGAATGAACCAAAAAAATTTCTAAACAATCTGAAAACGTGTAAAAGATAGGCTTAGAACACAGCATCATATCTACATTGATTTATACAACCTCGGTCCGAAAATCCTACTTCCAACTCGAACACTGGTACTTCCTTGTAGGATTGCCGTCTCGAAATCGTCAGACATTCCCATGGAGAGGTCTACATCTGCTGCTGTTCTTGAACATTTTGCTGCCCATGCTTCCCTGACTTGGTATAGCCGGTTAAAGTCCGGATTCGGCACAACATGGCTAAATATGGTCAAACTCAATGTAGATACCTTAACAAAACCCTAGAATTAAGCAGGGATAAGATCATGATGTGATGATCACAGCGTGGAGCAGCAGCCAAGGGCACTGGGAAGGAAAACGGCCGCAGACAGGGCCGGCCACCATGCGAAATACCTGGTATTAAACGGCGTAAAAGTTTGTAGAGTTAGAAAGAATGAAATTATATTAGGAAGACTTATTCAAAATTATCTTGAAATAAAAAAATCATCGAAATTATCCAAAAGATCAAGAAATTTCGCAAAATTTCCTGACGTTCTAGAGACAGCTAAGGGGCCGCATGAATTTGTGGCCAGCAACTTGCGCGCAGCGTATTTTCGCTGAGCGCGACGCGTCTAGTTGGTCAAACTCGTCGCCCGCTCCTCCTCCTCCGTTTACTGGGTACATGACCCAGAATTCTAAGGGAACTAACAACAACATCCGAGCTTGAAATGTACCTGTTCGAAAACGAGCCGATGGTCATGAATCCCGCAAACCGCAAATTCGGACAGTTGTCTGCAATGTAGCTGGCCAGGTCCGGAGCATCACTCATCGATAAGCCTGAAAGTCCAAAATCCATCAAAATTCCTACTGGACGGGTATGGAAGGGCGCGCTAAATGCCGTTTTTAGCAGATTTTTTGAACTTCAGATTTCTCCAAAAAACGCGGCGAACCCTTAAATTCCCTACAAAATTCCTACAATGCCCCACCATAGTCGGTAGATCGGCTGCAGCCAGCCCCGTCTACAAGCCTCTACATCATGCAGGTGTAGTGTAAAAAATCCACCAGTTCTGGCCGGCCTGAGCCATCCGAGGCCGTTCCGATCGATGCTCATGTAGATTGCTCTCAGGTCGAAAAATTCACCCGTTGTGGCCAGCCTGAGCCGTGTGTGGCCGTCCCGGTCGATACGCCCGTACACTGCTCACCCAGGTCGATGAATCCCACGAAGCGTCGGTTTGAGCTCGCCTGGTCCGGAGTGTGCAGGTGGAGAACCACTCTGTTGTGGCCGGATTGAGCCGGCCGCACTGCACTAGGATAAGCCTGCATAATTGATTGGCACGGTGTGGACTACTAGTAACGGCTCAGGACGGCGTGTTATTACTGGGGACGGCCTGAGCCGTTCGCGGCCGATCGGCTGGAGCCAGCCCGGTCTACAAGCTTCTACATCATGCAAATCTGGTGTAAAAAAATCCACCTGTTGTGGCCGGACTAGACCATCCGAGGTCATTCCGGTCGATGCTAATAAAGATACCTCTCAGGTCGAAAAATCTCACGATAAGCCGGCTTGAGCTCGCCTAGTCCGGAGTACGCAATGTATCGCTGAGATGGAGAATCACCCTGTTGTGGCCGGACTGAGCCGGCCGGAGTGCGCTAGGCTAAGCCATCGTAATCGATTGGCATAGTGTGGACTACTAGTGACCGCTTAGGACGGCGTATGATTACTAAGGATGGCTCAGGACAGCGTATGATTCCTAGGGACGAGCTGAGTCGTCCGCGGCCGATCGGCTGTAACCAGCCCGGTCTACAAGCTTCTACATCATACAAATCGTGTAAAAAACCCGCCTATTGTGGCCAACCTGATCCATCCGTAGAGGTTCCGATCGATGCTCATGTACATTGCTCACTCAGGTCGAAAAGCGCGACTGCAGTGGCCTTCCTGAGCCGTCAGTGCCCATTCCGGTCGATACGCACGTACATTGCTCTCTCAGGTCGAAAGAATCCCACGATGCGTCGGCTTGAGCTCTCCTGGTCCGCAATGTATTACTTACTGAGACAGGGAATCACCCTGTTAAGGCCGGACTGAGCCGGCCGCACGGCTACAGCGTATACCAGCATAATCGATTGGCATGCAGTGGACTACTATTGACGGCTCAGGACAGCGTTTAATCCGGCCTGCGCCGTCCGCGGCTGCAGCCAGCCTGGTCTACAAGCTTCTACATCGCGCAAATCCCACCCGTTCTACCCGGCCTGAGCCCTCCGTGGCCGTTCCGATCGATGCTTGAGGACATTGCTCACTCAAGTCGAAAAACGCAACTATTGTGGCCGGCCTGAGCCATCCGTGGCCGTTCCCAGCGATGCTCATGTAGATTGCTCTCAGGTCGAAAAATCCAACCGTTGTGGTCGGCTTGAGTCAACCTGGTCTGGTCTGATCCAGCTGTAGCCGTCACGGTCAATAAGTAGACAATGTATTGCTTACTGAGCTGGGGAGTCACCCTGTTGTTGCCGAACTGAGCCGGCCGCAGTGCGTTAGGGTATGCCTGCATAATCGATTGGCATACAGTGGACTACTAGGGACGGCGTATGATTACTAGAAACGGCTCAGTCCGGCCTTCGACCGTCTATGACAGGAGCCTGAAAATCAGACTTCTCAATATATGATGTCCTCTCCTCGCCCGGAACTCAAAATTTCGGCTTGTCTCTATAGAGCGTATCCTGACCCAGCATCAGTTACAATGGAAGACTTTCCACTCAATCATCCACGACAAGGTGACACGGCGGGGTAACGAGGACCAATCGATACACTCAACTGACCCTCAATCCCCTCTCAAACTTCATGGTGTCATTTTCAGCGCATTTTTTAAAGCTAGAACTGGATGAATACAAAAAGTTACCTTACCGCCTTTTTGATCTTCACTGCTGGTATTCACTTGCACAAGAACATCAATCACGCCTTGTCTCTTCTCCATTTCTCGATTAAATAGATCACAGTGCTTCTCGCTCTCAATCGTCTCCACACAGTGCAGCGAAGGAGATGAGCAGATTTTTGCTATCTTTAAAAAAGATAGATTTTGCACAATGTATCACATTCGGCAACCACAATTTTGTAAAGAATTCCACCCGCGCACGGTCGCGTTCTTTTCTTCTTCAGCCATTGGCCAACGATTGCCGCGACGCAGCGGCTCGCGTAAATCTTTTTTGGAAAACTGACTCATTCACCTTATTGGACTGAATCTTCCCAATATAATGCCATTTGATTTCAGGACACTGTTGTTGAAGAGCGTGCGACTTCTCTTCCAGCTCCTGAAAATGGTTGAAAATCGATTTTGTACTATATGACCTTAAAAATTTTGAATATTTCCCTGCCTGAACATAGTTCTCTCCAAAATGTCGCTGTCCCACAGCGTAGCAGGCGGAAATCAGTTCAATCGGCTTCGTCTTCGACACAGCTACCAACCTGCACCTCTTCGACAGCAATGATTTGCCGCAGGCATCGCCTATCATGTCCAGTACCATCTGAAATACTAGTGGATCAAACAGACAAGTGAATACAGGCACTGGTTAGGTTAACCTGTCAGGACGTCGCATAAAGTCAGTGCGACACCGTGGTAGGTAGCCTAAACCAGCGATTCAACAAATGCGAAACCATACCTTGATGTTGTCCTGCACAATTGCTGCGGACGTCATAATGAGTACTCGTCTATGAAGATCTTACGAGCTGGCCAAGGTCGTCTACATTCCGAAAAAATATATTTATAGTGCATTTTTTAATTGCTACTTTACGAAAACCTCTGGGGCAGAGCGAGAGGAGTACGAAGCATAAATACTTGTCAAAACTAACGCAAAATAAACACATACAGTTAGATCCGTGACTTGCTTGCTCAAGAACAAACATTTCAACAAACATTTAAATCCCACCCGCGGCTGGCGCTGGTGGTTTAAATCTCACCGGCGGCTGATGGTATGGCAAGTTGCGCACGCGACCACCGAGCCAGCCGCGGGTGAGATTTAACTTTTTTTTTCTTGAGAACGCAAGCCACGGGCCTTACTGTATTTGTATCGAGGCATCGAACAGTGTACTGTTCAACTCCGCATTGCCGTTCAGTCCGCAAAGCGCGCGTTGATTACGAAAGAGTGCTGCGGCGCGGTCGCGAGTATCCTCAGACACGGATGTGGGATGACCCGGGCGGTGGGATCACCCGGGCACCAAAGGCAAAAAACGCCCGGGTGATCCCACATCCCTGTCTGAGGATACTCGCAACCGCGCCGCAGCATGCTTTCGCTATCAGCGCGCACTTTGCGGACTGAACGGCAATGCGGAGTTGAACTTTATAGTTGACGCCGGCATGGATTCGGAAGACTTAGCGCTCACTGTTGAAGATTGGCGCAAACTCGGTGCCATATGCTATTACATAGGTGCACCGCGTTTGCGTCAACCTCCAATGAGGAACGCAAAGTCTTTTCAGGATCCATGCTGATGTTAGGTCCGTAGCTTGCTTTCTCGAGGAAAAACATTTAAATCTCACCCGCGACTGGAGCGGGCGGTTTTTAATCTCCCTGACGGCTGGCGCCGGGGGGAGCTGATCAGCTGCGCTCGTTTTTCGGCCTGAATCGATAAGCGGGCCGGCACACGCGAACGCCGCGGATGAGCTTTGATTGATTTTGATTTTTCTCGAGAGAGCAAGCCACGGACCAAACTAAAGTTGAGTTTTACGCGATTCCCCTCTCGATAGTGCTTAATCGGCCAAAAATCGTCCATTTTCTCTAAAAATCTAAACTTCGCTGATTAGTTATTCTGAAAAAAATTGTTGAATAGTTTGACTATGCATTTGTCAAACTCAACTGTCAAGTTCAGTGCCTGCTAATCAATGTAAAAAAGGAGACTAATGATTTTTTTCATTTTACAAAATTGCTCCTCTGTGGAAATACCGTGGGTATTTATGGATGTTATGATCTGGTCATAGGGAAGGTACGCTGAGAAAATTTGCCGCGTCACTGGGAAATTCCACGACCTTTGATTGTGCCGCGATAGCGCCGCAGTGGATCCGCGATTATCACTACGTCGAGACGATTCTATCGCAGCGTCTTGAGCCTCGACAACACTGCGGCGACATTGCCGCGATAGTGCCGCAGCGGCTCCGCGAGGAAGCAACAGCGAACCCGTGTCGAGTATATTGTACTGCCCTGTATGGTAAAACGAAGTTGTAGCCGGTTCAAACACCCAAGTTGTAGGTAAATCCCGTATTTCCTAAGGGGTTGTTTATACTCCCGCTTATACTCATCGTGCCGCGCCGCGTGATCAATATTATAGGATTTCACTTCGCCGTGTCGCTCGGAGGTGGAAGTATAAATGACGCCTTAAACGCTATATCGGCGGTAATCTCCGTCCTTGTTATACAGAGGTGGTAACAACCGCGGCGCGCTCACTATCCTCGAGCTGGGGCGCAAACTCGGTGCCATATGCAATCACATAGTTGCACCGAGTTTTCGCTAACCTTCAAAGGAAAAAGCGAAGTCTCATTAGGATCCATGCCGATGTTTAGTGGGTAGTGGGAGTGACAACCGGATGTCAGTTGTTAAAGAAAGACCGACCCTATTCGCTCATTCTCACACAATACACACAGAGTAAGGCGTTTATAGATAGTAGGATAATTGTTCTGTTAACCGGTTCATTGAGGAGGTTTAATTTTTTGAAAAGTTTTTTTCGTCGTTTTGAATAATATGGAAGACCAAATTATTCGTGTTTGGAAAATTCGCTTTGCGCCAAACGCTTTTCGTTTCAAGACACATGAGATGGAGAATATATTTTTTTGAGATCTAGATTCACAAATCAAAAATGAATTTCTCAAGTACTGCCGAACAGTTCTTTTAGGAGAATGAATTTGAGGCCGCACATACTCAACTATAATCTTTTTAAAGAATTTGATGTCTGGAAAGGAGAGTATCAGGGAGTCGTTTTTGTTTTTAGCGGACAACCTAGTAAAGAATAGTCCTGCTTATAGGCTTTTAGGCCAAAAACCTGGACTAGAGCAAATCCCGTCAGACCATACCTAAACCTCTGTCCTAAACAAACAATTTTTACTTTTGCCAAATTTCCCAGCACTAACAGGTTAAACGTCAGGCTGATTTAATGATCAAAATAGGTTGAATGACGCCGCATGACCTCATTCTCGTGTCAGATTTGAACTCACGGATGGGATGGATGTACGTATACAAACGGGGAGGTAATATGACCTTGGTTATTTCTATGGAGCTGTTCCAACGGGTGGGGTTGTAATAGGTGCGACCTTGCATGGAAACTCGACACCCACCTAATCGCTAGCCTATCTATACAGGTACACGGATCGTATTCCATTCCATACCTTCTCTTTCCTTCTCATTTGTTGTTTTGAAGCGTCTGAGGCCAAGCAAAAACGCCTTCTACATTTACCAATTACGAGTCTCTTGCCAGCCGGTAATAACATAACAAGCCACTCAATAGGTCTCGTAGGTTACGACTCTATTTTGTGGTTTTAGTGCATTTCTTTAAAGGTCCCATAGTTTTTTAACGGTTTTAGTGTATTTCTCTTAGAGTTTTAGTGTACTGTATTCCTAAAGGTTTTGATGGATTTCTTCGAAGGTTTTAGCGTATTTCTTCGAGAGTTTTAGTGTATTTCCTCGGAGGGTATTTCTTTAAGGGTTTCAGTGTATTTATTTAAGAGTTCTAAAGTACTTCTTTGAGGGTTTTAGAGTATTTCTTTCTAGATTTTAGTGTAGTTTTTCTCTATGGGTTTTTATGTATTTCTTTGAAAGTTTTGAAGTATCTCTAACAAGGTTTTAGCGTATTTCTTCGAGAATTTTAGTGTATTTCTTCAAGGTTCTAAAATAGTTTTCAAGGGTTTTAGTGTATTTCTTCAAAGTTCCAATGTATTTCTCAAAAGGCCTTAGTGTATTTCTTGAAGGGTTTTAGTGTATTTCTTTAAGAGTTCTAGAATATTTTCTCTAAAGAGTTCTAGAGTATTTCTTTATGAATTTTAGTGTATTGTATTTCTTTAAGGGTTTAAATGTAGTGCTTTGAAAGTTTGTTTTATGTATTGTTTTTCTTTATAAGTTTGAATGTATTTCTTTGCCGGTTTTAAAGTGGGTGAGTCGAGGGTAACCATCAGTAATAGTTCTAAGTTGATTCCGACGAAAATATAGGGGGCGGAGACGGACCGCCCCACATGCTCCGCCCACGGCGGAGTGCCTCTTTACCTATCCCCTTTTAAAGTTATTCTACCGGGGTTTTAGCGTATTTCTTTGAGAATTTTAGTGTATTTCTTCAAGGGTTCTAGTATACTTTTCTAAGGGTTTTGGTGTATTTCTTCGAAGTTTCAGTGTATTTCTTCGAAGGCTTTAGTGTATTTCTTAAAAGGTTCTAACGCTTTCTTTAAAGGTTTTAGCGTATTTCTTTGAAGTTGTGATCACTAAAGAATGCTGGACAAATGTCATGTAGAAAAAAAAACATTTTCTTGCGAAGTGAGACAGCAAAAACATGGAAAAAGGCGTTAATAACGAGCTAAACGGAATGAATTTTAATCGACGTTCGAATTTTTCTAATGTCGTGTCGTCGGTTATAGCGTGTGGTACGCAATAGACACGATCGAAACATTATAATTCCCGTCGGCGCTACGGTAGAAAAAATTACGCCGTCAAGTATTTTTTCACTGTTTTTCGCGTTTTTTGTGACGTTTTTTAATTCTTCTTCTATTTCGCTGTTAGATATTTAGTTTATGTAGGTTTCTTGTCAAGTATTCCTGTTTGAGCCTTATTGCTTCCGCGTATAGTTTTGCGGTCGATGTGGAAACTCGCGACTTCTGCATTTTTTTGGTGTGTGGATGAGTTAAATTATCTAAATTTAGTGGCATTATTGTGATCGTAAAATGCTTACGCCCCTTAGCACTAAAATTTGATTGTATGGCTCTCTTCAGCATTTTCAAATATTCATTTTTTTTAACTCGTACAAAACAAACCGGAATCCCGATCTTTTCTAAGCCTCGTACAATAAATCTGGTGAGTGTCGTAAGTAATTGTTACTGTGCTTCTCTGGGGTCAAATCCCGGTCCGCAATTGCGTCTCGACACGCTTTGCGGCCGCACGCTCCCGAGTCGGAAGAGTTTCCAACGCTGCAGCCGCCAATCTGTTGACTCTAGGTGGATTTTGGAAACTGGAATCTTTAAAAAAATTGGAGAAAACTGTATAAAAACCCACATCGAGTCGGCCTTGGCACTGGAAACTCGACCGGCTCGAGCGCGTGCGGCCGCAAAGCTTGTTTAGACGCAATTGCGGACCGGAATTTGGCTCAGGGAAGCATAATATGAGGTCCGCTTCCGGATTTTCCGAAGACTAATGCGCTTTTTGGAAGTTACAAAAAGCTTAAAAACGACCGTTTTAAGCATGTAACTTCTTGGAACCTGCAGCTCGGGGCGGGATACTGCTACTATAGAGGCCGAAGAGATATGAACAATACAAGTCGTTTTTGCAGATGCGTTCACAGCCATAAACACTTCCCTTTTTAGTGGGAATACGCAACCGCACAGTCGCCTTCTACCGTTACCGTTGACTATACCGTGCTTCTCTGGGCCAAATTCCGGTCCGCAATTGCGTCTCGACACGCTTTGCGGCCGCACGCTCTCGAGTCGGAAGAGTTTTCAGCGCCGCAGCCGCCAATCTCTTGACTCTAGGTGGGTTTTAAAAACTGGGTAGTAAACAAAATTGGAGAAAACTGTATTAAAAAGCCATATCGAACCGGCTTTGGCGCTGAAAATTCGACTGACCCGAGCGCGTGCGGCCGCAAAGCGTGTCGAGACGCAAGTGCGGACCGGAATTTGGCTCAGAGAAGCACAGTATGTGCACTCTTGACTGTTTTGTATGTTGAGGTTCGACTTATGTGACGCATTAAATTAAACTAAAATATAGTTGGGACACGAATTTCGATCTGATCAGTCTGTGAAGGAATGCAATCCATCTCGCTTTTTCCTTCGTCTTCCGTCAGCGTCTACAGGCGAATCGATTCTCACCTATGCATATCTGATGTCGTCCCTAGTACAGTGCTGGAACACCGTCATCGTCGTCATCTTGTCGCCGGCTATTGATTTCTCAGCTCAGCTGTTTCCTTCATTGACGTCAAACAAACTGATTCACAAATTAGCAAGTTTGTTGACGTCAAACGCGCGTTTCTTCACACTTCTGCTCTAATTTGGCACTAAAATTTTTTTCACAAATTTAAAGAAGTTCATCTTTTGGGACATCCAATAATCTATTTATAATGAATTTGAGGCGTTCCTTACGAACAAAAACCGCCTAATCCGTTTGAGCGCAGTTCATTTAGGCTAAATGTATCAAATGAATAATCCAAAAAGTTTTTATATGGATTATTCATTTGGTATATTTAGCCTAAATCAACTGTGTTCAAACGGCTTAGGGGGTTTTTGTTTGTGAGGAGCCGCTCAGTTATGTTTGCTTATGTGCGTGCTGCACGAGAACGCCGCCGCCGCACACGTTCGTTCAAGAGGCTACCTCCATTTTCGGATGTTCATTTCTGAAGGATCAACTATCAGTGTGAAGGCCTTATCTGTTGATCTTAGCCCTTAAAGCTTCTGTGATTCTCCAAAAGATTTTCAGATTGCTTTTATGTTTAACCCGTTCTCCTGTAATGCTCCGTATTAGGTTGAAGCGAAAGTTTCCTGCCACTTGACTTTGACGAGTTTTCAAATCTTTCAGCTTTGGTTCTTCGGCCAAGTGCGAAATACAGCCCGAGGCACGACTTCTTGTCTATCTAATGCTGCCTTCAACTTGGGCCATAGTCGGCTCATTTGCGAAATATATGCTCTAAATCAGTGGTAATATTCAGTAATGAGCATCTTTGAGTGTTTCTGCCTACCTTGAAGGCACAGTCCAGCCTTGGAATCGTTTATCTGTTATCCTGCCTATCTTGAAAACAGTCCCACGCTGATTCCAACGATGTCTCTGGAATTGTAAAATTCCCCCTAAAAAAGGAGTTATGACCCTTTGAAAATTGAACTGCGAAAACGTAGTGGACGAGTTGTCCGAGGCTTGTAACTTCCGTCATTTGCAACCTATGTATGCCAGCTAGCCTGAACAAAGAGAGAAGTTGAGAATCAAGGGAAGAACGGGGCAATCGATCGGAAACCATCTCTCATTTCGCCACTGTTCAGCTCGAAAGATCGTAGAAGGGGCGTGCCAAAGTGGCTTCCTGATGTGGGCTCCCCAGGGTGGCTTCCTCCTATATCTCGCTTATTCGGAGGAATTGGGAGCTCGCACTTGACAGGCGCTGTATATGGTGGGTCTACTTCACAATCATGTGGATATCTCAAATTTTGTCCCTGAGTTTGGACTGTGCCTTTGAGGTAAACTACAAAACCAGCCAGAGTTGACGGGATATCGTGAGTCACCTTAGAAATAGATGATAGTGTTTGCGGAAAATTACGGCGGAGGGTAATTATTGATTTTCAACGGATTTTGTGACTTTACTAAATGGATCTTTTCTGGCTTATTCGAGGAGCTTCGGCCCCAGTAGCTTTAAAGTTGAGTATAATGGCCAATTCCCCACTCAGTAGTGTTTTTTTCGTCAATTATCGAACCTTTTTTTCGAAAATCTATGAAAATAGCGAAAATTGATTTTTCAAAAACCGATCGATAATTGACAAAAAAATAACATTGAGTGGGGACTTGGCCGTTATACTCATTTTTGAGCCAGAAGGCCGAAACTTTTCGGGTTAGCCAAAAAAGACCCGAAGTTGTATAATCACAAAATCCGCTAAAAATCAATAATTACGCTCTGCCGGAATTTTTCGCAAACGCTACCACCTCCTTCTAAGGTGGCTCAAATATCCTATCAGTTCTGGCAGGTTTGGTGGTTCACCTCAAAGTAAACATAAGCACTAAAAGATGCTCAGTTCTTAAGGCTACCACTAAGTTATAGCATATGAGGCTGTCCACGTAAAAATCGAGATAGATTGGTATACAAAAAAAAAATTCTTGTCATATTTATATCTTATATCTCTAGAGAGCCCCAAAAAACTTAGGTGCTCGCTTCTAGAATTTTCTGGAAACTTTCCTAAAAATTGTTATAAAATTCCAAAGTTGGGCATTTGTTGAACATTCCTTGGCATAGATCCTTAATGTAAACGGATTCCCTTGATAAAAAAATCTGTAAGGGATAATCAATTATGAGGAATCGATTGGCGTTATCGGAATGTTCAAAATCGCGCCCTGTGAAAAAATATTTTTTTTATTTTCTCTGAGCCCAGATCCTGCGGATAGAGACATGCTCAAAAGATGCGCCGTTGTCGTTTTTGTTAATAAGAAATATAAAATCAAAAACCGAAAGACACAAACTACCTCATTTTTTCGATCGAATGGCGCTCTCAGGCGAAAGACCCTGATGCAAGAGGCCGCTTATGCATTCCATCGCGTAAAAAAAATGTCAGCTACTACTGCATCCATTTTTTTTGCGTGATGGGGTGCATGAGCGGCCTCAGAGGGTTTTTCGCATGCCAGCGTCAATCGATCAAAAAAAGGTTGTTTGTGTCTTTCGATTTCCAATTTTATGTTTCTTATCAAGCAAAACGACAACGGTCGTTTGAGCATAGTCTCTATCTGCAGGATCTGGACTCAGAGAAAATTAAAAAGTTGTTTTTTCACAGGGCAGGATTTTGAAAATTCTGATAACGCTAATCGATTCCTCATAGTTGAATACACCTTCTAAAAAATTTTTATCAGAAGAATTCGTTTACATTAGGGATCTATGTGACGGAATGTTCAAAAAATGCTCAAATCTGGAATTTTATAAAAAAAAATTTTTTAAAAAGTTTGCAGAAAATTCTTGAAGCGAGCACCTGAGTCTTTCGGGGTGTTCTAGCGATATAAAATATAAAAACGGCAAAACAATAGTGTACCGATCTATCTCGATTCTTACGTGGACAGCCTCATATGCTTCGCAAATGAGCAGGCTTTCGCCCAAGTGCGAGGCAGCGTTAGATAGAAAAGCTTTCGATTGGTGTATCGCACTTGGCCGAAGGACGAACGCTGAAAGGTATAAAAATCGTGAAAGTCAAGTGGCGTTAAACTTTCGCTTCAGCCTAGTATGTCCGAGTTGACTTTCAAATTTCAAGTTTGCTGTGACTGATGTGTTCTTAATAGTTGGTGGAGCTTGTTCAGTTTGACCCTCATGGATGTGTGCAGATTCAGTGAAGTTCTTGACGAACTATATAGTCGGCACGAATCGTAGTGATACTTTGCGTTCCTTATTGTGCGTTGGCGCAAACTCGGTGCGCATATGTTATAGCATATGCGCACCGAGTTTGCGCCAATGCACAACAAAGCACGTAATGTATCGGAACGATCCGAGCCGACTGTATGATTATCGGGAGGTTCTATGGCGTAAATGTATACGTTCTTATAGTTTTTGGAAGCTTTTAAACCATATTTCATTTTAGGGATAATGCGTGAGTACAAAATCGTAGTCCTGGGTAGTGGAGGCGTTGGGAAGTCGGCACTTGTGGGTTTTTGAAGTTTTTTTTTTACTTTTATTGTTTTTCAGAAGTTTGGGAGAATTCTATCAAACGACTTTTCAGACTGTTCAATTTGTACAAGGCATTTTTGTCGAGAAGTATGATCCCACTATTGAGGATAGCTATAGGAAGGTGAGGTGGATGTTAGGCCTCTTTCAGAGTTCGATCGCTGATCGCCGCGATGATATGTTTTGAATACGGATCGACGTGGGACGCGATCTCGATCGATGCTCATTCTTATCGTTTTGTCGCGTCGCGCGGCGATCGGACTCTGAAAGAGGCCTTAGGGTTTATTTTGAACTTTTTTGATCACGAAGTGGTTTTCAGCAAGTGGAGGTGGACGGACAACAGTGCATGCTGGAGATATTGGACACCGCGGGAACGGTAAGCGAATTTTCGTGCAAGTTTTGTCTCGTTTTGGGGCAAGATTTTAGAATGAAAATGTTTTTAGGAACAATTCACGGCGATGCGAGATCTCTATATGAAGAACGGGCAGGGATTTGTGCTAGTTTATTCGATTACGGCGCAGTCAACTTTCAATGATTTGATGGATCTCCGTGATCAGATTCTTCGGGTTAAGGATACGGATGAGGTAAGGACTTTGTCAGCTAGAATCTATCCGAATGTGATTGTCCGCCCAGGCGGTCGGCGCGCGTGTTGAGCGGCCCTCGCAGAGGCATTTCATCGGACTAGCCTTCTTACGCCATCAAACAGTTAACAGGGATTCTATTCAGTGTTCGTCTAATGTTCCGGCTAATCGACTTACAACTCCGCAAAATGTCCTTTTGACGGCCGCTCGACATGCACTCTGACCGCGTTGGCGGACAGTCTCTTTCGGACGGATCTTAGCTAGGGTTTGGCACCTAAATTTGGCCTTCTTAAAGGGGTCTGCAGAGTTGCACCGACCGACGATTGGTCGCCGCGCGCTAGCCTTGACGCGGCGACAAAAATGTTTCGCTACTTTATCGTCGCCGCGTCTGTTTTGCAGCTCGCTGGCAGTGACGCAGGGTCGTCGCGGATACCCCCCTCGTCACCCTTCACGCTGCGTCTATCGCTCTCGTTGCCGAATGTAATCGATATTACATCACCCAGCTCTGTTCGTCGCGGCGAGCAATGCCGCGACTTCAACTCTGCAGACCCCTTAAGAAGTCTGCAGGGCTGCAGCGGCTGACGAGTGGTCGCCGAGCGTCAGCCTAGACGCGGCGACAAAAATATTTGAAACATTTTCGTCGCGGCGTCGGTTGCCATTCGTTGGCAGTGACGTAGGGCCGTCGCGGCGTCAATACACTCTGCGGTGCCCCATGGTCTCCATTCACGTCGCGTCGGTCGCTCTCGTCGCCAAATGTAATCGATATTGCATCACCCAGTGTTGTTCGTCGCTGCGAGCAATGCCGCGAATTCAACTCTGCGGACCGCTTTAAGGGGTCGTTAAGAGCGATAATTCCGCGTTGAGTCCGGGGCGAAGTTACGACACCCACGGTAAAGAGGAGTTGTGATCAGGCACAAGGGGTCGTAAAAACTTTATGCCAGAAAGAGCATTTTTGTAAATTTTGTGGAGAGGATCGTAGATTTTTAGGCTAAATTTCCACCTAGGAGCAGAAGTTCGTAGCAGTTTCGAACATTTTTCGAAAACTTTGTCACCAAGGGAGGGGCTCGTAGATTCATCGAGATCGGTCACAATGCCGTGCCGGACCCTGACGAGCCCTTTTTTCATGGCCAGCTTTTTAAGGAGTTTTCGCGTTCCCACCTTCCAAATTTTTGCTTTCGGGATAGTTTTATCACAGCTGCCTTCTCAAAATATCATTTTGGACGAAAAGGTTCCGTAACCTTGCCCCACCCCTCCATTCGCCAGGGTCAAGCGCGGTTGTGAAATTTCTCAATGAGTGGAGAGGGGGTCGTAAAAATTCCAGCCGAGATTCGCAAATTTTGGGATGGGATCGCAGAAATTACCGCCCAAATACGGAAGTTTTTAGAGGGGGTCGCGAAAAAAATGCGAAAATTTTGGTCTTCAAGGTTGGTGGGAGGGGATTTGTAGCCTCGCTGGGGTCCTACACAACGGCCGGCCTGACCCCGGCACCCGTTCTCCAGCTAGAAAGCGGTCGCTTGGCCCTGGTATGCGCACTAATAGTATCTGTGATACCAAGGTGTATTCAGTATTAAGGAGGCCGTTGTGTAGTTTTGCTGTGGAACTGCGATCTCATTCTCTTGGGGACATGAAATTCTTGAAATTTTCACAATAGCATTCCCAAATTTATGTTTTTGCGCTGAAATTTTACGATCCGACCATGAATTTTCAATTTTTGAGCTCACATTTTTTACGACCCCCTCACCACCTCTTGAGAATTCGCCCAACCGCGATTGACTCCGGGTGAAGGGCGCCGTTTTGTTCATTTTTCCAAAACTTTTGCTTATTCTTTAGATGTGGTGCATGTGCTTATCTCAGCTGATTTGCAGGTACCTATGATCTTGGTTGGGAACAAGTGTGATCTCGAGGATGAACGAGTTGTTGGCAAGGATCAGGGACAAAATCTAGCGCGGCAGTTTGGATCGGCTTTCTTGGAAACGTCGGCGAAGGCCAAAATCAACGTCAATGAGGTCATTTTGTGCACAGTTTCGGACAGTTTCAGACATCCTACAGTCTAGCTTCGTGGGCATTATCGATCGAGCCTGCGGGTATTTTTCTTTTAGCCGCCGCTTGAATTTGACGATTTTCAAACCTTTCGGCGTCGATCCTTTGGCCAAATGCGATATATTGATCGAAAGCACAAAATCTTTTCTATTTGACGCTGCCTTCCACTTGGGCGAAAGGCCGCTTTTTTTTTAAATACATGGTATAACTCAGTGGTAATCCTCGGTAGTGAGCATCTCTGAGTGTTTCTATTAACTTAAAGGTAAACCAACAAACCTGACCAAGCTTACAGGACATTTCAGCCACCTTAGAACTAAATGACAGCGTTTCCAAAAAGTTTCGACAGGATGTAATAATTGATTTCTAGTGGAGTTTGTGCTTTTGAAACTTCGGTCTTTTCTGGCTTGTCCGAGAAGTTTTAGTTTCGAAGCCTCAAAGTGAGTACAATGGCCAAGTCAGGGTCAAGCGGGGTTGGGAAATTTCGCAACGGCGGGTGGGGGGGGTCGCAAAATTTTTACCCGAAAAAATAAGTTTAGGAGGGGGGTCGCAAAAATTTCGGACCAGAAACGAAAATTTGATGAAGATAATCCGAAAATTCTCGATATTTTTGGTCACCAAGGGGAGGATTGTAGCATTGTTGAGGTTTTCGGCGCTTGAGCCCGACTACTGACCGAATTTTCGGCGTCTGGCAGTTTTAGTAATCAAACATGAACTGCACAAAAATCGCGCACCGGGGGGAGGGGATCGCAAAAAAAAATTTTGGAAGAAAATCATAGTGGGAGGGGGGGGTCGCTCCAATTTCGGAAAATTACGCAACGCCCCGCTTGACCCTGGGCCAAGTTCCCACTCAATAGTATTTCCTTTCGTCAGATATCGATATTTTTTTCGAAAACTATATTTTCGCCATTCTATCGTTTCTCGAAAAACTATAGATAATTGGCGAAAAAAAAATACTGTTGAGTAGGGACTTGACCATTTTACTTAACTTTAAAGCTCCGAGACCGAAACTACCTCGGGTAAGAAAGAAAAGACCGAAGTTACAAAATCCGCTAAAAATCGATGAATTCGTCCCGTCGAGACTGTTTGGAAACGCTATAATCTAGTTTTAAGGTGGCTCAAATATCCTGCTCATCCCGGCAAGTTTGGTGGCTTACCTCCAAATAAAAAGAAACACTCAAGGAAGCTCAGTACTAAAGATTACCACTGAATTATAGGATATATTCCAAAAAATGAGCGACCTTTCGCCCAAATGGAAGGCAGCGTTAAATAGAGAAGATTCTGTGCTCTCGATCAATATATCGCATTTAGCCGAAGTATCGACGCCGAAAGGTTTAATAGTCGTCAAAGTCAAGTGGCGGCCAAATTTCGCTCCAACCTAATAGTTGGCTATCGATTTCCTGACGATTGGGTGCGTCGCGTTGAAGGAAGGATTTTTTGGTTTGGTTACCCGTTCAGCGAATCCTCAAATTCGCTGCTAGACGCTGATCGATTCCTCAAAAACGTTTCAAAATGTGGAAGAAAAGGTTTGTTGATCGAATGCACAGAGAAGGAGGAGCCTCGGGCCCAGTCAGAGTTGAGCAGGCCGTTGTGCCGATTCTCAGCGGAGCTACGACCCCCCCCCCTGTTGACCGAAGCTTTGTAAAATTTTCCAAGACTTCCACGATCCCCCGAGATGAAAAAAATTGTTTAGCTTTTTCGGAGTGACAAAGCTTATTTTAGCTTACTAAGTGGCTTGAGGAAAATTCCGATTTCTCTCCAAAAATTTTACACCCCCCAATTTTCATTTTTTCCCAAAATTTCCGAAAATTTTTACGAGCCCCCGTTGCGCCGAGTCACAACCCTGCTCAACCCTGGGCCCAGTTCAGCTGGCTAAATGCGGCGCGCGCGGCGGAAGGGGGCCGCTTGAGTCGCACTCGGTCAGCCGAACTGGGCTCCATGTTCCCCCCCTTTTTGTGCACTCGATCAACAAACGGAGGAAAATCGAAAGAGTTGTTCGATTGTAAAAGTAAACTTAGTGCTGTTTCCTCGAAATCGTGTTCGTTGCAGGTATTCTACGATTTGATCCGACAGATCAATCGTCGCTACCCTGAAAGTGGCAAACGGCAAGGACAAGGCTCGAAGAAGTGCTGCAAATGCACTCTGATGTGAGAAAGGATGGGTGGTCCATTTAAGTATGCTTCTGTTTTCTTTTCCTTTTGTGCCCTGATATCTTCGGCTTTTTGTGACAAAAGACTATAAGCACAGGCTTTGTGTTCTATGTATTTATTGATTGTTGATTTCGCTGACCAAAACTGTGTTTGTTGGAAATCGCAGCACGGTGTTTGTTATTTTTCTACTTCGGAAACGATTTTTGGCAGTATACCACCTTAGTAAAAATCATGTGGTCAGTGTTGTAAATATGGTGCACTACTGGTCCAAAAATCAGTATAGTTTCATATTATGTGACGCTTTATGTTGTCATTTTATTTTACTTCTTTTTTTCTTAATCATCTCTCTCGACATCTGTTGAATATACATAGATCACTCCTTCCAAAAAATCGTTTTATATGAGTTTTAAGACCTTTCAGCTTATTTTAGTATAGTATATTCAGTACTGGCCAAGAGTTGTTTTTCAACTTTTCAACAGGTTTATACTCCGCCGCAGCGATAAAGGCAGCGTGGGGTCTAGGCGTGCGCTGCGGCAAAGTATGTTTCTGGCTCGGTGTTGTTGCCGGCCCTGCTTTTCCCATACCTGTTTCCACTTTGGATGAAGATAACAGCCGTCACACGAAACGCGACTGCCTCGCACCAGTACACCAGGCTCGATTTTTATAGTCTATTTTACTGAGGGCATCGGCATAGTGGCAAAGCTGCGAGCGGCGCGGACGAGCGAGCATTTGGGGGTGTGGCCAGAAACATTTCGCGGGGTGTCGCCGACAGAAACAGCCTTAGTCGGTTATTGCAGAGTTATCTATCGTCATCAGCTGCTGTAAAGGTGACGCAGAGAGGGCAATCAAGTTGATCTCAAGAAAGGGCAACTCTTACGAGAAGGCAACTCGGATATTAATCACCTTTAATTCTGTCTGACAAATTACTTCTGAAACTGCTGTAAAAGTCTAACTATGAGTATGAGCGAGTCTTCTGAGAAAGAGCAAAGCGATTCGCCGAGGAAGTTGCCGAATTTCGAAATCTACGAGAGCAACAATCTGCATCGAACCCATAACAACCGGGCATGCAAACACCTTTTGAGGCAATCATCGTGCTATATGGGAAGGTTGAAAACATTCAGAGTTTTAGGAGCTTTCAACCAATTGTAGTATATAATATTCAGTACTGGCCAAGGGTTGTTCCAACTTTTTCACAAGTTTATACTTTGCCGCAGCGATAAACGCAGAGCGAGGCGTAGGCGTGCGCTACGGCCAAGTATGGTTCTGGTTTGCTGTTTTTTTTTTCGGCTCTGCTTTTCCCATACCCGTTTCCACTTTGGATGAAGATAACAGCCGTCAAACGCAACGCGACTGCCTCGCATCAGTACAGTAGGCTCGATTTTCAAAGTCAGTAATGGAGTGACTCTCCTGTCCGCAATCACGTGGGCTAATTTTGCCATCTGTTCTCCTCCAGGACACTTGGGAGTGTGGCCCACCCCATTTATGACTGTCGGGAGCGCGGTCTACCCCGGCAAAACTTTGTGGAGCGCGGCTCAACCATTGAAGGAAGAACGGGGACGCGGTTTGAACCCGTGGTACATGCGGAGGTGTGGCCCAATTCAACAAAACATTCGGAAGCGTGGCCCACACATTTAGAGGCGATCGAGGGGAGAGCAGTTTACCCCTGGAATGTTTTGGAAGGCGGTCCACCTTTTTAGACAATAGGGAGAGCGATCCATCTATTTATAGACTGTCGGGAGAGCGGCACACTGATTTATAGCGATCGGGAGTATGGCCCATCGCTTTCTAGACAATCGGTAGTGCGGTCCACCCAATCGGAAGTGGGCTGCTTTCCGCGTTCCCCTAAACTGTATTTGGGAGTGCGGCTGACTGGTCGGTCGGTAGCGAAGTCTCTGTCGTCGGATTAGCGGGAAACGCGACCCCTCCTTATAGGTGAGTTGGGAGTGCGGCCCACCTCAGGTATCGTTCACACTTGCGCCTCCCAGCGGCGCGGCAAGTTTAATCCCTTATTATTGATCAGTCGGCGTTGCACGCTCGAAAGTTGAGGGGCCGCGTCGCTCGGCTGCAGAGGTGTAAACGACCCCTTAGAGACAATCCGTAGTGTGACTTGGTGCTGAAGTCTCAAATTGGTGCGATCGTTTGCGTCGCGTCTGGGTACTGGTTGGCGATTGTCATGGCTAGGTCGTGGTAGATTCTCTGAAAATATGCTGAAAATGGAGTCGTTAAACTCACAATTGAGCCGTACTGTCTGTCCTATCGGCTACAAAATCCTCTTTGGCCACATGAATGTTTGGGTGCTGGCTTGAGGAACCCGACGCGATGTCTCGGTAGGTTCCCTGAACCAGTATCCAGTGTTTTGACCTATTGCCGTGTTTTTCGTTTGCTATAATGCTGCTGCTTCTGCTGTTGCTGTCCGGTCTCTCCCATATCGCATATTGCCTATTCTCATCATTCTGTCATTTTAAGGTTGTAATACAAAAGTTTATCTCCTATGTGTGCTTATTTTCATATTTTTCTTTTTTGTATATGTATCATTTTTATGGATATGATATGTATCTTGATTGCGGCGCAATATTCACGGTGAGACCCTACATAAGACCAAAATACTTGTATAAGTTGTCGTGCCTTTGTTCATAAGCACGCGACTACATTCCTTCATATACAAATTGTTTTCTCTCTCGATTGGATTATCATTATTGGAGAAACATTTACGACTTGGTTTATCTTACATACTACTATGCTTATCTAGGCCAAATTCCGGTCCGCATTTGCGTCTCGACACGCTTCGCGGCCGCACGCGCTCGAGGCAGTCGGGTTTCCAGCGCCAAAGCCGACTCGATGTGGCTTTTTTATACAAATTTCTTCAATTTTTCTTAGTTTCCAGCTTCCGAAACCCACCTAGAGTCAGCAGATCGGCGGCTGCGGCGCTGGAAGCTCTTCTGACTCGGACGCGTGCGGCCGCAAAGCGTGTCGAGACGCAATTGCGGACCGGAATTTGGCCCAGATAAGCACAGTAATATAATTTGATGCTGGCTGTGTTTGGCGTTAAGTCTGTTATTTTAATTTCAATAAATATGTATACATTTGGTTGTTGAACAGAATGCGTGCCTAGTTCAGCACCGGTGGGCGAGGTTATGAATTTCTGAGCGGCTTCATAAGCAGTCATTTGTGGGTGACGCATGGCGCGACTGGGAGTTTGAGTGCCCACTCACTCTTAGGCCTAGTGCATACTTTCCGCGACGCGCGACAGTGCATATCAGGCATATCGATTTTTGGTCGATACTGATGGTAAACATTGCGTCGCGTCGCTCGTCGCTGCAAGTATGGACCCGGCCTTAGGCCTAGTGCATACTTTCCGCGACAGCGACAGTGCTTATCACCCATATCGATTTTCGGTCGATATGTACTACAGACACTATGTCGCGGAAAGTATGCACTAGGCCTTAGGCGTCACGCGCAAAAAGTGGGGCTTGCCCCTGCGTGATACCTGGCACTTGTAATGCAAGTCAAAGAATGTGATTGCAAAATATACGATGAATGGAACATGATTGATTACGACACGAACACCCAGTCGATGAAACATTCCTGTACATCGTCTCATAGTTTGTACGACAAACAAGTAATCTATGGGTATACCAGTAACGAGACCCACTAACCTATAAGGGGTGACTTAACTTTGACTTAATCGGTAGGCTTTCGCCTGACGCTGTCATTCCGCATCTTCACCGAGGTCTGCCGTCCTAGTAGTCAGCCGTGTCCATTTTTCACGGTCTTCGGCCACAATTTGAACACATTCCATCCAGCTGTCACTATTCCATTTCCTGCGAAACGAAACATCGCGCCTGAACTGTCTTTCGATGTCGAGTGACTTCAAATCCTCTTTAACCACATCCGTCCAGAACTTTCGCCCACGCCCAGGTGGCCGTTTCCAGACAGGATTTGGAAGCATTTTTAAAGCGTGTTGTACGAGACGATCCGGCGTTCTTCTTAGTATATGCCCGAGCAGTCGAAGTCGACTTTCCATTGCTGCTTGAGATGGCGTTGGGAGATGCTGGCACCTCCCTCGTGTCAAGCGTTGATGTACTGCGTCGATTTCCTTGTAAAGGTCTTCGTTATGGCATACACGCGGCCAGAAATATCCAAGCAAACGCCTAAAATACTTCGTCTCCGTGCAATCCAACCTTTCCATCTGCGTCTTCGGTGCTGCCCACGTCTCCGATCCGTACATCATGATAGGGCGAATAGCGGATAGGTAGACGCGCAACTTGACTTCCTTCGCGATGGTGGTAGACCACAAACACTTGGTTAGAGAATTAAATGCAGACGTAGCTTTCGCACATCGTTGTCGAATATCCGCTGCATAACTACCATCGTTCTTCAGCAAACAGCCTGTTATTGTATCCAGAATAAATTACTCAAATAACTTGTAAATAATTTCAGATTGAAAGGTTGCCCCGCTGTTGATACGCCCCATTTTCTGAGTTGTGACTAACAGAATTGTTTTGAGCCGTGTAAGACAGCCTACCCATCTTGGCAAGCGGATAGTTTTTCGGCTGCCGAAAAGAGCAGTAGATGCACTCGCTGACGACGAGTCGCGTATCCTAAGCGACCCATATTCATGAAAACGTCAGCCGATTATGCAATCTTTTATTTCGTTGGCTCATCCATTTAGGCGACAAAAGCTGTATTCGCTTGAAAGACTTTCTTTCATAATATATTTTACTACAGTAGCGTCGCAGACGTTTTCGGTTTAACTTTTCAAGCACTCTCTCGGAAGAGCATTTGACAGCCTAATGCAGAACTGCTCATAATAATAAGTTGAACTGCACCTTGTGTAAACATACCATAACATGCACTGCGACGTTGAACTGCAGTTACGGCAAAAAAACATCCAAAAATCGTGTAAGACTTAACTAGGGCATCATCTTGACAGGTCTACGACTGCTAGATAGTCTCTGACGGTATACCTGTTTCATCCCGTTATGCGGGTGAAAGGATGATTGCTTCGGTGAAGATTCAACGAGCAGTTGAGTGAGAGCGGCGTTGGGGCTTCGGTGGTGCAGTGCGATAAGGCGCTCCCCCGGAAAAGGAATATGCTGGTTCAATCTCGCCCGGAGCCAAGCGTCTTGCCATCAACTCAGCACCTTGTTTAAATAGTAATAAGTTAATTCAAGGATGTATCAGGATGTACACAAGTATCAGTTTGTAAAGTGACATGCCCGAAATGTCATTTAGTATGGGAAAAAATTTATTATAAAATCAATTATTGTTTAAACAAACAACAATATAAACTTTTAAGGAACATTTTTATTAATGGAGTACTGTGCTTATCTGGGCCTAATTGCGGTCCGCAATTGCGTCTCGACACGCTTTGCGGCCGCACGCGCTCGAGTCAGACGGGTTTCCAGCGCCAAAGCCCACTCGATGTGGCTTTTTTGTTCAATTTTCTCTAATTTCTCTTAGTTTCCAGTTTCCAAAACCCATCTAGAGTCAGCAGATCGGCGGTTGCAGCGCTGGAAGCTCTTCTGACTCGGGAGCGTGCGTCTGCAAAGCGTGTCGAGACGCAATTGCGGACCGGAATTAGGCCCAGATAAGCACAGTATGTTCTCAAATGCTTTGCCTAACAGTCTAGATCCAACTGCATTTTTTTTCGTTTAAATATGAACGAAAAACAAGGTTTGCCGCTTATTGTGTAATATAAGTTGACAGAAAGTTGGACATGGTCAGAGCGTAAAGAATATATAGCCGCCTCGCAATTTCTTGTCTAGTCAGTGAAGCGCGGACGTGTCATTGTTGTCTGCAGTGTAGTAGATATTGTTCGGCTTACCGTCAAGGGAACACCAAGTGGCCGACAATTTTGATTTCGACCAAAATCATACTAGGTGATGTAATGCCAGTGATGTTTTCAAACCTAAGTTTGTACTCTGAGAGTTTAGGCCACGAAATAGCCGGGAATTAGCCCACCATGCTCCACAGCGGCTCCTGGTGGGCTATTTTTCGGCTATTTCGCGGCTATTACTCGACAAGCAGGCATTTCTCGGCTATTTCGCGGCCAAACTCTCAGAGTAGTTGTTAAAGACTTCCCTGAACCCGAGTTATTGGGTTATCCTCAGTTGAGCGGCCCAGTATATTAATATTGAGTCGGAAAATCGTACGACCCCTCCCCTAAAACACAATATTTATCATTTTTGGACCCCCACCCCCCCCCCCTCCAAACCACCACTATGACATGTTCTGACCGGAGTTCACAAGTTTCAACACGCAGATTCCACATGTGCTCTTCACCGAAGTCATTCATTTCCTCCACGAATCCTATGCACGATTGTCTTTTTCTTGTTTTTCATGTGTTCATAATTTCTACCAACTGTACTTTTAATTTGAAGTTTCTCAAATCACCAACTCGGATTTCCCGTGTAATCAGGCAGACTAATTTTATCCACCAACTTCAGTATTCATAGAAATGTAGATCGTTTCCGAGTCCGGATCTGAGATGTGCGAATAATTTTTTGGCCTAAAAGTTGTAGGGTGCTTCTGTACACTGTCCCACGTACCAAAAAATGCACCATTTTTCGAATTTTTCGAAAAATCAATAACGAAAAAAAAACAGAAAAATTTTCGAATTTCTCATCTCCACTACACTCTCTCGCTCAGCACATGCGCGCCAAGAAACCCAGGTGATTTCACTCCGAAATAGAATGTACAGTCGGCCCGGATAGCACTGCTTGTTTGCGTTCCTCATAGTCCGCTCCGGACGCATATGATAGAACCTATCCTCTGATTCCGAGCCAGATCTGCTCTGTTCCCTCGCGCGTTTGTGCGGAGCGAGGATAGAGACAGCGAGAAAGTGTGAGGAGAAGGAAACGCAGCGTACGCGCGCAGACGCACGCGATGAACGGAAATAAATCACACTCGGAAACAGAGGATAAGTGCACAGGTTTTGCGCCAACGCGCAATAAAGAACAGATCGATTGATTGGAGAAATCATTCGACTAAAAAAGTTGACGTCGGATTATTCGAAATGTCGAGTATTCGAAAAAGCCAATTCCCGAATAATTCGAAAACTGAATTTTCGAAGAGTGCCGATTTTTGAATTTTTTTCGATAAAACGAGCACAGTTCAACTGCGCATTGCCGTTCAGTCCGCAAAGTGCACGTTGATTGCGAAAGCGTGCTGCGACGCTGTTGCGACTATCCTCAGACAGGGATGTGGGATCACCCGGGCACCAGAGGCGAAAACCGCTCGGGTGATCCAACATTGCTGTCTGAGGATACTCGCAACCGCGCCGCAGCACGCTTTCGCAGTCAACGTGCACTTTGCGGACTGAACGGCAATGCGCAGTTGAGTTGTTTTTGAGAAGTGCCAGATTTTTCGAATGATTTGAAAAACCGATTTTTCCAGAACCGCGCATTTCCGATTTAATCGAAAAACTGAATATTCGAAAAGTCTAAATTTCGAAAAATAAAAGTAAATCCAACGATTCGATATAATTTTTTTTAAATATTCGACAGCCTACATGACTTGAATATCCGTTTTCCCAAAAAAAAACCGTCTGGAGGTTGAATGCTTTAGTTTTTCGAATGCTCAGCTTGTTTGTAGAACCGAATGATTTGGTTTTTCGAATATTCCGACACGACTTTCAACCATTCAACCACAGATCAAAAAGTTTATACTGTGCTTATCTGGGCCAAATTCCGGTCCGCAATTGCGTCTTGACACGCTTTGCGGCAGCACGCTCCCTAGTCGTAAAAGCTTCCAGCGTCACAGCCGCCGATATGCTGACTCTAGGTGGGTTTTGGAAACTGGAAACTAAGAAAAATTGGAGAAAATTGTATAAAAAAAGGCATCGTGTCGGCTTTAGCACTGGAAACCCGACTGACTCGAGCGCGTGCGGCCACAAAGCGTGTCGAGACGCAATTGCGGACCGGAATTTGGCCCAGAGCTGTACAGTAATAGTGATCGTGAATTTTTCAGAAATTGTTTTTGAAAAACAAATCACTGGGATTACGGAATCCATTTCCAACACACTGAATTTAGACCAAGGGCAGTTTTTGAAAATTTTTCACTCATTTGAGAATTATAAAAAAGTTGCATTCAAAAAATCTAACCATTTGGGATTTTTTTCGGAAGGTGTACTGTGCTTATTTGGGCCAAATTTCGGTCCGCAATTGCATCTCGACACGCTTTGAGGCCGCACGCGCTGTAGTCTGTCGAGTTTCCAGCGCCAAAACCGTCTCGATATGATTTTTTTATACAGATTTCTCCAATTTCGTTTACTCTCCAGTTTCTAAAACCCACCTAGAGTCAACAGATCGGCGGCTGCGGCGCTGGAAACTCTTCCGACTCGAATGCGAGCGGGCGCAAAGCGTGTCGAGACTCAATTGCGGACTGGAATTTGGCCCAGAGAAGCACAGTATGGATTATTCAATCCATCCTAAACTAGCACCTAACACCCGTGTCTACGGCTTACTTTACCCGAGTGTAGAGTCTTAAAATTCGTGTTCAGCGCCCCAAGGAGATAACCTCTCTGGGGAGAGTTTGGGCAAGCTTTTTCTTCTTCCCATCAAATATCACAATCAGATGTGAAATACTACGTTTTTTCAAAAAGTCAAAAAAATCTGCGCTTTTCCGGCTGCCTCATTGCTCATTGCATAGAGGTCCCGCACGGAACATTTCTTTTCGAAAATGTGCCGCGCTGCCGGCCATGACCTTCTTTTGCGATAATCGTGCTGTTGGTGATTATATATTGGAACAACTTGTATTCATTAAGTTACATAATCGATTTTCGATGTCTTTCATGTAATTTTCACTTTCTTCTCTCGGTCTGTTTGCAGCCTAAAAATTGCTTCAGATTCTGGGTTTTTTGGACTTTTGGATTCCTGCGAAAAGAGTGGTTTCACGTTTTTCTTTTTTTTATATTGGAAGTTGTTCCGCAAGAAGTTTTTTCTAAATCTGGATTAGTTGATGTCAATTTACCTCTTTCGTGGTCAGCCATGTGGTTCCAAGGAAATTTGTGTAAAATATTGGCGCATTTTTTTAACAATTTTTCACACATAGGTGGACGCTGAACCCTAATTCTAGTCAAATGTTAGGTCCTGACAGAATATTTTTGAAAATTTAGGTTTTCAAAGTGAATTTGAATTGGGCTTTATTTTTTCTGAAAAAATTCTCAACTTTTCGATTTTTTTCTAATATATCTTCGGTTTTGTCACAAAATTTATTCTCTGTTTCCGAGTGTGATTTATTTCCGTTCATCGCGTGCGTCGGCCCGCGTGCGCTGCGTCTCCTTCTTCCCACACTTTCTCGCTGTCTCTACCCTCGCTCCACACACGCACGCGAAGGAACAAAATAAGTTTGGCTCCAGAATAGAGGATGTGCGAATATTAGAAAGAACGAAAGCTCATTATTAGAATTTTAGAATGTACCTTTTATTCGAAAGATTTGTAATTTTAATATTAAAAAATAATGGAATAAAAACGGGGTATCCAAAAATATTCATTGGAGCACTCTGCCGGACAGCAAGTTTTCTTTCACCAAGTCCCCCTGGATATGCAGGCTATAAAACGGCGAAATTCACTTGGTTCCTACGCGTACTGGTGCGGAGCGGAGGTTAGAGACAGTGAGAGAGCGTAGGGCGGACGGAGGTCGAGGCGTCATGCGCGCCGCTCGCGCCTCGAATGATCTGAATTACGACGTTTCATAGAGGGTAGCTGAATTCAGCGGACCAGCGTACTGAGCGCGGATGTGGCGCGGTCGCCAGTTTTCACAATTTTACCGCTATTAGCACACTATTTTTTCTAGGAATGTCCCATAGGCTCTGGTGCAGACTTTGTCAAACATCTGTATTGCAGAGAATGCGAACTAACTAAACGTGACGCGGCCGCTCGCGCCATTGCTAATGATCGATCAGCTATGGCTCTTTCACTGAATCACAAATGACTATTTCATTTGTGGGCTTTCGTGTGCTCCCTCTGGAGCGGCAGGCACGCATGCGGCGTTCAAGGTAGAGAGGCGCAACGTCACGCGCACGCGTCACAATTTAAAGTCTCGATTGCGGCGCGTGCGTGCGGCGCAGCGCTTCCTGACCCTTGCTGTCGCACTGATGCATGCCACCACTGGTCTTCATCAATTATAATGCGCTAAGGTTAAAAAAAGGGGAATGAAGGTGGAAAATAATCGATCAGCCGCAGTGACGCAAGCGTTCGCGTCGCAGCTGTAGCCGGCTGGCTCCAGGACCACGCCCTTTCCGCTCAGAATCTCTTGTAGATCGCCTCAGATTAGCGCAAAAATTCTGGAAACTGCTGACCGCGTCGTGTGCGCGCACCCGCCCCCCAGACGCCTATTCTGATGGAATGGACTACACCACTGCCTAGTAATTGGAAATTGACCTGGACCTCTTTCAGGGTTTCAGTGTTGACTCCCTTTAATCTGATTTTGCTAGAAGACTCTAAACTTGATAATAATTCGATTCCGAACTGTAGGGCATCATTTTTTCTGCCATGACTGACGCTGAGAGACTTGCTGAGGTGCGGGAGAAGAAGGCGAAGAACATCATGAGGGACATGAGGATCCAGAAACTGTGTCTGAATATTTGCGTTGGAGAATCTGGCGATCGTCTTACACGAGCTGCTAAGGTGAGCAGCACATTCAACCTTCATGTCTCAAGTGATCTATGCTTTTAATTCAGGTGCTGGAACAACTTACTGGTCAGACACCTGTGTTCTCGAAGGCGAGATATACAATTCGATCATTTGGTATTCGAAGAAACGAGAAAATTGCCGTTCACTGCACCGCTCGCGGCCCGAAAGCCGAGGAAATCCTCGAAAGAGGTCTGAAGGTCAAGGAGTTTGAGCTCTACAAGGAGAATTTCTCCGACACTGGAAACTTTGGATTTGGCATTCAGGTTAGTCAATTTCTCCTAAACTTTGGCAATTCTCAGAGTTTTTGCCTCGACCCTCGGCTTAGGCGCGGAGTAGTCGCGGTTTAGATGCGGAGCATCGCGGTGGGTCGCAGCATCTGCGATGACGTCGCGGAGTCATCATGGATGAGTCGCGGCAGTACCAGGAAAGTTTCACCAAAGAGTGACTCACGGCAGTGTCGCGGTCGAGCCGCGGCAAGATAAGTTGTTTTTCTAAAACGATAGATCAAAACACCATCTAGAAAAAATCGCATTTCTATAGCGACTGATTTGGGGCAAATCGCCAGCGCTACATCAAATGATAAATGCGGTCTTATCACGGCGAAATCGCGGTGCTATCGCGTGCTAGTGCTTACAGCACTGTGAGCCCTTCAATGAATAATGATAAATTGCGGCGCAAACGAAGCAGAATTTCAACGCTATCGCAGAAGAGTCGCTGTAATGTCGAGGATGCTCTAACAAAATATAATCGCGGCACTGTCGCGGTGGAGTCGCGGCAAGTTAAGTTGTCTTCCAAAAACTATAAATTACGGCGTCATCGAAACAAAGCCGCGTCTCTATCACTGTAGAATTACATCAAATGATGAATCGCGGCCCCGTCCCGGCGAAATCGCGGTGCATGACTGCAAGCCCCTTATTGAATAGTTATAAATCGCAGCGTAAAAGAGGTACAGTCTCTACCATGTAGCAGAAGAGTCGCTATAAAATCGAGAAAGTTCTACCAAAATATGAATTGCGGCACCGTCGAGGCAGTGTCGCGGTTTTATCACGGTGGAGTCGCGGCGAGGTAAGTCGTATTCCTAAAACGATAATACACGGCACCATCGATATAATGCCGCGTTTCTATCGCGGTAAAGTTGCGTACGTCACATCAGTTGATAAATCGCGGCCCCATCACGGCGCTATCGCGTGCGGGGCTTGAGAAGACTGTGAGCAGTTTATAGAATAATGATCAATTGCGGCATAGACGGGGCAGAGTCGCTGCGCTGCAGCAGAAGACTCGCCATAAAATCGAGAAAGTTTCAGAATATCGGCACTGTCGAGGCTGTGTCGCGGTCGAGCCACGGCGAGATAAGTTGTCTACCTAAAACGATAATAGACGGCTTTATTGATATGATGCCGCGTTTCTAGCGCGGCGGAATCGTGGAAGAAGTGCGTACGCTAAATCGAATGAAAAACCGCGGCTCCATCACGCCGAAATCGCGCTACTGTTGCGTGTTAAAGGCGATAGAGTTGTTAGCTTCTCGAATAATGGTAAATCGCGGCACAAATGAGGCAGAGTCGCTGTAAAATTGGGAGAGCTGTACCAGAATATGAATCGCGTCACTGTCGCGGCAAAAGCTCGCATAAAGTCCATGCAGAACTGCCAGCCAATAACTAAAAGAAGGTCAACCGCGAATCTTCCGAGGTTTTGAATAATGATAAATCGCGGCACGAACGAGGCAGAGTCGCTGCTAAATTTGCAGCAAAACTTTAGAAGACGAAATCGCGGCGTCATCGTGTCGCGGCAGAGGAGCGTCAGAATCGCAACGTTATACCAGCCGTGTCGCGACAGAATCAAGAATTCTCATCAGATGTTAAATCGCGTCATGGAAATTGCGGCGCCTACGCGATACGATCGCGGCAAAGCTGTGAGCCCTCCATCGCTGTCTCGTCCAGGTGAAAGCGCGGTGCTGTCACGGAAGAATCGCGGCGAAATCGAGTAGGCAAAAACGGATGCGACACAAGCATGGCTCTGTTGCGGCAAAGTTGAGGAAGGCATAACAAATGATGAATCAAGGTCAATAAATCGCACACGGCTGAGGCAGAGTCGTAGGGGAATTGAGGCTCAGCTAGGCGTCGTATATACTTCGATAGCGTCGCTGTGCGGCACTTCGCTGTGCAATCCTATAGTGTTGATCGTACGGCGCCGCGTGATCACTCTTATAGGACTGCACTCCACTGCTCCGCCTCTCAGCGGGAGTATAAACGAGGCATTAGGCGGAAAGTCTCAGAGAACGTCTTTGTAAGTCCCCTAAACCAATGGTAATCAAAGTTTTCATTATAGGAACACATTGATCTTGGCATCAAGTATGATCCAGCAATCGGAATCTACGGGATGGACTTCTACATAGTCCTTGATCGAGCTGGTCGTCGTGTTGCCACGAGAAGACGTGCCCCGGGTCGTGTGGGACCATCTCATCGTGTGTCCAGAGCGGAGGCCATCAAATGGTTCCAGCAGAAGGTTAGTGGAAGCGAATAATGGAAGTTTTGTCGGCTCCACAAATCCAGAATCCTCTTGTTTCTGAAGCGTCATTTATACCTCCGCCGCCGCGCCGCCCGGTGGCGGAAGTATAAACTACCCTCGATGCAGCGATGGCTCGTCGCTGCGATCTATACCACAACAAAGAATTCTCTCTTCCCTCCATCTCGCGTTTATTGCCCAAATTTTCTGCAATAGATATCTTTTTGCAAATTCAGCTTTGAACAGCAAATCGAAATCGCTGTTTTAGATAAAAATGCTAGCCGAAAAAAATGAGGGAGGATTACGACTGTTGTGTGCCATCTGTTGCCGCGACGCGTCCGCGCCGCTTCATACTATTGTCCCGTCCGTCTGTGTGGAGTCGGCAATGGCTCTAATTGCTGACAGCGTGTGGTGTTTCCCTAAAACTGACCTCATTACAGTATGACGGCATCATTCTTCCACCGAAACCGAAGAAGGTCAAGCGCATGGTTCACCGCAGGCGATAATCTCCTAACTTGTTTGTTATCTGATAAATTGTTGTTTTTTATTTGTTGATGTAGAGTGTAGAGGTAACGATCATTATTTTTGAAACTTTTCCATATGGCCGACACTTACCAAAGCTCACCCTTCTTCTTCTTTGCAGCCACAGAGAGGGGTTCTGTCATAGGTTCAGAAACTCGGCCACTAGCACTGGGTTCGTCCACAGATCCATTGTCGTCAATGTAGTCGGTCTCTTCGGGCAATTGAACAGGTGCGCAGTAGTATGCCCTTGACTACCGCAATCTGGACACTCGTCAGGTTTGCTGTTGTCAATCCTATGCAAGTATGACATAAGCATGGGGGAGTGTCCACAGCGTAACGATACAAGGGTGCACCTGGCACGCCTGCCAAGTTCCATCTTTGTCTCGCTGACCTTTGGAGGTGCGACTCCCAGGATGGAGTTTATGGCAACTCTGCTCAAGTGTTCCTTCACGAATCGGGTATGCTCCGCGCGCAAGAGACGGAGGCGTTCTTGTTGTGCTTCGGTCCATCTCTGCACATCTACTTTCGACGGAGCATCAGCGAAAGGCTTTCTGATACATCTCTCTCTCACCGGGTTTAGTACTCTTCGCGATGGATGATTCGGCTGCTTCACTATGTTAATGTACATTTGTTGCGCCTGGAGTTAGCAGTGGTCTCTAACTGGCAATGTGCGAGCTTCGGCGTGTAAGTGCTCTATTGGAGAGCTTTTAGAACAGCCTGTTGCAATTCGCAGAGCACCATTTTGGACGCGCTGCAGCTTGGACCAAGAGGTGTCCGACACGATGTGCTGCCAGACTGGCGCAGCATACTCCAAGGCGGGTTGCACAATAGCCTTATACGTGGTCAGGATCGTTTCTTTGTTGCATCCCCAGGACGTTCCACCGAGAGCACGCAGGACGTTGAGTCTTGTTTTCACTGTGGCTTGCTTCTGCTCAGTGTTCTTATGAAACCTCAACGAAGGGTCCAACACGAGTCCGAGCAGCTTAGGGAATCGGGCGGCCGGCAGGCGAGTTTCGTCCCATTTCATTATAGGATGGGCATTGTGCTCTGCATTATCAGTGGAAAAGACGGTGACGGACGATTTGGAGGCAGAGACTGTGAGCATTTTGCGATCGAAGAAACATTTCAACTCGATCAAGTAGTCATTGATCTTACTGGTGGCTACCTTAATGTCGCGATCTCGGCACAGAATAGTAACATCATCCGCGTATGCAACGACCTTGATGTCTTCAGGAGGAACGGGTAAATCTTCTAGATATAAACTGAAAAGAGCAGGCGATAAAACTCCTCCTTGAGGGACACCAGCGGCGATGGGGATGCTATTGGAAACACGTTGTGTTAACCTCTTATTAAGAGGGTCACATCCGCATCCGCGGATGTATTTTATATAAATATAAATATATGTCACTGGAATAGCACATTTGCCCGACGTCCTTTAGTGAAGGCAGTTATCCACCGCTTCTGCCATGGCTTGATGGTAGACTTCAACAGACTCTCTGATAGTAGGCCTAGATTGACAGTGTCAAATGCCTTTGCTAAGTCGAGGGCCACACCAACAGTCCGTTGGGGTTTCATGGCATTGAAACCCCAACGGACTGTTGGTGTGGCCCTCTACTCCCCTCCATACCTCCAATCCGGTATCCAAGAGGTACAGTACCATACAAAATTTTCTGCAAAAACAGCGTTTTTTGGCGCACAAAATGACGCGTGGCCATAAGAAATCGTTTATACTCCCGCCGTCTAGTAGCGGGGCAATACCTAGCTGAGACGCGACGTCATTGGATAGATACGTAGATTAATCATAAAGATACAGTTTTTATTTATAAGGGGGGTCACTCTCACACGCTCGATACGCTGCGCGGCTTCCCGCAATACAGAGATGGGCGATTTCTAAGGATCCACACGAGGACCCGAACCTATTTTCGAGTAGAAACTTTGGAGGAGAAAGAAAAATGTGTCGACCGGCATTCAGTTGGTGTGACAAGCTGGACCAGGTTTTTGCGACATGGCCTATGATTCTCACAGATTATCAGAATGTGTCGGAAAATCATTTTCAGTTCTTTCCACTTGGTTTCAGGCCAATCATTCCGATCCGCTAGAATAGCCGGTAGGTTCGCAAGACCTCAACCCAGTGGAAAACGTGTGAGGTATTCTTGGGCGTTGAGTCTACATCAAGAGCAGACAATACGAGCGGCGTGGCTCCGCCTAAACTGAGCTGGGATTCATGAACGCAAACCATGGCCCACGGTTGGGTTTGCCTCCAAGGAATGCGTGCTATTTCCGACGCGAACCCAACAGTAGCCCACGGTCTGCCGTTCATGAATCCCAGCCCTGGCCGTTATAAGCGATTGGGCGCAGACTGAAAGGGGCGTTCACAAAAAATGGGTTCAAACATGCGAAAAAAAGTGTTTCCGAACTGGTTCTTCGTCAAGATAGTCCTACAAACTATAAACTCGATGTTTGTGATGGTTCTTGCCATAAAGGAATCGATACAGAGTGTGAAGAATCGAAATTTCAGCGAGAACGTCAGCTACATATGTCACGATGTTCAAGTGTCAGTGTTTTTATCCTCCCAGAGAAATCTGGTAACAATTTACCGACACCGGAGGGATAGAAGGCTTGGTTGACCTTGGGCGAGGATCGATCACTCGACCGTGTGTGTGATAGCGGCGCCTCTTGCCACTGCCCCACACTCGCCCCTAGTAAGAATAAGATCGAAATAAGCTTGACTGCCCCGGCTAAGTGACTACAAAAACGATTTGACTTCAGGATAGGAGCACAATCCAAATTAGGACGGGAGTTTTCGGGGAAACCAAACCGCGCCTCATTGTTGGAAAAAGAAAACAACTGAAATGGGAATTAAAAAATTGGTTAAAAAAACAATCGAAACGTTGTTCTTCCTTCTTTTCTTTATGAGGCATTCCTCCGATTCCGAACTTTCATTTTTCACCATTACGAGAATATATGAGGAAGAAAATATTTAAAAAAAATCATTTTAGTTCTGCTGCGATTCAGACGCATCCATGTGCATTTTATTGAAATTTTGACAGAAAAAAAGTTCGGACGAAATATCAGACGACAAATTTCGTACGAACTCCACTCTTCAGTTGCATATTGATGTTCCCCTGCACTCTTGCTTTAGAATCTGAATTTGAAAATCACAGACAGTTTATAATAAAAGGGTAAAACTCTCGGCGTATATCAATCCTCTGAGGATGCGCCTTCGATTTCCCATTCAGAATCGTAGAGGCTTTTGAATGTGTATTGGGCCTATACAATGACATGCGGGGGCCAGATGATGTTTAGTCAGTCAAAGTTCAAAGTCAAAGGCCGGTCAAAGTTCGTATTTCCTACAGCCGAGCTGAAATTGGCGTTCGTAGCTCTTGGATGAATTTGGCTGGAAAATTCCAATGAGAGGTATCTATTTGACGTACTGAGCTTTAATACTGGGTGGGTTTCTTTATTTCAAAAAAAAATGTCTGGGAATCCATGAGTTAAAGATTTGAATATACTAGAGGCCTCTAATTGTTTTTTGAGCGCCCTTTGATTTATGAGTATGGTTCTGAAATGATTTAGAAAAACGTGTCAGATTTGACTCAAAATTTCCCTGTGAGGTCTTTCTGAGGTGCTGATCACGAATCTGATGTTCGTTCGGCACTATTCGACAGTATTCAACATGTTTCATTCAAAGGTTCCCATCGGGCGGAAAATTTCAAGGGCAAAACGCGATATTCGACGGTTTCTGGAGTGGCCCGATAGATGACGCTCAAATTTTTTTCTGTGGAAGTTTTCTGGAGTGCCGAGAACTATTCTGAAACCCGTTTATCAATTCTAGCTAGATTACGGTAGGTTGCGGTGGATATACGGTAGCTTGGTCAAAGTCTAAGATTTTACTTAAAATTTCTCCGTGGATGTTATTTGGGACGCCGAACACGAATTCTGAGGTCCATTTTTTGACTTTCGAATTTTTAAGGTAGGTAAAGTCAGTTAACACTTAGGAGACCTCGCGTTCCACGGCTAGCCCCCGTAGCGGACCGGCGCGCTCCACGGCCAATCACTTTAGTGAGTTTTTAAACTGATTTTTTATTATGATTGCCTATGTTAAAAAAGATATAGATATATATGGCGCTCAATATCTTCATACCAGTTATAGAAGTTGAATTAAGCACAGATATAAAAGCAATAATTAGAAGGAATCCGTTTTTCTTGAAGTAAAACAAAAAAATTGTTGAGTTTTTGGCGTGGGTGCGCAGTGTGGACACGAGGTCCCAGGAGCAAAACAGCCGTGAGTGCGCAGTGTGGACACGCGGTCTATTAAGTGTTAAAAAGCATTATTTCTACCGTAACCTACAGTAACCATAAGTCTAGCGACAAACAGACCCCACATTCGCGTTCATCGCCCTGAATAACCCCCAGTTGAAAGTTTTGAGCCGAATCCGAAATTTTTTTTCAAACACCCTAAAAATTGGCTGATACCCTTACCTTTTTGCAAACCTTCAAAATGCTTATGTTCTCCTTCAATAGTGTCCGTAGCAAAATCCGATGTCAGATTCGAAGACAGCAAGCCAGAATTGACCAGAACACGTTTTTTATTATTTATTATAGCCAATTACAAATAAAATCGTTAAAAAAGACAGAGAGATAGTAAAACATGATTGGCCACAAGACAGAAGAAAATAAATTAGTAGCCGATGGGCAACGAAATTCTAGCTGGAAACGCGCTATTATTGAAATGTAGTCTGAGTGATAGAATTGATTCATATGTTGGACTTAATATATCTCACCAGTACTGCTGACCCACTTGACCGCAGTGAAATCTACTACCGCCTAGGCACGCAACTGGATATCCATTCCCGGGCGGGCTCTGTATCTCAAGAGCCTCTTTAAACTGTTACGCACCCAGGGCGATTGCGAAGGAAGGAGAGCAGTCGGGCCAGCAGCAGTGACTTTGTCCGGTATGTATTGGGATGATAAATTATAAAGATGAATCTTTAGAACTTTGTCAAAATATCCAAATAGCACAGTTGGGGCACGCATTAACGTCGCAATTCGGCTACTCATTTACGAAGTAACAAAAAAAGAAAAAAAAATCTGTGCGAAAAAACAAAAACAAGACACAGATATGCGGGGGCTGCTAGCTACTGCGCCACCAATCCTACATGATACCAGCAAGAAAATGAGGAGAGTGAGACGTTTTTGAAGAGATTATATAACGTTCAATTCAAATATTTTCGGCCTTGCTTTCCATTGTTCAAAACTCGATAGAGCTGAAAGAGATGCTCCTGCCATCCATTCGAACTATGGCTGAAATCCCAGACGAAAACTTATTCTGTAAAAAAAGTCAGATTAATAAAGTCACAACAGGTGTTCCGAAGATGTGGGAGAGCGAAAACACTTTTTTTGCAATCAGTCTTCCCTTCTACTAGGTTAGTGAGTCAGCGTTTGTACGAAGATTTTTAACTGGAAGGAAAGTTTCGTTGATATTGTTGTTATTTCCATGACCACCAACACATGGTCAACAATAATTGATCGCGCGCCAGTGACAGCCGCATAAATACAGCCTGGCCAGCGCTAATTACATCATCGACTCCACCAGCCCGCTGCCAACAACGCTGCCGAGCAGACACGACAGCAGTCAACCTCCACGACCCGACGTCGCAGCAACGCCAGCAGTCAGCACCGAAACAACGACGCCGACACCACAACAACGATCCACATCGACAACTCAGAAAAATCAAAACAAGTTACTTGTAATATAAATGTAACTTACTTGAATGTCTCAAGTAACTTACATTTATATTACATGTAACATACATTTATATTACATGTAACTTAAATTTATATTACATGTAAGTTACACTCATGTTACATGTAACTTACATTCGAATTTTCACTATGGGTGGCCATCACGTGACGCAGACGACACGCGACACAGAGGGCGCGTCCCAGACCACACACTACGCAACAAAATGCTGTGCACGGCCTTGCCTGCTGGTGGGGGGTCAAGTACCTCAAACTTGGGTAATTGAACCAACAGGAACGCCAGTCTTAAGTCTGAGCCAGCGAGTGCGTCGTACATCCCCCTGGTAAATATCTTCTAGGCCGATTTAAGTTACTTGCGACTTATATTGTGCCATTTAAGTTACATGTAACATATCGGAGGCGCACTTCACGCAGTGTCTTCTCAGAAATCGAAAACAAGTTACTTGTAACATATCTAAGCTGATGGAAGTTACTTGCGACTTATCTCAAGTCATTTAAGTTACATGTAGCATCTCGGAGGCGCACCCCACGCAGTATCCCGCCGATATGTTACATGTAACTTAAATGACCTGAGATAAGTCGCAAGTAACTTACATCGGCTCAGATATGTTACAAGTAACTTGTTTTCGGCCTTTTATGTTACAAGTAACTTGTTTTCATTTTTCTGAGAACCCGTGCAGCGGCGAAACGACAGTGACACCATGGAGAAATCCAGGTATTCATAAACGACTCACCCACGCGGTGAGGGTGAGCTCAACCCGGAGTCCCGCAATTCTTCGCCCTCCACCTCCACCCCGCCCCTCCTCGGAGGAGCGAGATAGAGGTGCAGTGCATGAAATGCAGAGACCCCTTACCACGCCCACCTCACCCCACGGGCGAATCGTAAATGAACCCAGGCCCTGAATCGTTCGAATCATTAGAAATAAAGTGTTGCTGTGCTCATGCTTTTATTAAGGGGAGGGGGACGCAAGGAGAAAAAAATTGTAAAAGTTGAAAATTTTAGCAATCCAGCTTTTTTTGCTCGGAGAAATAGGATTAAAAGAGGTCTGGGTGGATCAATGAAAGTCACTGGTCACTAAACTTTTTTCTTTTGTGTTATTGTTTATCGGCGAATTTCATTCAACTATTGGAAATAGATCAAGAAAAATTGCTATGATAAGAGGGGAAGTAGGATCTGAAAAAAAAACGTTAATCGGAAAATTATAGGAGAGAATGGAGAAAATCATAATGCACCCATCCTTTTCAAATTAGCCTCAAGCCCTCTATTGAAACGCTGCACTGGAGGACATGACTAGTGACGTCGGTAATTTGTCCAAACGTTCGCCGCTCGAACAGAGAAAGACTCGAGAAACTGCTGATAGTGAACGATTCCAGTATAAATTTTGTATTGATGCCCCCTAGTTCTGCCATTAAACGTAGAGAAGGCTATAACTGAGTCTCTGTTGAAGTCAAGGGACCCCGTTATGATCTTGAAAAGAAAGTTTTGATCATGGATGACCCTCCTAAGCTGCAGGGAACTACTGCCAAGGCGAGCCAATCGCTCTCGATATTTGAGTCGAAATAGACCAATTCTTGCGAATATTTGCTTTATAAACCTGTTTTGAACATTTTCGATTTTTTCTATGTATTGCTTCTGAGATGGTGACCATAATGGAGTGCAGTACTCTAGTATTGGCCTAACGTATGTAATAAAAAGCTTAAAAAGTGTCTTAGAATCTCTAGACTTGAAAGCTCGGAATATATGATTGGATTTCGCTTGGGCTATTCCTATGATCTTTTCGATGTCGATATCAAAAGAAAGCCGATTCGAGTACTCAATACCAAGGTCTCGCACAGAGCTGCTAATTTTTAGCTCATGATTACCCAAACGAAAAATGCAATTTGGAGGGTGATTGCGTCCGAGAAGCATAACTGTGGTCTTATCTTGTGATATGTTCAGTTGCCACTTTGTGGACCAAGTTATAAGCGCGTCAATGCTTGCTGAAGCGCTGTCGAGTTATTAATCGAAAAAAGTTTGGAATCGTCTGCGTAAATGGAGCAGTGGACGTTGGGCGGTAGACAGCTAGGCATATCGTTAATGTAGAGCAGAAACATTAGTGGACCAATGCAGGTGCCTTGAGGGACACCACTAGGCGTAAAGTAGCTGTTGGAAAAAGCACCATTAATTAAAACTTTTTGTGTACGATTGTTCAGGAAAGATTGCAAAAACTTCAGTAGGCAGCCACTCAAACCGTATGCACGCAGCTTTACATAGAGAAGATCAAGGGGGATAGAATCAAAAGCTTTCGTGTAGTCTATGTAGCATACAGTAACGTAGCCGTCTGAGTCAAGTACTCTTTGCCAACAAGGAATAGTTGACATCAAAGCAGTTAATGTGGACTTCTTCTGCTGAAAACCGTGCTGAGAGTCAGTGAAGAGAGAGTTTGTGTGAAAATAAGAATAGAGTTGCTGGCAAACTATTCTTTCAAGAACCTTGCTGGTTGAAGATGTCAGACATATGGGCCTGTAATTTCTGAAATCGGTTTTGCTCCCTTTCTTGAAAACTGGTCTCACGAAGCTCAATCTCCATGAGGACGGTACCTCTCCGTGAAGGAGACACCAGTTGAATAGAAGTGTAAGAATGGGAGTGAGCCCCAAGGCTGCCTTTTTGAGAAATATATATATGGAATTTTGTCAGGAGAAGTTGAATTTCGTAGTGGTAACTTTAGCAATGATCTATATACAAGTTCGCTATTGATGTCTAGAAAGTCTAACTTCTGCGATGTGAATGAGAGGGGACTGTTATAGTTATTTGTTCTAGTCTTATACACGGATTCAAAGAATGACGCGAATACTCCAGCCTTCTCCAGTTCAGACTCACAAGGCTCTCCATCGTCGTTAAATATGGCACCGATTCGGTTGGCGTGGTTGATTTTCTTATTGATGAAAGTGCAAAAAGCCTTTGGATTAGCTGAGTTAGCGATTTTCTCTTCTTGCTTGAGGTTAAGGAGTGCCAGTTCACGTTTGAGTTTTCTAGAAAACCGCAAGTATTTTTGTACTCCAATTGAAAAGCGCGCATTGTACAGTTTATTTACCTTTAACGCCAACTTGCGAATTCTTGTTGGATATTTATTTACTAACTTTTTCTGAGATTGAATGGGAACATACTTATTGATGAGGTCATTGCAGTGGTTCAAATAAATGCTATAGCACTCATCTGCAGTTTTGCACTGATCTATGAGTTGACGCCAGTTAATTTTGAGAAGATTTTCACATATTGCATCGTAGTTAGCGTTTGTATAGTCAAAATAAAAAGAGTCAGGGGGTGAGTTGTTCGAATATAATGCTAGATTGAAGGAGATGACATTGCGGTCAGAGGTGGAAAATGGAGGGAGGATTTTCACGTCTTCTAAGATATTTTCATTGTTAGTTATAACGAGGTCTAGTATATTGGAGCCATGCGTCGGGGCACTGACAAGCTGGGAGAGGGCACGTTCAGTGCAGAAATCGAGAAAATCGCGAGCAGATCCGTAGACCGTATTAGTATTATGGTGTCCAAACCAATCAACTGTAGGAAAGTTGAAGTCGCCCAAGATGAGATAGTTTGAACTTTCAGGAATTGTGTCAGAAATGTGAGTGAGAGCCTCCCGGAAGGAATTAGCAGTGCAACTAGGGCTTCGATACAACAGCACCAGATAAGTCGCATGAGGAAGAGAATTTAAACACAAAATCAAACATTGACAGTAGGGCGAGAAATTTTTTGAGGAAATGAGATGATGGGGAAAATTATGATTAACAATGGTCAACGCACCGCCACCTATTGCATCGCCTATTCTATCGCATCTGTATATATCGTATTTTGATACTGGAACTATGGTTGAATCATGAATATTGTTTGGTTCGCACCAAGTTTCAGTTATGAAAACTAACGTGGGGTCGTCGGAAAGAATATGCTGTAAGCCTGGAATTTTGTTGCAAATAGATCGAGCATTGAAGAGCAAAGCTTTACACAATGAGTACTTTTGATTCTCGCATAGACCGTCAGTCAAATCGCTCGATGTGTTCCCGTTAAAACGTTCAAAAATCAAATTAGAACCGGTGGAATCATCCGCTACCTAGGGCTGCGTGGACGAAGACGGCAGGCTCTGCAGTGATAGGCTTTCTCGATTTCCCCTGACAAGGCCCTGTGAGTTACCCAACACGTCACCACCCGCTGGTTGGCTCATCGCCGCGCTTGCGATTGGACGTCTTGGTAGGTCGCGAGGGGAACGGAGTTTTATTATGTCAAAATCACGTACAACATAGGTCAGTTTACCTTCCCTTGCGTTGCGGTCGCCAGCCTCTTTACGCAGCTCTCTGTCCAGATTCAGCTCCTCCACAGTGTAGTCTCTACGTGCGAAGGAGTGGACAAACCGCTTCGTAAGACTTTGACGCCCGCTTCGCATGTGGGCGAGGAGTGTGTCCCGTAGACCCTGGCTTGGTAAGGAAATCTTTATAATGCGGCCACGGCGATCAGGCCCACGAGACTCGTTGACAGGGTGACGGTGAGAGGTAATCTGGCCGCGCTCAAACTCACGGATCAGTTCTTCATCTCCAGACGTGTCCACGACCTCCTTCAAGATCTCGTGGTCGAAGCGGCTCGTCTGATCATCTGTCAGCTGCTCATCGATTCCCACCCACGCAATTCTCGTTGCCTTCTCATCGATTTTTTGGCTGTCTGTCTTAACCTTAATCATAGTAGAATAAAGTAAGCTTTTATGAGTGGACGGAGAACAAGTTACGCTGCTGATTTCTAGGTCCCCTAGGCGTGATAAAATCGTGCTTTGCGTGTTTTGTATTGCCTGAATCTGTGAAAAAACGCGTTCAAGTGCGTCGCCTATGGTACTCTGCATAGTGCAAGAATATAAGTCAAACCTCTCGATTAACTTACTAGCCCACAAGGGCATTGCCGCTTCGGCCTCAGCTTCAGTAGATTTCTTTGATGTAGTTTTGGCCATATTAGTTGTTGTTAGCAAATTGTTAATAGGAGAGGATGAGCGGAGGGAGCGGCTAGAAAATCGCGGCCGCACGGTGCCGAGACAGGCGAAGAAAAAAAAAGTTCATCATATTTAAATGGTGGGGATGGCCCTGCGGGGTTCCCTGGTTAGAATAAAGGATAAAGCTCTTGGCCTATATCAATCCTTTGCGGATGCGCCACACATTCGACTTCGGAGGCGGGAGCATATCCTCTGGTTACGGGCCTGATTTAGTGTGTGCAATTACGGACTTGCGTCTTGGGGCGCGCGGGGGCGCGACGCATCGCTTTCGTACGACATTCCGCGCCCGCCCCTCATCAGCTGTTCGTGTGCGTGGTTTTCTACATTTTCAAGGTCTTTTCTAGTTCTTCGATCGTAAGAAAGCGATGCGTCGCGCCCTTACGACGCAAGTCCGCAATTGCACACACTAAATCAGGCCCGGAACCAGAGGGTACATACATATAAGGAAGCGCACTGCATTTATTATTATATATTGTATTTATCACGTCAATGTAATATTTTAAATTACACTCGATATAAGCATAAAATACCTTACTAGTATTTCAAGGGACAAGGGAACTGCTTTTAGTCAGCCTGGCCATTCCGGATGAAATGTGATTCTCTAGAACCGTTTTCAGCGTAGAATCCGATTATGATCTTAGCAGCTGCCTAAAACCACTCTGAAAAAAGTTACGCGCGTTTTTCAAAGCCTGGCAGCGAGGTATAAGGCTTTTCCCCCATTACATTTTAACGGCGTTTTGAAAAAAAAATTCACGGATTCGACTCGAAACTTGTATTCAGCGTTAATCTAGGGTGCTGAAAACGAATCTGAAATCCGTTTGTCGAAAATCTGAAGTTTACTGTAGGTTACGGTAGGTATCATGCCATTTAGGGGGCCAAACCTGCCTACCTTAGTATTTCGAAAATCGACAAATGGACGTCAAATTTGTATTCACCACCCCGAATAACCCGCGTGTACAAATTTTGAGTGAAATCTGAGACTTACAGTAGTCTGTCAAGAATCGGTAAACTGACCACAGATTCGTGTTCAGCACCCCGAATAACCCACCTAGGAGGATTTGAAGTCGCATCTGGAACGTTTTTTCAAAATGCTTTCAGAGCCGTGAATTTGGTACAAATAAACGCCCAACCGAAAATCCGTCCGAAAAAGTCTAAAACGCTGTCAGTGTGCGCGAAGTTCGGGAAATGGCCCTTTCCCTAAACTTTGCTCGGGGCGGTAGTTTTGGGAGGTGAACACAATTATGAGGTCCGTTTCCGGATTTTTCCAAAGACTAACGCGCGTTTTAGACGGTACAATAGGTACAAAAATCTGGCAAAAACGCCTATAACTTTTTTTCAGAGTAGGTTCAGGCAGCAGCGAAGATCATAATCGGATTCTGCGTAAAAAAACGGTTCTAGAGAAGTACATTTCATCCGGAATGGCCAGGCGGACTGATAGTAGTTTCCTTGTGAGTACCTAAATATATTGAAGGTATTGCTTTACGAATTGCGTTTACTGTGCTTATCTGGGTCAAATTCCGGTCCGCAATTGCGTCTCGACTCGCTTCGCGGCCGCGCGCTTTCGAGTTGGACGAGTTTCCAGCTCCGCAGTCGCCGATCTGTTGACTCTAGGTGGGTTTCAGAAACTGGAAACTAAACAAAATTGAAGAAAACTGTATAAAAAAAACCATATCGAGTCGGTTTTGGCGCTGGAAACCCGACTGACTCGAGCGCGTGCGGCCTCAAAGCGTGTCGAGACGCAATTGCGGACCGGAATTTGACCCAGATAAGCACAGTACTTATCAGTGGAGTATGTGTAGACCTTGCCCCGCCAATCCCATGGTCAACAGCTTCTTTCAGATAGAAAATGTGCACTCCTGGTTGCTCAGAGACTATTCCAAGCGGGACAGGTAGTTTTATTTGATATTCCACTGTGTTTCGTGATCCTAAACAGACGGCTACAATACCATTTTCGTTCAAATAATGAGAACGTAGGGAACATTACACGCCACTGCTATTTCAGCTTCACCGTTCACCTTCGCTGAGGAGGATGTGCTACACTTCATGCATAGTTGCAGACTCCCGGAAGACGATGCTCGCGATTTCATGCGTTTTTCAAGTGAGTAGTTCAATTTTCGAAGTTAACCAGCTCTTATGATTAGAATTGCTCACTCATATTAAAACATTTATACGTGGAATTGTGAGGCCTCACTTGGTAGTGTAGAAGACCCCTCTAGTACAAATAACACATGTGCAAGACCTCAGTTCATCTAAAGAAGCGAGACGGAGTGCTCTGAGAAAGTTTGCCGCATCAGTGCCGGGAAAGTACCGCAACCCTCGACTGTGCCGCGGTAGTACCGCAGCGGCTCCGTGATTAGGCGATTTTGTTGCTGTGTCTTGAGCCTCGACATCGCCACGATAGTACCGCGGCGGCTCCGCGTTAGAACCGAGCCGGCTTCCTGTTGACAATTTCCTATTTACCATTCTAATACGACTGAAGTAATTTTGCTGCACAGAAAAATTAGAAGGAATGATTAGAAGGCCTCTGAACTGATATAATTTTTTTTTCAGAAATGTACGATTTTCTCCAGAAGCTGGGGCATCAGACTGGACTGCAGAAGTTCACCGTTAGTTCGGCTTCAATCATTCCGATTCGCCTCATTTTTATCAGAAATAACTCCACGATAAAAAAATAAGACAAATTTCTATTAAAAATGTAATGGGAAATATGAGGATTCTGATGATTCCTTGATCCTGGCATGTGACAGCACAATGAATTCGATAAAACGCGGATCCGAAAGACTAAAATGATTAATAACTAGAAGAAGGACAAACTGGGAAAATGAGCCTGTACATTGACTTGCGAGGGCAAGCCGATATTCAGTTCAGTGTTCTTATCCTTCCAAACAAGTCTGGTACCAAATTCCCGTCCCCGAAGGGATGGAAGGCTTGGGTGGCCTCGGGCGAGATTCGATCACACGACCGTGCGTTTGCCAGTGGCGCCTCTTGTCACTGTCCACATGCGCCGAAACTTGATGAAACAACTGACAATAAAGAGCAATATGAGAACAAAGCGTGGTCGATTGCAGTACAATGGGCTACAATCTTAGGTAGCTACGAGCCACCCAACGTTGTTAAACTCGTTGCTCGCGGATCCTCAGACTGTTAAAGGCAGCATACACGCTCCTAAAAGTGATATAGATAGCGATCCTAACGGGGTCATACGCCTTCTACTACAATACCGCTCATAACATGTGTCCCAAAACGCGTCGGCGACGCGAAAGCGCGTCGGAAACGTCGTTTTCGTTCAGAGTGAACGATTTCGGAATCTGAGAGCACCGTTCGATTCGTCTCGTCGCGTTGATTCCAAAAATGTATTCAGGTTGGAGAAAATACAAAGTTTCGACCTAGTTATAACCTACTTTCTCAGAAAAGAGTCAAAATCTTTCAACGTAGATGTTTTCAAAATTTTAAAACGTCAGTGCATTCGTATTGTCATGCTGATTTCAAAAATGTATGCATAGTCAAGATCAGTCCGATTCTTGACCTACTCTCAATTTTTTTCAAATTAAATGAATTCAAACTCTTTTCAAAGCGGTTATTTTGAAAATATGATAGCACCATTCCATTCGCAGCGTCATTCCGATTAGAACAGTGTGTTAAAATGCGGAATAAACTTAATATCAAGCCTTTTTATCGTCTATTTACGACTGAACTTTCTGATGACCTCGCTAATTACTTTCTGAATGGGCGCTGCCTACAATATTGGGCAACTCTGCTGGAGACAACCGTGACATTTCGCACCTTTACCTGTTGTCATTAATAACATATGCATTTGACACAGTTTCGAATGCATTTCAAAACTTCTCGATGAGTGTTTTTATTTTCTGCTTTTCATGATGACTCCGTTGACAGCGGACTCAAGTGTTTAAAAATTGCACAAGTCGACTAAAGACATCGAGAAGAACACAATTCTCCATTTTTATTGTTCGAGGGACAGTTTCGTCATTTTTCAGTTGCTGAAGTACCTAAGGCGACCAATAAACGGGTGAGTCTCCGCTAATTGTACAGTCATCGACTAACGGTGTACTGTAAGGCGCTGCTCGCGCACGCGAAATAAAAACGATTTTGACCGTAGCATTTCGAAAATCTGATTTGAAATCGTATTCACCTCTGAAATTAGGAAATCCAATTTTTTTTTCAAATTTTAAAAATTTTTACTTTATTTCAATTTTTCACAACTTCCCAATTATTTTAATTTTTGAGAAAATCTCTCATATCAACTAGTATTTATTCTTGAATTTACGAACTCCGATTTTTGTAGAGACTTCAAAATTTCCAACTTATTTCAAATTTCAAAATTTTTCAGTTCAATTCAGTTTTTGAAAAAGTTTTGATTTAATATCGTATTTGCATCTGTAATCAGGAAATCCTTTTTTCAAACTAAGAATTTGCTGTTTATTTCGATTTTTCGAAACTTTCCATTTATTTTAATTTTTGAAAAATTGATTTCAACACGTATTTAGTTTCAAAACTTCTAATTTATTTCAAAATTCAAAATTTTCAGTTTATTTCAGTTTTTGAAAAAAGTGTTGATTCAAAATCGTATTTACTTCTGAAATTAGGAGTTCCGATTTTTTTTTCAAACTTAAAAAATTTCCAGTATATTTCGATTTTTCAAAACTGCCAATTTACTTTAATTTCTGAAAAAAATAATTTCAACTCGTATTCATTTTTGAAATTAATAATTTCGATTTTTGCCAAGTTTCAAAACAAAATTTCGAATTTATTTCAAATTTCAAAAATTTTCAAATTGTTCAATTCTTGAAAATTTTCAATTTATTTTAAATTTTGAAAAATCCGAGTTCAATTCAAATTTAAGAAAAAAAAGAGTATATATAAACTTCGGGAATTCTTGTTTTGATTCAAATTCTTTCAACATTTAAACTTTATTTAATTTTTAAGAATTGAGCCTCTGCCGAGAAATCTCCGTATTTACATTTCCCTTCAAAATCAGACACTTTTAATGCAATATTGAGATTTGGCCGCTAGCGTCTCGCGTCAGATCACGGGCCCCTCATATGCGGTGCAATTGCTGGCCGCGCGACTCCTAAGCTGGACCATATCGCCACACACACACAGCACCGATCGATCGAGATAGAGTGCCAACTTTCAATTATTTTATTATAAACTCTTTTATCGATTCCAAATGCTTCTAGAAATGAAGAAGTTCCAAGATTTCAGAAGTCGAGGTGTTTGTATCAGAGTTTGTCTACAGATTTGGAACCTTGCCAACGCTGGCCCTGTGCGTGACCCTGCACCCCTCACACTCCGGCCGATTTACCAACGCAGGCTGGCCTTCTCAGCCGCCACTGACCATCTCATTATCGACTGGAGGGCCCACATGAGACTGAAATACGGAAGAATCATCATTGAATATACGTTCCCACCCACTCAGCGGTCAAAACATAGACGAATGCAGAAAATTCGAATAAAAATACCTCTTCGAATTAGAAAAAAAAACTAATTTTACAGAATTTTTCGTTTTTATCAAAAATTTATTCCTTATTTGATGTTTTCAGTATTTTTCTCTGTGTTTCGCATAATTTCGACTTTTAAAAAATATATATAGTATATTAATTTTTTTATTCGATTCTTTTCAATTATTGATTGCTATTTTCTCGTATACCTATTTATTATTTCATTAAAGTCTCTTATGGGTCCAAAATGAATCCAGAATTGCATAAATTCCAAGACTTCTGAAGTTCTAGGGTTTCTAGGAAAAGTGGTATACAGATTTGGAACCTGGCCAATGCTGGCCCTGTGCGTGACCCTGCACCCCTCACACTCCGGCCGATTTACCAACGCAGGCTGGCCTTCTCAGCCGCCACTGACCATCTCATTATCGACTGGAGGGCCCACATGAGACTGAAATACGGAAGAATCATCATTGAATATACGTTCCCACCCACTCAGCGGTCAAAATATAAACAGATGCAGAAAATTCGAATAAAAATACCTCTTCGAATTAGAAAAAAAAACTAATTTTACAGAATTTTCGTTTTTATCAAAAATTTATTCCTTATTTGATGTTTTCAGTATTTTTTCTCTGTGTTTCGCATAATTTCGACTTTTAAAATATATATAGTATATTAATTTTTTATTCTATTCTTTCAATTATTGATTGCTATTTTCTCGTATACTTATTTATTATTTCATTAAAGTCTCTTATGGGTCCAAAATGAATCCAGAATTGCATAAATTCCAAGACTTCTGAAGTTCTAGGGTTTCTAGGAAAAGTGGTATACAGATTTGGAACCTGGCCAATGCTGGCCCTGTGCGTGACCCTGCACCCTCACACTCCGGCCGATTTACCAACGCAGGCTGGCCTTCTCAGCCCGCCACTGACCATCTCATTATCGACTGGAGGGCCCACATGAGACTGAAATACGGAAGAATCATCATTGAATATACGTTCCCACCCACTCAGCGGTCAAAATATAAACAGATGCAGAAAGCTGTAAACCTCTTTGGATTAAAAAAAAATTAATTTTACAGAACGGTGTGGCAGGTGTACCACACCACGGGCATCTTTCCGAGAGATACTTGTGTGCGAACAAACTCACACATGATCCTTAAACTCCAGAAATTCCGTGCTGATCCTGGAACAAGGACTGAAATTGTGATTCGTATGAAATTTCGTCATTCAGGTTCTGAAAAAATGACGATTTTCAAAACTCTGTTTAGTCTCTGGTGAGGTGTCGATTTCGATTATCACTCCCAGCGGAGCGATAGGCCTCGGTGGAATATAACTAGTGATAAGGAGATTTCGACGAAAAAGCCACCGCTCCGCGCTGTGATAATGGAAAACAGGAGCTTACTTGAAATGAAACAGAGTCTAATAACTCCTGAATCAGTAGGAAGTTTTCTAAAGCTGAAATAAACTGGAATTTTTAGAAATTTGAAATAAATTGGAAATGTTTGTTATTTAAAAAATCGTAATTCTCAATTTGAAAAATAGATACGAGTGGAAATCAGTTTTTCTTAAGTGAATTGAATTCGAAATAAGTATACAAGAAAATAGCAATCAATAATTGAAAAGAATCGAATAAAAAAATTAATATACTATATGATTTTTTCAAAAAAAGTCGAAATTATGCGAAACACAGAGACAAATTACTGAAAACATTAAGTAAGGAATAAATTTTTGATAAAAAAAACGAAAAATTCTGTAAAATTAGTTTTTTTTCTAATTCGAAGAGGTTTTTTTATTCAAATTTTCTGCATTCGTCTATGTTTTGACCGCTGAGTGGGTGGGAACGTATATTCAATGATGATTCTTCCGTATTTCAGTCTCATGTGGGCCCTCCAGTCGATAATGAGATGGTCAGTGACGGCTGAGAAGGCCAGCCTGCGTTGGTAAATCGGCCGGAGTGTGAGGGGTGCAGGGTCACGCACAGGGCCAGCATTGGCCAGGTTCCAAATCTGTAGACAAACTCTGATACAAACACCTCGACTTCTGAAATCTTGGAACTTCTTCATTTCTAGAAGCATTTGGAATCGATAAAAGAGTTTATAATAAAATAATTGAAAGTTGGCACTCTATCTCGATCGATCGGTGCTGTGTGTGTGTGGCGATATGGCCCAGCTTAGGAGTCGCGCGGCCAGCAATTGCACCGCATATGAGGGGCCCGTGATCTGACGCGAGACGCTAGCGGCCAAATCTCAATATTGCATTAAAAGTGTCTGATTTTGAAGGGAAATGTAAATACGGGGATTTCTCGGCAGAGGCTCAATTCTCAAAAAATTAAATAAAGTTCAAATGTTGAATCAAAACAAGAATTCTCGAAGTTTCTATATACTCTTTTTTTTCTTAAATTTGAATTGAACTCGGATTTTTCAAAATTTAAAATAAATTGAAAATTTTCAAGAATTGAACAATTTGAAAATTTTTGAAATTTGAAATAAATTCGAAATTTTGTTTTGAAACTTGGCAAAAAATCGAAATTATTAATTTCAAAAATGAATACGAGTTGAAATTATTTTTTTCAGAAATTAAAATAAATTGGCAGTTTTGAAAAATCGAAATATACTGGAAATTTTTTAAGTTTGAAAAAAAAATCGGAACTCCTAATTTCAGAAGTAAATACGATTTTGAATCAACACTTTTTTCAAAAACTGAAATAAACTGAAAATTTTTGAATTTTGAAATAAATTAGAAGTTTTGAAACTAAATACGTGTTGAAATCAATTTTTTCAAAAATTAAAATAAATGGAAAGTTTCGAAAAATCGAAATAAACAGCAAATTCTTAGTTTGAAAAAAAAGGATTTCCTGATTACAGATGCAAATACGATATTAAATCAAAACTTTTTCAAAAACTGAATTGAACTGAAAAATTTTGAAATTTGAAATAAGTTGGAAATTTTGAAGTCTCTACAAAAATCGGAGTTCGTAATTTCAAGAATAAATACTAGTTGATATGAGAGATTTTCTCAAAAATTAAAATAATTGGGAAGTTGTGAAAAATTGAAATAAAGTAAAAATTTTTAAAATTTGAAAAAAAATCGGATTTCCTAATTTCAGAGGTGAATACGATTTCAAATCAGATTTTCGAAATGCTACGGTCAAAATCGTTTTTATTTCGCGTGCGCGAGCAGCGCCTACAGTACACCGTTAGTCGATGACTGTACAATTAGCGGAGACTCACCCGTTTATTGGTCGCCTTAGGTACTTCAGCAACTGAAAAATGACGAAACTGTCCCTCGAACAATAAAAAATGGAGAATTGTGTTCTTCTCGATGTCTTTAGTCGACTTGTGCAATTTTTAAACACTTGAGTCCGCTGTCAACGGAGTCATCATGAAAAGCAGAAAATAAAAACACTCATCGAGAAGTTTTGAAATGCATTCGAAACTGTGTCAAATGCATATGTTATTAATGACAACAGGTAAAGGTGCGAAATGTCACGGTTGTCTCCAGCAGAGTTGCCCAATATTGTAGGCAGCGCCCATTCAGAAGGTAATTAGCGAGGTCATCAGAAAGTTCAGTCGTAAATAGACGATAAAAAGGCTTGATATTAAGTTTATTCCGCATTTTAACACACTGTTCTAATCGGAATGACGCTGCGAATGGAATGGTGCTATCATATTTTCAAAATAACCGCTTTGAAAAGAGTTTGAATTCATTTAATTTGAAAAAAATTGAGAGTAGGTCAAGAATCGGACTGATCTTGACTATGCATACATTTTTGAAATCAGCATGACAATACGAATGCACTGACGTTCTAAAATTTTGAAAACATCGACGTTGAAAGATTTTGACTCTTTTCTGAGAAAGTAGGTCATAACTAGGTCGAAACTTTGTATTTTCTCCAACCTGAATACATTTTTGGAATCAACGCGACGAGACGAATCGAACGGTGCTCTCAGATTCCGAAATCGTTCACTCTGAACGAAAACGACGTTTCCGACGCGCTTTCGCGTCGCCGACGCGTTTTGGGACACATGTTATGAGCGGTATTGTAGAACGCCCATGCCGTTCCAAGCACCAAAACGAATCGGAGTGTCTGTATCACCCCAATTTAGGTGTGGTCCGGAATGGGTTATTTTGAGTAACTGACATTGAAATGTGCAAATCCAGGTAATCTGCATGTCAGTCTTTGCAAAAAGGGCTTAGGTTCTAAGACTCTCAAGAAAATAGACAGATTCAGAAGGATCTCAGGAGATCCTGTTCAGTTTCGTGCTCATTAGCCTGCTCAGGTTATCATACGTGATATTAGGATGTTCTCAATGTAGGAAATCATTTAGATTTTAAACATTTTTTTTTCTTTCAATTGGAACGGTCTTGTTCCGGAAGGTTAGCCGTTGATCTGAGAGTTTTGGCCGCGAAATAGCCCACCAGGCTTCGCAGCGGCTCCTGGTGGACTATTTCCCGGCTATTTAGCGGCTATTTCGCGGTTTCTCACGAAATGGACAACAAGTAGTCGAAAAATAGCTGAGATATAACCGAGAAATACTTAGAAGTAAACAAAATTTACCAAGACGCAACCGTCGCCGGCTCGCCGAGCCACCATCTGGGGCCGCCAGCCGTTGGGCGGGGCCTCCAGAGGCTAGGTACCTCAAATTACCCAGGTACCTCAAACTTGCGTAATTGAACCGACGGAGGTGCTGACATCTCAATCATGCCTCTGGAATGCTCCGTATATCCACTTGGAGAGCATTATTTCTCGGCTATTCCGCGGCGAGAATTATTCGGCGGCTATTTTGCGGCGTGCATTATTTAGCGGCTATTTCTGGGCTATTTTGCGGCCAAAACTCTCAGAGTCTCTGGAATGATATTCTGAAAATCTTCCTTAAATTGAAAGTAAAAGGGTTTTCCGGTTCGCTCTCAGTAAGTTTTCTCCAAACGAAGGATTTTTTTTTCAAAACCCGGGTCCTAGTGTTCCAAATCATAGAAGAAAATTCTTTATTTGATTCGGTTGAATGATCGATTGTTCGACTTATCAAAAAAAAAACACTCACACGCCGTGAAAACACCGAATTCCCGTAGTTCTTACGCGTGCGGGGGCTCGAGCGGGGGTTAGAGGCGGTAAAAGAGCGTTCGGAAGTTGGAGAGAGCAGCATCGCGCGCACACGCAGCGCATAGAATGATGAACCAAAACTCTAAGAGTAATGAGCCTTCAATTCGCTACGAGTGAGCAAGGAAGGAGATGTTGTGTAGTAACTGTGCAACTTTTTCAGATGCCCGACGCTAGGACAGGTCCAGTGCAGTCAGGTCTAGTTCATTTCCTCTACATAGTTTAGAACAGTTTTTCCTTGGGACAAATTGAGTATTTGTACTGGTTTTTTTCTCTTTCAAAATAGCAATTGTCTGCAAAAAATCGGTTTCTGGTGCTCAGTTTTCTTAATTGTGGAATTTGAAGGCTACCAGCCTATACCTGCTGGCTCCATCTCTTAGAAGCGATTCAAGTGTAAAATTATGTCTATGTGAAGTCTTGATGCATGCGGTTTTTTAGTTGGTTTAATATTATTACGCATTCCTAGGCCAGCGACGAATGACACCTTCGGCGGCAACAGTCGGAAAAATTGAGCAACCTGCAGCAGGATGTACAAATGTAAGAATTATATTGATTCGAGCAGAAATTCGTTCAATTCGTTTGGAAAAATCTGAGCAATTTTAGAGTGAGTCAAACATGACCGCGGTCCCCAGCTCGGACAGAGTTCCAAGATACGGAACAAATCGCAGGGCCCACTCCCAAAAACAAACCCGTAAGTTTTCATTGATAGAACGAGAGGGTCGATTTATACTTACTACGAAGTAAACTGTCTACCAAAGCAGCCAAGTGCTGTAAGAGATGTTTTCACTTCATTTCAACTTCATTCATCACACTCATTTACACCAATTGAAATATCACATAAATGAGGCGTCGGTCCGGATTCTCAGAAAAATGAAAACAAGTTACTTGTAACATATCTGAGCCGATGTAAGGTACTTGCGACTTATCTCAGGTCATTTAAGTTACATGTAACATATCGGCTTGATATTGCGTGCGTGCGCCTCCTAAATGTTACATGTATCTTAAATGGCCTGAGATAAGTCGCAAGTAATTTACTTCGGCTCCGATATGTTACAAGTAACTCGTTTTCGATTTCTGAGAGGATACTGTGTGCAGTGCGCTTCCGATATGTCACCAGTAACTTAAATGGCACAAAATAGGTCGCAAGTAACTTAAATCGACCAAGAAGATATTTCCAAGGTGGATGTACGACGCACTCGCGCGGTCGGGTTTACGACTGGCGCTGCTGTTGGTTCACTTACCCAAGTTTGAGGTACTTGACCCCACACCAGCAGGGAAGGCCCCGCAAAACCGTTTTTTTTGCTTAGTGTGTGGTCTGAGACGCGCGCTCTGCGTCGCGTGTCGTCTGCGTCACGTGATGGCCACCCATAGTGAAAATATAAATGTAAATTACATGTGACATAAAAGTAAGTTACATGCAATATAAATTTAAGTTACCTGTAATATAAATGTATGTTACTTGAGACATTCAAATAAGTTACATTTATATTACAAGTAACTTGTTTTGATTTTTCTGAGTTGAGCACATACATAAAGTGTGTCCGAATGAGACTGGCAGACCATGGTCCAAAGGGTTGCAATAATATACAGAATTAATTGTTTTACTAGTATGCAAGTGATCCACAAGCAAAATTTCTTTCGCATCTCAAAAATCTGATGCCATAACTTTCTCAGAAAAATCAAAACAAGTTACCTATAATATAAATGTGACCTACTTGAATGTCTCAAGTAACTTACATTTATATTACATGTAACATACATTTATATTACATGTAACTTAAATTTATATTACATGTTAGTTACACTTATGCTACATGTAACTTACATTTGAATTTTCACTATGGGTGGCCATCACGTGACGCAGACGGCACGCGACGCAGAGGGAGTGTCCCAGACCTGAAACTACGCAAAATATGCTGTGCTGGGCCTTCTCTGCTGGTGTGGCGTCAAGTACCTCAAACTCGAGTAATTGATCCAACACCAACGCCAGTCGTAAGCCCGACCCCGCGAGTGCGTCGTACATCAACCTTGGAAATATCTTCTTGGTGGCCAATTTAAGTTACTTGCGACTTATATTGTGCCATTTAAGTTACATGTAACATATCGGAGGCGCACTGCACGCAGGATCCTCTCAGAAACCGAAAACAAGTTTTTTGTAACATATCTAAGCAGATGTAAGTAACTTGCGACTTATCTCAAGTAATTTAAGTTGCGTGTAACATATCGGAGGCGCTCCGCACGCAGTATCCCGCCGATATATTCCATGTAACTTAAATGACCCGAGATAAGTCGCAAGTAACTTATATCGGCTCAGATATGTTACAAGTAACTTGTTTTCATTTTTCTGAGTTGTTGGCCGATATCCGGACACGAACTCGTTTCGAAGCCGAACAAGCAGGTTCATACCACTCTTTAGCATCTTGTTTTGATCCAGGATCATGGTGATAGACCAAGTCTCATCCATAGTGTTGAATCGAAGCACAAAAATCCACTTTATTCTTTTCAAAACGCTCCAAGTGTTGCTGAGAAAGTCGCATTCGAGTGTGTTTTTGTTCCATTGTTAGCGAATGCGGCACCCATTGTGCACACAGCTTTCTAAAACCCAAAATTTCACTTAAAATATGGCTCACACTGCCTAATGAGATGTGTAGAGCCTCTCCTAAATCTCTCTCAGTCAATCGACGATCTTCCAAAACCATATCCTGTATTTTGGCTATGATTTCTGGTGTTGATGCGCTATTTGGACGTCCGTTGGATAGTCTTCAAGGCTTGTACGACCACGTTTGAATTCAGCAGCCCATCTTTTTACTGTTCTAATTGTAGGTGAACAGTCATTATACACTTTTAACATTCGTTCGTGAACTTCTTTTGGTGCTACACCTTCCGAAAATAAGAATTTTATCACTGCACGATATTCAATTTTTCCATTGCTCTAGCACGGCGACACTAAATGGCTTGTAAACAAAGAAAGAACTGACAGATTGAAATGATGATTCACATACGTTCATATGAAGAGTGTACCAACATAACAAAATAGTTTTGGGTTAGTAGCAACGCCCTGTCTTATCGAACAACAAAACTTATTGAACAACCTGGTAGCACCCATTCGATCCTGCCAACACTTGAAGTTCAACTAAAATCATCAAAGTCTAATGGCGGCAATCTAAATAAAAGCTACTCAGACAGTAGGTGCGGACTAATCGCTGGCAATCAAGTCCTCTCCGGGCAGTACGCCGGGAAGTTGCGGGCGGATCGCTGCTCATCGTGACCTCGGCGGGCGGATCGCTGCGTTTTGGCGGGCGGATAGCGGCACCTGGGAAAGTTGATCACGCTAGCGGGCGGATCACCTGCAAGCTCCGAAGCGGCGATCCGCCCGCAACCTCCCAGCGATCCGCACGCTGAGCTATGAGATGCAGCGTCCGCCCGCAACCTGCCAGCGATCCGCCCACCAGGGGTGCGTTCCAAGAACATTCCCATGGCAAAACGCGTCCATGGAATCGTAGCGACGGCCACGTGGGAGCAATTTTCAGTTATAATTCGCATCCGTGGAAAGCAATGTTGTCTATGGATAGGTTGTTTTTCTTCCCACGGCGTCGTGGGAACGTTCTTGGAACGCACCCCAGGGCTTTGATAGCCAGCGATCCGCCCGCTCAAATTTAACACGGTAAAACTTGTCAATCATTGACGAGTTCTTTTCTGTTATCAGTATCATGCGCAGAGTAAACAAACCGAAGGGTATAAAAGGCGCTCCGTCGCACTGGCATTTCGAGGCCGATCCCGGAAGGTGACTTCAAGTCTTCTTTGAAGGATCACTCAAAAGCCGAAGAATAATTTTTGGCAGCTGAGGGGATGGTCCCCACGGCTAGGGGGGGGGGGCTGGTCCCCCACACGGAGTGGGAACCACCGGAAACCAACATGTGGGGGCGGATCGCTGGCTAATGGCGGGCGGATCCCTGGCTACTGCCGGGTGGATCGCTGGCTACTGGCGGGAAGATACGCTGGCTACTGCCGGGTGGATCGCTGGCTACAGGCGGGAGGATACGCTGGCTACTGGCGGGCGGATTGCGGGAGGATGTCGACCCGCCCGCCAAAAGCCAGCGACTGTCTGAGTAGATAAAACAGTATACAAAGAAAAGCGAATTAAAGACAAAAAAACTAGGAAAATAGACATGAAAAAGTAACTTGCGCTTCTGTGTTTTTCATCGCGCTCTGCCAAAAGTCCAACAATGAAAGAAAGCTATAAAAATCGATAAATCCCAAAGGGGCAGAGATGTTTAGCTTTAATCTAACACATATCCAGTTTGGAATACTTTTTCAAACAAGCAAAAGGTGTAATTGATGGGGAGTGGTATTTTCCTGCTCCCCCTGTGTAAAGTTCCAAGATCCGGAGGAAAATAACAGACTTCTGTGTTTCAGACAATAGGATCTGAGAGAAGATGGGAGGTTTGAACAACGCTGAGGTGAAGGACCGCTTACAGGCTAAGATGATGCTTATGGTGATTGAAGCTTTAGACGTACAAGCTGGAAGACGTAAGTTTCCGTTACTGATTGTTATTTTAACATTAACATCACCTTATTAGCATATGATATTGCAGGTCCTTGTGTAGCGGTGACTGATCATTTCGGCTTCAGGAGCTACTGATGATCATATAACTCAATTTGCGCCTCCGACTTCACGCATATTGTTATCATCATAGCGTGTTCTAAATGCTGGCAGCCAAGACACTAATTTTGAATTAGCTTTGAGCCCTCTTCTTTGCCATCTTCATACCTTATACTTCTGTTCAAAATGGGCGATAAACCACAATCACACCTTTTTGCGCGACCACTTGGGCAGAAGTTCGAAGTCGGATGAAGTCCCCAACTAGGGATGGTCATTTTGAATCACCCAGCTGTTCCAAACTCAAGTTAGCTACGGAGTTCTCCCAATCAAGTTACGTCGAGCTCTTTCAGTTGACGAAAAAATCGAAAGTACATGTGGCTGGAATCTTATGATTTGGTGTCCGGTGCACGAATCTAGGTTTTTCAAACTTTATTTCTTAATATTCTTACACAAAGTGCTGAGTTGATCGCAAAACGCTTGGCTCCGGGCGAGATTGAACCAGCATATTCCCTTTCCGGGGGAGCGCCTAATGGCACTGCTCCATCGAAGCCCTAGCGCCGCTCTCACTCAACTGCTCGGTAAATCTTCACCGAAGCAATCTGTTATATAGTCTGTTATATGTACGACTACGGCTGTTATGTCGTCTATGACGGTATAACTGTTTCATCCCGTTATGCGGGTGAAAGGATGATTGTTTCGGTGAAGACTCACCGAGCAGTTGAGTGAGAGAGGCACTGGAGCTTCGGTGGTGCAGAGCGATAAGGCCCTCTCCTGGAAAGGAAATATGCTGGTTCAATCTTGCCCGGAGCCAAACGTTTTGCGATCAACTCAGCACCTTGTGTAAATACTTTACATACATATATATGCGTATACACGTAATAGCTTGCAAGTTTTTTTCTCGCTGTTTTTCACTTCTCCGAACAAGTTATTTGCTCAGACTCGTTTGACGTTGTTGTATATGTATGCTCCTGACAGCACATATTCAATGAGGATTGTAATAAATTCACACCTTGACGACAAATGTTATCACATTATGATAACTGTGATCTTGTAGTGACAAAAGAAAAAGTGTGCACGAGTAGGTCTGAGGTAGTGGATGCGATGGCTGAGCGTTTTCTACGCGAAAATGGCTATAACACAACACATGCACACTCCTGGAAACCTCACACCACAGCAGATGGTATTTCGATGGTGTTGTCATACGTTAACGATTACGTGGCACAACGAGTGAATAGTGTCGTGCAAGCCACGTCGCTCCCAGTACGGCTCGTATTCCGTCCACCTCCAACTCTGGAAACTCCGCTCACCTTCTGAAGGCCCTATGAAGAAAGATGTTGAAGACCAAAGTGCACATACTGTAATGACAACAAAATATGTCAGCTGATGGGGACCGTGTATCTGATAGAATGTGAGAGTTGTGGAGAGAAGTACGTAGGAGAAACTAAGAGGCCCCTATTAAAACGTTTGGACGAACACAGCAGAGCGTTAGGAAATCCGACCTCTCACCCAAATAACGGTTTCTACTCTAAAGGGGTCCGCAGAGTTGAGGTCGCGCCGTTGGGGACAGGGGCTGTCTACACACCGAGGGAGAAGTCCTGTTCTTGCAGTTTGAAACGTCACGCCTCTCAACGCGATCGAAGTGGAATTAGAGCCGCGAAAGGTGGGACAACTCCCTCGGTGTGTAGAGAGCCCCTGTCCCGCGGCGTTGCTAGCAGCGACGAACAGCACTGGGTGATGTAATATCGATTACATTCGGCGACTATAGGGGTCTGCAGAGTTGCAGTGACCGGCGACTGGTTGCCGAGCGTCAGCCTTGACGCGGCGACAAAAATGTTTCCGAACATTATCGTCGCCGCGTCGGTTGCCGCTCGCTGGCAGTGACGCAGGGCCGTCGATGGATTAAACCACTCTGTGGTGCCCCCTCGTCGATCCTCACGCCGCGGCGGTTGCCCTCGTCGCCGAATGTAATCGATATTGCATCACCCAGCTCTGCGAGCAACGCCACAACTTTAACTCTGCAGACCCCTTATGGCGACCGCGGCGTGAAGGGCGACGAGGGGGCACCGCAGAGTGTATTGACGTCGCGACGTCGCGACGTCCCTACGTCATTGCCAGCGAGCGCCAACCGACGCCGCGACGATAATGTTTCGAAACATTTTTGTCACCGCGTCAAGGCTGATGCTCGGCGACCACTCGCCGGTCTCTGCAACTCTGCAGACCCCTTAAGAATAAGAATCGCAACGACCTCACTTGGTTGCCCGGCCTTTAGGCCAGCTGTGCAGGCCAGTTTCGCGGCGATTCTATATGCCAAACGCCATCTCATTCTAACGCTTGTGTTTCAGGTTTGAGGAAGGCGCTATGCGCTGAAAGCTCACCTATGAAGAAGTTTCATAATTTTGGAAATTTCACTCTTGAAGACCTTTGATACCTTTGAAACTTCAACAAATTTTGCAGTCTCCAGTTTACAAGCATTGCGAATGATAAGGACTACAGAGTTGAAGTTGGGGCACTCGTTTCAGCGTCTGGTAGTGCTGTAAACACGGGAAAACTGCGGCGAATCGGTGGTCGTCTCCCCCGGGTTCGACATCATGATGGCGAAAGTACCATGGAACCTGGCCGGTAGACCATAAACGACTGCAGTAATTACCCTCCCGTAAACTGCATTGCAATAGGGGCATAATAATGATAATACCACATAACTACAATACAGGCCGTATCTTTTGCGTTTTGGACGAAAAAGACGCAAAAACGCGCCTTTTGCGTCTTTTTTTCATAACTCTGTTCAGAGTGGTCCATTCTGGAATTTGAGGAGATATTTGGAATCAGCATTGAGTGCTCTTTCTTTTGAGCCCTCACGTGTCTTACTCTGCAACAAGGCATATAGGCGTGACACAATCAATCGAGTATGCGAAACGCGGAGGTGGAATTGTGGTCGGAGGATTGAATGTGTTTATATAACCGTTGCGTATACATACTCTGGTGGAACACTCTGAAGGGATCTAGACTGACATATGGGGATATCAGTTTCGATTTCTCCCATTTCCAAGTATCCATATTTCGGTCATTCCCGGGTCCCGTTCCCGGCTCAAATGGGACCAATCGCACTGAGACTCCAACCGTAATCTTCTTTCCTGATGCCCTTTCTAATAAGCGTTTCATTAGCCCGATCCGGAGATTTTGATTTTTTACCCTTTTCAGGTGTGTCAAAACAGCGTTTTTTCGTCCTTTTGACGCCCCAGGAGACCCAACAATCGTTCTTCTCTAAGGCGCAAAACATTCGTGGTTACAAGAGTACTTAGTGTAGACTCTTCTAAAACAGTAACAACCGGTCTGGAGGTTCTTTCCGCTTAGCGACACCACGGTGATTTCGGCCAAAAACGATCCGGAATCCCCGCCGTCCCGTTCTCGGATAAAATGGGACCAATCGAGCCAAGACTTGATCATTAACCTTCTTTCGTTTACTGGTAAAGAGCGAAGCAAACTCCGAAGTCTTGGAACCAGGTATTGCTAATTCCTATTTTTGATCATTCGTAGACGTGTAACTTTTCATCGCTTACACATGGACTTCACAGGGCCGTGAGGCATTATTGCGACATCAATGCCAAAATTTCATTCACCGCCCCGGTGTCCGCTCCCATCAGTGATTTTTGCCATATTTAGCATTCGACAGACTTTCCAATTCTTGATTGCTCACATTATTGTTGATACCACGACTAATTCAAATTTGAGGCTGATTCTTAACGAGGAGCAGTGAGAGCAGTCGGGAATCGTTGTTAGCAGAATTCCGCTACGAGAAATGGTGATATTCAGGCGAGTTTACGAACATTCGTGGAGCTTTTTTGCCAGGTTGAAAATGTTCTTCCGAACGTGCTGTGGAAAACGTGAACACGATTTTCGAGAACACTTCCGGAACGCTACGAAGGAACTGCTTGCTTCGTGCAAGGCGTGGGAACGCCGTGAACACGGTTCCTTGCGAAGGTCTCATGTAAGACTTCACCACAAGCGCATCTTCGCGACATTACGGCTTTTGGAATTTTCATCGCCTGTCGGGTTTTTATACATTTTATGATAGAGAACATTATTGCGAAGAGACTCAGAGAGAGCTTTACCCAACATCAGCGCGGTTTTGACGTCGGAGTTTGGATTGTCTGACGCTTTTCGCGCTCATCAAGTACTGGAAAAAATCGAAATCTCCCGATCCAGCGGCTGTAGCGCTCATCTGCAAGAAGATCATAAAACAAGGTCCCATTTGAGCCGAGAACGGGACGGCGGTGATTTCAGGTATTTTTTTCCAAATCACCGGGGTGTCGGTAAGCGGGTGATGCTTCCAGACCAGGCATGTGCGAAAAACTTTGAAACCGAAAAAACCGAAAAACGAAAAATTTTCGGTTTTGAATTCGAAAAATTCCGAAAAAACCGCAATAAAAATTGTCTTTTGAAGCGTCTTATTTTCGTAATTACATGTCTTTGATTGGAAAAACAAGGCAACGTAATCGAAAAGCTTCGAATAATGGCAGAATCATGTTTTCTTAGTGAAACAAAAGCATACGCAATCAACGTATTAATATGAGCAATTTTACCCTTGTTGCAGTGTTGAATCCTGACGAAATTGCAGCGCTGAACGCACTCTTAAATTCTCATTGTGAACATTTTGTTTAAAACTGCGGTAGTTCTCTGAACAATCATGTCCACGTTTTTTCGAGCTTTTGATCAAAACTGTGGGCCCAAATGTCGTCCTTAAAGGCAGTGTTCACGATGAATTTTGTTTGCGTGTTTCACCAGTGAAATGCTATGCTGGCAGGAGATGGGCGGGATAGCGTCGAAATAAGCACCGAAAACGGGCCAGGATTTGCGAAAAACGGATGCGAAGTGGCTAGTTCGGGAAGCCAACCCACCCAAGAGCAGCCAGCCCGCCCTTCTTGCGACGTGTTTCCGAGGACGGGGACGTCTTTGATGGCAATTTGCCATCAAAGACAGCCGCTCAACTTATTTTGATCAATATCAGGGGCAATCATGGCCACTTCCACAGGCGGCTAGCTGCGCTCTCCATCCTCGTCCTCTCCTTCCTTTGATTATGATTAACTGTGTTTTTCGGGTGCTTTTGAGAATTATCACCTTTATTTTGCTTGTTTAATGATTCTTGACAACAATATCAGCTGATGAAGGTTTCGCGTTAAATCGTCCAAACTGCACTCCTTGCGCCCCAACTCGTCCTGCCGCCAAAATGTTTCTGGCTGTTTTTCTTTCCTTACGGGTACCAGCAGGCTCCGAACCTTTTCATTTCGATAGAAACTCTGTAACGAAAATTATCGTGAACACTGCCTTCAACTTTATGAAAAAAAACCGAATTCGTAGAAGTTGAAATTCGTGGGCAAGTCACAGATCAAAACGGAACAAACGTTGTACAGAGACGAACATCAATAATTCTCGATGTATAGCACGAATTTCTTGCGCTGTCATGCTGAATTTCAGTGTGAGTGATCGCGTCGAGGTCAGCACTGACCAGTAGCTCCTCAGGCAAACTGGGGCGTCGACAACAGGTTGATAAGTTGTCATCTCATAAACCGCTCCCTGTTGACAAGTCAAATCGCGCGTATTGTCAGCCTGAGACCTGCCCGTTGCCCAGCGACGTCCGCCTGTTGTCGGGCTGTTGACAACTCGATGTGTCGCGTTTAGCGGCCTAATTAGCAGCAGTTCACATCCTACAGGACTGTTTCATCTAGCTTAGGTACCACTTTTTAGCAACACGCGTCGCCGTCGGCACACCGGCACGCGTCGCGGTCGGCACTCCGACACGCGTCGCGGCTGGGTCGCCCAGCCTCCACTGGGGTCACCACCGGATAGGCAGGACCTCCAGATGCTGGGCGGGGCCAATGTACCGCAAACTTGGGTAATTAAACCGGCTGCGCTCCCATCATCCACAGCATGCCTGAAAAATGCGTCGTATACTCCCCTTGTATCTAGGGCGTTAGCTGTGCAACAGCTCGACATCGACGAGATCATAACTCTCCGCCGTAATTGCTGTGCAACAGCTCGACATCGATCAGAGCATAACTCGCGGCCACGGCCCCGCCGAATATCGGCGCGTTGGCCAGCGGTGACTCATGGTGGGCGGATCAACCTGTTGTCGACGCCCCAGTTTGCCTGAGTAGCTTAGTTACTACTTTTTACCGACACGCGTCGCGGTTGGCACTCCAACACGCGTCGCGGTCGGCACACCGACACGCGTCGCGGTCGGCACCCCGGCACGCGTCGCGGTCGGCACCCCGGCACGCGTCGCGGTCGGCACACCGACAGGCGTCGCGGTCGGCACACCGACACGCGTCGCGGTCGGCACCCCGGCACGCGTCGCGGTCGGCACCCCGGCACGCGTCGCGGTCGGCACACCGACACGCGTCGCGGTCGGCACACCGACACGCGTCGCGGTCGGCACACCGACACGCGTCGCGGTCGGCACACCGACACGCGTCGCGGTCGGCACACCGACACGCGTCGCGGTCGGCACACCGACACGCGTTGCGGTCGGCACACCGACACGCGTCGCGGTCGGCACACCGACACGCGTTGCGGTCGGCACACCGACACGCGTCGCGGCTGGTCGACCAGCCTGCACTGGGGTCACCACCGGATAGGCAGGACTTTCAGATGCTGGGCGGGGCCAATGTACCGCAAACTTGGGTAATTAAACCGGCTGCGCTCCCATCATCCACAGCATGCCTGAAAAGTGCGTCGTATACTTCCCTTGTAACTAGAGCGCCAGCTGTGCAACAGCTCGACATCGACGAGATGATAACTCGCGGCCGTAATTGCTGTGCAACAGCTCGACATCGACCAGAGCATAACTCGCGGCCACGGCCCCGCCGAATATCGGCGCGTTGGCCAGCGGTGACTCATGGTGGGCGGATCAACCTGTTGTCGACGCCCCACTTTGCCTGAGTAGCTTAGTTACTACTTTTTACCGACACGCGTCGCGGTTGGCACCCCAACACGCGTCGCGGTCGGCACACCGACCCGCGTCGCGGTCGGCACCCCGGCACGCGTCGCGGTCGGCACCCCGGCACGCGTCGCGGTCGGCACACCGACAGGCGTCGCGGTCGGCACACCGACAGGTGTCGCGGTCGGCACACCGACACGCGTCGCGGTCGGCACCCCGGCACGCGTCGCGGTCGGCACACCGACACGCGTCGCGGTCGGCACACCCACACCCGGCGCGGGCGGGACACCGACACCCGTCGCGGTCGGCACACCGACACGCGTCGCGGTCGGCGCACCGACACGCGTCGCGGCCGGCCCACCGCCCCGCGTTGCGGTCGGCCCACCGACCCGCGTCGCGGTCGGCACACCGACGCGCGTTGCGGTCGGCACACCGACACGCGTCGCGGCTGGTCGACCAGCCTGCACTGGGGTCACCACCGGATAGGCAGGACTTTCAGATGCTGGGCGGGGCCAATGTACCGCAAACTTGGGTAATTAAACCGGCTGCGCTCCCATCATCCACAGCATGCCTGAAAAGTGCGTCGTATACTTCCCTTGTAACTAGAGCGCCAGCTGTGCAACAGCTCGACATCGACGAGATGATAACTCGCGGCCGTAATTGCTGTGCAACAGCTCGACATCGACCAGAGCATAACTCGCGGCCACGGCCCCGCCGAATATCGGCGCGTTGGCCAGCGGTGACTCATGGTGGGCGGATCAACCTGTTGTCGACGCCCCACTTTGCCTGAGTAGCTTAGTTACTACTTTTTACCGACACGCGTCGCGGTTGGCACTCCAACACGCGTCGCGGTCGGCACACCGACACGCGTCGCGGTCGGCACCCCGGCACGCGTCGCGGTCGGCACCCCGGCACGCGTCGCGGTCGGCAAACCGACACGCGTCGCGGTCGGCACACCGACACGCGTCGCGGTCGGCACACCGACACGCGTCGCGGTCGGCACACCGACACGCGTCGCGGTCGGCCCCCCGACACGCGTCGCGGTCGGCACACCGACACGCGTCGCGGTCGGCACACCGACACGCGTCGCGGTCGGCACACCGACACGCGTCGCGGTCGGCACACCGACACGCGTCGCGGTCGGCACACCGACACGCGTCGCGGTCGGCACACCGACACGCGTCGCGGTCGGCACACCGACACGCGCCGCGGGCGGGACACCGGCACGCGTCGGGGTCGGCACCCCGGCACGCGTCGCGGACGGCACACCGACACGCGTCGCGGTCGGCACACCGACACGCGTCGCGGTCGGCACACCGACACGCGTCGCGGTCGGCACACCGACACGCGTCGCGGTCGGCACCCCGGCACGCGTCGCGGTCGGCACACCGACACGCGTCGCGGTCGGCACACCGACACGCGTCGCGGTCGGCACACCGAACCGCGTCGCGGTCGGCACTCCGACACGCGTCGCGGTCGGCGCAGCGACACGCGTCGCGGTCGGCACACCGACACGCGTCGCGGTCGGCACACCGACACGCGTCGCGGTCGGCACACCGACACGCGTCGCGGTCGGCACACCGACACGCGTCGCGGTCGGCACACCGACACGCGGTGCGGTCGGCACACCGACACGCGTCGCGGCTGGTCGACCAGCCTGCACTGGGGTCACCACCGGATAGGCAGGACCTTCAGATGCTGGGCGGGGCCAATGTACCGCAAACTTGGGTAATTGAACCGGCGGCGCTTTCATCATTCACAGCATGCCTGAAAAGTGCGTCGTATACTTCCCTTGTAACTAGAGCGCCAGCTGTGCAACAGCTCGACATCGACGAGATGATAACTCGCGGCCGTAATTGCTGTGCAACAGCTCGACATCGACCAGAGCATAACTCGCGGCCACGGCCCCGCCGAATATCGGCGCGTTGGCCAGCGGTGACTCATGGTGGGCGGATCAACCTCTTGTCGACGCCCCAGTTTGCCAGAGCACACACCATGGTCTCCACAGGCGTAGCATGCCCAAGCAGTTTTCGTGTTCAACGGCTAATTTAAAACCCACGATTTTGAGGTACTCTTCAAAGTTAAGGTATCAAGTTCAAAATGGAATAGGAGCGACCTGCATCCATTTCCAGCCTCCTGTCTAAAAATTAGTTTCCTAGCTCAATTTTAAGTGTACCAACAAGATCGTGTACGCCGTCTGAAAAAAAAGAAAAGGAGATTAACAACAAAAACGCGCGGTTTTTAACTTGTTTCTCGAAAATCAGTCAACCATTAGAATCCATTCTTGGGTGGTCATACGAACTTTTAGAGCTCTTTTTAATGCAATTTAGAGCCAATTGCTACGTTCAGTTTTGACTGAGATTTCAAAAAAGGGGTTGCGCGCACGGCCGATTCAAAACCAAATCTGGTGCGCGCTTCGCGCGCCCCACAATTTCACAATATTTTAAAAGATTTGTCGACTGCCAAATCCATCAGAAGGAATTTCACATTTTTTTCGTGAAAACCAAACTTTTAGCCTTTTCTGCAGAGCCCAACCTTTTGAGATCCATGCAAGGAATTCCAAAGCACTTTGTGGCAACGCCAAATCTTGCACTTTGCGGACTGAACGGCATTGCGGAGATGAATTGTACTAAATAGGGACTGGTTTAGCTCCTTGAACACTGCGGCTAATGTTGATGAAAAGTATGAACTTCTTATTGCAATCATGCGACACTGCATTGAAATGTTTGTCTCTCTTGAGCAATATACGGGAGGGGAAAAGCAAGACTTTCTGCTTACCTAGCTAGACTTGGGCGTCTGAGATCGAGTGCGTGGTATGATGCTAAACTTTACAATAGTAGGGAAATTTGGGAACAGTTCAAGACAATTAGCGAGCGATTCATGCGGAAAATGAAAAAATTTAACACCCAAAAAAAAAGAAAAAAAAACAAAGCTGTGGAATCTGAAGATCGACACCCCTTCTACAGGTTCCTCAACTCGAAACTTCAAGAAAAGCCACGTGAAGGAGTACTACATAGGCCTGATGGCATGATTCTGCGGAAGGACGATGAAAAGGCCGAGTTACTGGCAAGCGTTTTTGAAGAGGCTTTCACTGAAACTACCGATAGGTCGATACATTCCGTTGCCGCTGCATTTGCCATTATGAATGACTCAGGCTGGTTCTACAGGGAGGAAATTTTGAATGAATTTCCTACGATGGCCTAACTCTCAATCTCAAACCCCTGACGACATCCCACTTAGTTTCATCAAGAGCGTCGCCAATGAGATTTCTGGTCTCCTAGAACGCATCTTTATTCTATGTTTTATGACGGCTGAAGTTCCTCTGAATTGGAGGCACTGATTAGTTACTCCAATTCCAAAAAAGCCCCTGTTCACTAACCCGTCTAACTTCAGACATATTAGTATTACATCTATTTTCTCGCGTCTTTTTGAAAAAATTCTCAAAAAACAGATAGTTGCACATCTCGACGATAACCATATTATCTCCCCTCTTCAGCATGGATTTCAGAAGGGCAAGTCCACGGTGACGGCAATGATAGAAACGTAGAACAACTGGACAGCTCTTATCGATCAAGGAAAAAATGTGGACGTTGTTTATTTTGACTTCACCAAGGCTCTCGATAAGGTTCCCCATGATAAATTGTTGCAAAAACTTTCACTTGTTGGTATTCATCCGCGAATTGTCTCATGGATTTCGTCATTTTTGACTGATAGGACGTTTTCTGTCCGCGTTAACTCGTCCTTTTCGAGTCCGCGACCCGTTCATAGCGGAGTCCCACAAGGAGGAGTACTTTCTCCCATCCTTTTCAACATCTACACGTATGAAATCGCGAATTTGATCACTCACTTCGGCACCGGGTTCAGTGCTTTTGCTGACGACATCAAGATTTATCATGAGGTTACCTCCGCTGGGGGCTGTGAATCTTTACAGCAATCACTCAGGCAAACTGGGGCGTCGACAACAGGTCGATAAGTTGTCATCTCATAAACCGCTCCCTGTTAACAAGTCAAATCGCGCGTATTGTCAGCCTGAGACCTGCCCGTTGCCCAGCGACGTCCGCCTGTTGTCGGGCTGTTGACAACTCGATGTGTCGCGTTTAACGGCCTATTTAGCAGCAGTTCACATCCTACAGGACTGTTTCATCTAGCTTAGGTACTACTTTTACCGACACGCATCGCGGTCGGCACTCCGACACGCGTCGTGGTCGGCACTCCAAAACGCTACGTGGCTGGGTCGCCCAGCCTCCACTGGGGTCACCACCGGATAGGCAGGACCTCCAGATGCTGGGCGGGGCCAATGTGCCGCAAGCTTGGGTAATTGAACCGGCTGCGCTCTCATCATTCGCAGTATGCCTGAGAAATGCGTCGTATACCTTTCTTGTATCTAGAGCGGTAGCTGTGCAGCAGCTCGACATCGACGAGATCATAACTCGCGGCCGTCGTCGCTGTGCAACAGCTCGACATCGACCAGATCATAACTCGCGGCCTCGCCGAATATCGGCGCGTTGGCCAGCGGTGACTCATGGTGGGCGGATCAACCTGTTGTCGACGCCCCAGTTTGTCTGAGTCGCGGCCACGGCCCGCCGAATATCGGCGCGTTGGCCAGCGGTGACTCATGGTGGGCGGATCAACCTGTTGTCGACGCCCCAGTTTGCCAGAGTCAGTCTCTCGGCGCTGTTGTACGTTAATGGCCGCGACGCAACCACACGCATTGAGCCGTGGCGTCTACACAGGGGTTAGGTTCAACCACTTTTGCTGAACTATGCATGATGCCGCTCGCTCAAGAATGTTTTCATTCGCAGTTTTTTTTTTCGGTATGGATCGATAGAAGGAGCAGAAAAATTTAGCTTGGCTCCCGCTTAAAAACTATTGACCTCCAAAGAGCAATTCTCGACGTCTTTTTCATGAAAATCTTGAACGAAAACGAAATTCCTGACCTCGAAGCAGTGTTCACAATGGATTGCACTTCTGATATCTATTCCGTTTACGGAGGCTCTTGTGCCCTATACAGCAACGCATGATTGAAGAGAACGTGAAAACCGTGTTTTTGTGCTAAAAGAGGGCCACTTTAGCTTGCGTTGACTTTTAGCGTGGAGGAATCGACCGCTATGAAGGATGTTACCTATTAGTGCAATCAAGCGGTTGAGCTCGCTTATCAGTACTTCCTTGACTTGATTACTTCATGTTATCACAACCTCGAGGGTCTAGGGGCGGAAAGGGGACATGAGGCGTTTCGGTGACCTCAGAACGCCTGTTTGCATCCGTTATTTTGCTATTCCTAGCTCTTTTTAAACCGCTTTTTCAACACTGAGAGCATAGAATTCTTCTCGCCTATCATTTGACGACGAACAGTCATTGAGAATGATTATTGTGAACACTGCCTTGAAAGTACCGATGCAGGTTATCAGCTATGCGGAATCGATTAGCGCTAATATTTAGATTGGTGATGTTTCCGCCTGTCGAATTTCATATTTTTTGTTTTTGGAAGATTATTCCTGAAAGTGATGGCCATGCTCACAAGATGCGCCGTAGTCGTTTTAGTCTGCTGATAAACAGGAAATTCAAGAAATTTAGACCCAGTCAGTCTAATCTTTTATCGAAAGTGATGTAGTAGAAGGAACCGTTGTGCAAGAGGCAGCTCATATGTTTGCTTTTACGCGAAATAATTCTGACAAGGGAATGACAATTTTTAGGGCTTTCGAAAAAAATGTCTCGGAGAAATTTTGCTGCCCAAATGCGACTTTTGACGATTTCGAGAATCCTACGATCAAATCGCCTCAAAACTTGTACATAGGGACTATTCGGACTGCCTAACACGAATCTGCAACCCGTTCATCGATTTTCGATATATCACGGTGGGTATACGGTAGCTCGGTCAAAGTCTCAGATTTAGCTCAAAATTTCACTGTGGGTGTTACATATCTGGGTCGCTGAACACGATGTTGAGGTCCATTTTTCGATTTTCGAAATTTCAAGGCAGGTATCGCCTGCTAAAAGACATTATGCCTATCGTAACCTACAGTAACCCTGTCTGGCCCGAAATAGAATCCAGATTCCGATTAAGCGCCCTAAACAGTTGAAAGTTTTTAGCCGAACCCGAAAAAAATTTTCTGAACGCCCCGCAAATTCCCTGATGGGCGGAAACCCTTACCTTTTTTGAGCATCCAAAATGCCGTTTTTCTTAGCCATTTAGCCAATTTCAAGCGCGGGTCATTTATATACTCTCAAAGACCTACAGCAACGACAACGTGATTTCCCAAATCGCTACCGGAAGGTAACAAGCATCCCTTGTGAGCTCAAATGAAAGACAGGTGCAAACTTGCTGCAGACGTCTGTAGGCATCAAAGGATCCACTGCAAGTCGCATCAGAACCACAAATTTCAGACCGAAAAAAACCGAAAAAAATTATAAACTTTTTCGTTTTTTTCGATATTGATTTTTTTCGCCAAAAAGGGCGAAAAACGAAAAAACCGAAAAATCGGAAAACGAAAAACGCACACCCCTGTTCCAGACCAGTTGTTACTGTTTTGGAAAGTATACACTATGCGTACTTGTAACCTTGATGTTTTTGCCCTCAAGAAGAGCGATTGCTGGGTCTCCCGGGGCGTCAAAAAGGCAAAAAAAACGCTGTTTTGGCACATCTAAAGGTGGGGGAAAATCGAGTTGTTCGGATTGGGCTGCTGTAGTGCTATTTCAGGAGAGGATCACAAAAAAAGGGTTAATGGCCGAGTCTCAGGTTGATTGGTACCGTTTGCGCCGAGAACGTGACCCGGGAAGTGACACAGATATGGATACTTGAAAATGGGAGAAATCGAAACTGATATCCCTATATGTCAGTCAAAATCCCTTCAGAGTGTTCCACTAGAATATACACAACGATTATATAAACACATTCAATCCTCCGACCAGAATTCCACCTTCGCGTTTTGCGTACTCGATTGATTGTGTCACGCCTATACGCCTTGTTGCAGAATAAGACATGTGAGGTCTAAAAAGAAAGAGCTCTCAATGCTGATTCCAAATATCTCTTCAGATTCCATAATGGACCACTTTGAACAGAGTTATGAGAAAAGGACGCAAAAGACGCGTTTTCGCGTCGAAAACGCAAAAGATACGGCCTGTATTGTATTAATGGCAAACTGGCGCCACCAACGTGAAGTTTCCTGAAGTAATCAATATGCATCCCGACTGTAGCACATACATTATTTTGCAAAATATATGAGTGCCTCTTTCATAAACGACACAACACGAGCAAATTAGATTATACTATACTGCAATTTTAGGTAGAGAGCTTGGAAGAGATAGAACAAATAAGTATTACAAGGAGAGGAAGCACCACTGAAATAATCATCACAAACAATAATTCGGGTCATACTCATTAACATTTTTATTGAAGATGTTCTTCGCGAGCCAACTGTATTACTGGTTAGGTAGTAATGTTTAAAAGGCCAGAGGCCTGAAACGAAGCACATCACGTAAATAGGATAGATGTGGCACGGAGCTACAGGATAGACGAGCACGCTCGATAGCGGCTGAGGCGAAGACTACTCAATCAGACTGCGTCGCCCGAACCAGTCCGGCATCCAGTTGGAGTGCAAAGGAGATCGTTGAAAGTCTAGGGGATCCCAAAGGTAGTGCGCAGAGCAAGTGTGCGGGACCCCAGTTTAATGCGAAGGACTTGAGGAAGGGGTGGGAACCCTATAAGATTGCGCCAGATGTCCGAGAAAAGGTGAAAGATCCCGAAAGGGATATTACTATACCAGAGAAAATGAGCTTTTTTGCTTCACCTTTGCTTACATGTTCTCACGGGAGATGGGCGGGAGTTCAGATAAAGTACTCAGTTCTGCTTTAAAGCGTATGACACATTTCTAGGAAACGCACGACTCTAGAGTTATTTTCTGCGTATACAGTGAGGCGCATACCACCGCATTTTACGCACCCTCCGCCCTCACCACTCATTTCGACTGCTCGGCCGTTTCCATGCAGTCCCTTCTCTGACCACTGTCTATACATGACAAAAATATGCCAGGGGTCGTATTCGCCAACAGTTCGCCTTGGACCATGTAAGATGGCGACATGTTGTCGTAGAACCATTCTAACTACTATGTTTCCTTAGTGGGGTTTCTACGCTGTTTTTGGCTAGGCTGTTTCCCTGGACCAATTTGCATCAGAGCGGGATCTCGCCGGCCACAGCACTTTCTCCTTTAGATGACGCTGTTCTGGTATCTCAGAATTTTTTAGTTCGGAAGCTTAGCAGGCCAACGGCCCACTATCTGCTGTCTAAGATGGCTCTAAGCCACCTGACTTTCTACTACTATATGTTACCCATGAGTTCCGACACAGAGAGAGAGAGTATTGATTTTAGGAAGAAAAGAGGCTACATGAACGATGTGATGAAAGGACTAGATTAATAACTATATAATTCTAACAATTCTGGGCGGCTTATATTCAGACACGTTGACTTGTTTGCGTGGCAGTAAACTTTTAAAGCAACCAGTTGTGAGGATGTATTTAATTAGTGTTATCGCATTATCGTGACAAGTGATACGGCACTCCGTGACCGCATCAGATTACTACTTGATCATGAGCTGATCTGTAACAAAGTAAATAATCATGATACATCTAATTAATACAGAATTTGAATTAAAAATATCATTACAGGACGAAATCATAACACTCCACTTGAACTCTGAGTGACCACGGGGTCGTATTCTCCAACAGCCCGCCGAGGGAAGTCGAAAGGAAGCGGAAGTGATAATATCGCGCGCGGCAGAGGAACAGATCAACCCATCTATAGAAAAGCAAACGGTGTCACGTATCGATATCACTGCGAAAAGATAAAAATTCCATCGCGAAGCGGCCGTTTCCCAATGAAGCGGTGCGAAAAATTCCGGCGGTCGCGGGGGAAGACAAGGGAGGTGAGAGGTGGCCGTGGAGCGCGCGTTTTGTACTGAATTTTGAACTCAACTACCCTTCGACTTCCCGGCGGGTCGATGGCGAATAGGGCCCCAGAACCGTCCCCCCCCCCGCCAAGGCGGTGCCGCTAGAACGTTCGTGCTTTTTACCCTAGCTATACAACGGCATTTCGCTGCCGCTGGCTTCCAAAGCATGTCTGCTATTGGTCATTCTAGAAATCCCACCAATCGCAGACGTTCCGCAAAAACAAGCGGCACCGAAACGCCGATGTATAACTAAGGCCCTACTGAAAGATCGGGAGGCGCGGGAGGAGCTAAAAATCAATCATAGCCGCGCGGACAGCTCTGGCTGAGAGGAAGGTGAGGCGTATGAATAGTCTCTAAAACATATGATGAGAAAACTAAACCGTACAGCCACTACAATTTCTAAGGATTTCTGATTAGGCTTGTCACTACCACTACCACATGAGTTCACGATTGATTAGAAATTTACTCATTATGTAAGTGACGTCTGGTGCACACTTCTTATGATTTCACTGCTGCTTTTCAGGAGTGACATCCTTACGAATAGCGTATTCCGGGTGCTTGTTGGAACCCTGAAAGAAAAACTGCATTAAAATAACTGTCGAAAAAAAAATCCAATTACCAGGCGATCGTTATCGACGACAACAACTTAAAATCCCACCTTGCTAGGTGCTCTGCCTTCTATGATTCCTTGTAGCACTTCGAGATCAAAAAGATAGCGACACTCTGGAGGAAAATTGATAGCTATATTTGCTCGTGGTCCGTACTCCTCGTTTGCTTTAGCTCGGTTAAGGAACGGAAGCACCAGGGGTTGCTGCAAACAGGAAACAGATTCTTCGATGCTGGGATAAAACAGAGAAAATTAAATAACGGACGCTGGAGCACCAGATTCCCGTAGTTCTTTTGCAAGCGGGAGCCGACCTCAGGTTACAGACAGCGAGAGAGCGTGTACTGTGCTTATCTGGGTCAAATTCCGGTCCGCAATTGCGTCTCGACACGCTTTGCGGCCGCGCGCATTCGAATCGGAAGAGTTTCGAGCGCCGCAGCCGCCGATCTGTTGACACTAAGTGGGTTTTAGAAACTGGAAACTAAACAAAATAGAAGAAAACTGTATAGAAAAGCCATATCGAGCCGGCTTTGGCTCTGGAAACTCAACTGACTCGAGCGCGTGCGGCCGCAAAGCGTGTCGAGACGCAAATGCGGACCGGATTTTGACCCAGATAAGCACAGTATGAGGAATCGGGGGAGCAGCATCGCACGCACACTCAGCGCGTTGAGTGATGGAAGTTTCGATTTTTTCGAAGGGGTCACTTCAGGAGTATCAGAGACGCAGTCAACGTACCCGGAAAAAGGCGGTGGAGCTGATGTGGCCAGCCTACAACTGTACGGTAGATTCCCGGCGTTTTGTCAAAATTCGTCATTCATCGGCAGACTGATCTTTCGGACGAGTTTTTGCTTTTCTTTTTTTTTGCCTTTTCGTGTATTTTTTTCAGGCGAATGTTTCTTTTTTCCTGTTTTGAGTTGCAGGTAGGAGTTTTCCGTATATGCGTAAAGGGGTTTTCGTGAAATTTTCTTCGAGACAGGTACTGACAACGAAGGGTTACATGGACACAGAGGCCACTCAGATTGAGATCAAAGTTACATAGTTGAAAACTTTGGAAAAACGACAAATAAACCTCGGTGTAGTGATCAGCAACCCAAATGAGTCCCCAGGGCGAATTTCAAGTCAAATCTGGAATATTTTTCTAAAACGCTTCAAGAACCCTCTAATTGGTATAAATAAACGCCCAACCCCGAAAATCCGTATCAAGATTTTCGTAGAAATAATGCGCTTTCTGGAGGGTACAATAGGTACGAAAATCAGGTTAACAGCGCCTGTAACTTCTTTCAGAATGGGTCTAGACAGCTGCGATGGGCATATTCGGACTTTTCGTGCGAATATGGTTCTAGTAAAGTACATTTCATTTGAAATGGTTACTATGAATTATACGCGGTTCGCTTGTGAGAAGCATAATCATTATGAACTTTGTGGTCGCACTAGCATCCAAGCAGGAAGGAATGGAGGTCGCAGACCCAACGGGTCGAGCACAGCGCCACGCCTGACTCTGGTTTACAGTAGAGTAATATTTGAAACCAAAACAGTAAATCTTACCATTAAAATCTTCCCATGTGGAAAGCAGTGAATATGGACATTGCGAGCTATACATGACAACGTGCAGCCAAATCCCATACACTCAGCACCGGTTACCTGAACATATTTCGGTGAGTTTGATCCGGGTTGATGACTATTCATACAGTGCGTTCGGAAATGATAGGGACACCTCTAAAAAACGAGATTTTCAAAAAATTTCTGGGAATGGTGATGAATACTGTTCATCAATGAATTCAGCGTGATAAAAAACCTCTGTTCGCAACTTCCTTGAAACCGTGCCTAATTTCGTAAGATTTTGTCTTTACATTTAGAAAATTTCACCAATCGGAAATGATAGTGACACCCTGCAAAAAATGGAATTTTTCACTTCGAACAAAAATTCCCGTTACAAGTTCACTACATGAACGCAACACGAGGACACCCAACATCTTTATTCCAATCATGGGCCGTGGTACATCGCTTACTGTTTCCGAACAAGCCCAAATACGTGGCCTCAACGCTGCCGGGCTGAGCCAACGTCGAATTGCCTCCCAGCTCGGACGTTCCCCCAACTGCATCAGCCAGTTCCTACGAGATCCAGACTCCTACGGCTTGGCGAAGAGTCCTGAACGCCCAAGAAAGGTCAGCGGCAGGGATGCACGGAGGATAAGCCGACTCTGCTCAAACAGTAGTCTGTCTCTCAACCAAGTGAGGGCTCAGTTGTCGCTCAATGTGTCGAAGACTACTGTTTGGAGCGTCGTGAACGCAGACGAAAACATCGTCCGACAAGTGATGAAGAAGGCTCCATCACTCTCAGAAGCCCACAAAGTAGCTCGACTCCGGTTTGCAAGGAACAACATGGCAACAGACTGGTCAAAGGTAAGGGATTCTCTGAAAACCCGATAAAATTTAGAAAGATAAAGGCGACATGTTCCAGGTAATTTTCTCCGACGAAAAGAAGTTTAACCTTGATGGACCTGACGGTGCTCGATGCTACTGGAAAGATCATCGCAAGGATCCGATGGTATTTAGTCGAAGAAATTTCGGAGGCGGTTCGCTGATGTGTTGGGGAGCATTCTGCAGCGAAGGTGTTTTGGAAATCGCTTTCACTTCGTGTCGGATGGATTCGGAGGAGTATCGCGAAACATTGCGTGCGCATCTTCTGCCGTTCTTCACTGGAAACAGGCGTCAACGCTACATTTTCCGGCAACATAACGCTGCGGTCCATGTCTCCAGATCCACAAAGGCGTGGCTTCAACAAAACCGAGTTCGCGTGATGGAATGGCCCGCGTGTAGTCCTGACTGCAACCCGATAGAGAATATCTGGGGCATAATTTTACGCCAGATTTACGCGAATAACAAGCAGTATGGGACCGTAGACGAGCTAAAAGCCGCTGTACTCGAAGCCTGGAGAAATTTGGATAAAATGTGATATCCAATTTGATCACTTCTATGCCGAATAGAATTTTTGAATTAATTTTGAACTCTGGAGGTGCGATATCATATTAGATTTCACGTATGTGTATGTTTTGTTCATTCATTGTTTGATAATTTTTGTTTTTTAATAGTGTCCCTATCACTTCCGAACGGCGAATAATGTGACAATTTAAAATAAAATATTACAATATTATGCTATTGTTATAGAAACAAGTGAACAGAGGTTATTTACCTTGCTGAATTCATTTATGAGCATTACTGAACGCCGCACTCAATTTAAACATAAAGACTGTGGTTTTCAGGGGTGTCCCTATCAGTTCCGAACGCACTGTATATCTCTTCCCATGCACTTGCGACTGCAAAATAACATCTAGTCTTTGATACTGACCACTATAAGACAAAGATAAAAACTCAGCGTCTTTAATTCTCGAGCCTCAATGCTAGTCTGATTTTGTGATGGGGGCAGAGGCTTGAATGTGTTTCAGAACAATCCAATGACTTGTGGTAGTTAACCGACAATCTGGTCCCAATTTAAAGACCTCGAAGGTACAGAAGATTTGGCTGGCTTCAAACAAGGATCGGACCCGATTGTCGCTTACTACTATAACCTTGCAGATAATGCACCTTAATTGAGGGAGCGGTGGTCCTCACCAGGGGTAAGCGGAAATTTTTCAAAAAATTTCAGAAAACAGAAAATTGAGTTTGTTAGAAAACAGAAATCAGAAAACAGAAAGGCCAAAAGGGCCAGAAAACAGAAATCAGAAAACAGAAAATTTTCAGAAAAAAATACTCATAGCATTTTAACTTTTTTTTTTTCAAGAGAAAAGAGAATGTAATTCTGAACATCTTTGCTATACCTGTAATACAATATCTACAAGACTGGATAAATAACTAATGAAACATTGATAGTAGTGATGGCACGTCAATGACAGCCAGATCATCATTGAAGGCACTCACTCTGAGAGTTTTAGCCGAGAAATAGCACACCAGAAATAGCTCCACAGCGGTTCTTAATGTGCTATTTCTCGGAAATTTCTCGATTGTTTCTTGACTATGAGGCGGCTAAGATCATGTTGTTCACGAAATAGCCTAGAAGTAGCCTAGCAATAACCGAGAAATCACCAAGACGTGACAGGCACACCAACACGCGACGCGGCCTTTCCCGGCTCCCTGAGCAGCCGCTTCGGCCTCCTGCAGCTCGGCGGAGCTTCCTGGTGCTAGGCGGGGTCCAAGTACCGTAAACTTGGGTAGTTTAACCGATCGCGGTGTTTACATCCAAATCACGCCTCAGGAATGCCTCGTGTACAGTTCGAATCCGCATTGCCGTTCAGTCCGCAAAGTGCACGCCGATTGCGGAAGCGTGCTGCGGCGCGGTTGCGAGTATCCTCAGACAGGGATGTAGGGTCACCCGAGCGGTTTTTGCCTTTGGTGCCCAGGTGGTCCCGCATCCCTGTCTGAGGATACTCGCAACCGCGCCGCAGCACGTTTTCGCAAACAGCGTGCCCTTTGCGGACTGAACGGCAATGCGGAGTTGAACTGTACATCCCTTGGGGAGCATTATTTGGCGTCCATTACGCGGCGAATATTTTTTGGCGGTAATTTCTAGGCTATTACGCGGCAACCAGCTACTCCCCGACCATTTTCCGGCCATCACGCAGAAATCAGGTATTTCTTAGCTATTTATTGGCTATTGATCGGGTGAATTTTTCAGAGAACGCCAGTACGTCAGCACAGTAGATGTTGCATCCCTCGTTGTCAGCAGCTGCTGCTGACAGCTAACAGCAGCAGAGTGCTATTGATGTCATGGGGTTCGACCCCAGCAAGTGCTGGAATCATATGCCGCTGTTTGCACACGATCTCTGAACTGGGATACAACCCCTATTTTGCCGAAGTACTGAGTAGGAGATCAGGGTTCGCGATAAAATCAGTTGCTGAGTTCTCTTCAGGAGAATGCAGGTTTCACCAACCAAAAAGTGAGAAAAAAGAAAACTTGCAGGAGAAACGCACAAAAACAGCTTAGAACAGCTAATTGGTAGGTGTGCACACGCCCTAACTAACAGGATTCATATAAGTGCTGTTTTTTTTTCGTTTAGCAACCTATTCATGCTTTTGCGGAAGCGGCAACTGCCGCGCAATATCAGTAGAAAAATGAGAAATGAGATGTTTGATACCGTTACCTAGCATCTGGTTTCTCATTTTTCTATTGATAATCCGCGGCATTTGCTGTTTCGCAAAAGTGTACTCTGTTTATCTTGAATTTCACAAAACACGGTCCGCCAATAGTCCTCTAATTGGCCCGCTAGTACCGTAGTGTACGTCCACGAACCGTTCTCGGCAGACCTGGGTGGCAGGGTGGGTGGCCGAGTGACGGCATTGACGAATCGATTGCTCTGCACACCGGGTGCACACCCGGGTCTGCCGAGAACGCGTCGTGGACGTACACTACGGTACTAGCGGGCCAATTAGAGGACTATTGGCGGACCGTGTTTTGTGCAATTCAAGATCAACAGAGTATATGAATACGGTGTAACAGCAAGGCGAAAGAAGGGAAAACAAACATACATAGAAATTTAGTTAATTGTGGGCAAGGTGACCGCTAGCAATATTTTGTTCCTGAACTGTCCAACAGACCTGGTTTTTGTCGATTTTTGCTGTTTTTTTTCTGACTTTTGCAAGCTTCTCAGAAAGTAGAAATCTGAAAACAGAAATTTCCGCACACCCCTGGTCCTCACCGTGAGTTGAGAGAACTAAAACTAGGCAGGTCACGATGGTTTTCTATCGCTCTAATGTGGGTTATCCTCCGGTATTCATTCAGATAACAAATTGGTAATGAGCCAATACCGCCCCGATCTGCGACGGGGGAGTTTAAACGGGCTGCGCCAATATTCAACAACCCACAGTAATACAGTACCGTGCGAAAGTCTATTCGGGTGGCATTTCCGCGAATAATGTTTTCATAACGTCGGCATGGATCGTGAAGAGACTTCGCGTTCACTGTTGAAAGTTGGCGCAAACTCGGTGCCATGTGCTATAACATGGGTGCACCGAGTTGGCGCCAACCTTCAACAATGCACGCGAAGTCTCTTCACGATCCATGCCGATGTTACATGTCTTGGCTCGCCCTTAGCGAAACTGGATGAAACTTTGGTATGTTATGGGGCATCACAACCCTTGCTCCACACATTCACAAAATTGTTTTTTGAGCATGCATATTTAAACATGGAATTTATTTATCATTTTGTGGTAATATCTCAAATTGGGACTAATCCTTGAGAACACGTCTTTAACAATTCCAAACCCTTAGCAGTTATTCGCCATTCGATGGTCTTTGGAACCGTTGTATAATCTTGTGAAAAATCAATCTCTATCGATATTTTTTTCAAATTTAAATTTGGAAACAAATCATGCAGTATTGCACCTATTAAAAATCTCTTCTTTGACGTTATCGGAAAAAAGCGAAATTCATGTTCCAGTTGTACTTTGTCAAAACTTATGAAGCACATATTTTGTAATTGTTCTGAGGTGTATAATTTTATAAGGGTTAATTTCCAAATATTAACCCCACTCTGTTTAGTTTTCGGTCTTTACAAAAATTCTGATAGAGACTATTTTCTGACTAAGCTATACAACGGTTTCGAAGACCTTCGAATGGCGAATAACTGCTACGGGTTTGAAATTGTCAGAAATTTCTCGCTCAAAAACCAATTTTGTGTAGGTGTAAAGCAAGTGTTGTGATGCCCCATAACATACAAAAGTTTCATCAAGTTTCGCTAAGGGCAAGCCAAGATATGTTTAAAAAAACATTATTCACGCAAATGCCTGGCGAATAGACTTTAGCACGGTTATTGTTTATTTATACTTCAGGGTTGACGTGCTACAAAACACCTGAGAATAGAGAACCTGGGCTCACACGTGAGAAATAAAACTACTCATAGCACAAAGAGAAAAAGAGGAAGTGGAGGAAGTGCATCAAAACAAATCCGAACTAGACAATCTCCGGGCTGAAAGAAACCGAACACATTTGTGAATCGGGGAGTTTAATTGTGCTATAGTTCTGAGCATAGAAAAGATACTGTTTTTGAGAGATACGCCGATTCAAAGGAAAGCTGAGGTGCGAACACAGAAAACACTCTGATTCTGATAAAGCGAAATATCTATTACAAGGGGTACAGCATTCGAATGCGAAAGCTCATCAGGGTAGGCCAACCAGGCACACAGTATGATAGTTCTTGGTTAGGTACTCAGACAACAGGTGCGGACTGACCGCTGGCAATCAAGGCCTTTCCGGGCGGTACGCCGGCAAGTTGCGGGCGAATCGCTGCTCATCGTGGCCTTGGTGGGCGGATCGCTGGCTATCAAAGCCCTTGCGGGCGGATCGCTGCGTTTTGGCGGGCGGATAGCGGCATCTAGAAAACTTGATCACGCTAGCGGGCGGATCGCTGGCAAGCTCTAAAGCGGCGATCCGCCCGCAGCCTGCCAGCTCTGAAGTTTTCGATAATGTTACGAGCAGGTTAAAATGCTAAAATCATGCTTCGATGGGCCTTTTGAGAGTGGATAAACTTGCAGTTCAGTTATTGTTAGTTACAAATAGCGCTATTCGGCAGGCAACCTAGTAGACGTCGAAAGCGTGACAAATATTTGCAGGAACAACTAACTGAAAGGTTTTTGCAACCTCTTCGTTTATTGATCAGTTCAATCGCTTTTCGCCCTTCATTGGCTCGTGCGTTACACGTCCTTTCTCAAATCTTTTTTCTTCGTTTACCAATTGGATGTTCTGTTGAAACCTATTATTGTTTACATTAATTTCAAAACGAGGAAGCAAACACGAGTAAAAAAAATAAAACAGCGTGTTCAGAAGTCAGGTTTTGACGGCTTTGTGGCATTTGATCAACATAAAACTCAAATAATTCAGAACTATTAGCAGTACAGTCTTACTGGACTGCCTCGTTGGACTTGTGACCACATTATGTACGCAACATCCCGTTTATGCTTCTTCCGTTCAGGTGAACGTGGAAAAGTGAAAGAAACAGAGGACAAAAAAAAGATAGCGAAAGTAAGAATCACTTCTGGAACCCGTTTTAAGTACCTAAGTAACACCAGTGTGTTAAATTTCTTCTTTTTGAAGCACTAACTTCATATGTAGCTGAGTAATACAAGCAATTGTGGTGCGTCCGAAGCGCGCACCAGATTTGGTTTTGAATCGGCCCCATGCGCAACCTCTTTTTTGAAATCTCAGTTCAGAGTTAACGAAGAAAATAGAGCTAAATTGCATTGAAAAAAGCGCAAAAAGTTGGTTTTATCACTACAAATGGTTCACTGGTTTTCGAGTAAAAAGGGAAAGACCGCGCGTTTTTGTGGTTAGCCTTTGAGAAAAAAATTGCTAAAGTTGCTCTCATGAAGGAATCCCGTGAGTCCATGTGGGTTTCATCATCTAGTGCTAATAGAAGCCGAAGAATGTTCTTTTATTAGAGGTAGATTAGGCGATTCTGAAGGAGACGAGTATGGACAGATATAAATATTCACTACTGCTATTGCACATATTATTCAAATGCAAACTTCTAAAAAAAAGTTTTACGGGGAGCAGTAAAGAACCTGGGTTAGTAGGAGAAACCGAATGTTACATTACGCCTTGCCAAAACAGCCTGAACAGAGAAGAAAAACCTTTTTTTTTAAACCGCGGTTATTTCTGCATTGAGTGCTCACTGTTCTCACCTTAGGTGGTGGTTCAGTCAAGTTACAACACTTTTATTCTCCTATGAACGATTTGAACCGCTACCAATACATAGAGGCACATGCAAGTAACCAACACGCGGGCGTAGCCCCAAGCCCCGATCGCCCGTCGTCGCAATGCGAACCCCGCGGCGCCGCGACCTAATGGCCGTGGCGGGGGTTCGCGGCGCGACACTAATAGTTGGAATCAACATTTTAGAGAGTTACAGAACAGTTCCGAAAATGTTGCGAACATCTTTGGGCATGAGGCTGCGCAACTTACGATCACGATTTCAACAACTTACGGAAGACTTCGGTAAGTTGTTGAAATTAGTGTTCGCAACATTTCTTAAATCTTCAGAGAGCGATCCGCCCGCAATGACTTTGATAGCCAACGATCCGCCCGCTGAGCTATGAGATGCAGCGATCCGCCCGCAACCTGCCAGCGATCCGCCCGCCAGGGCTTTGATAGCCAGCGATCCGCCCGCTCAAATTTTACACGGTGCAACTTGTCCATCATTGACGAGTTGTTTTCTGTTATCAGTATCATGTTCAGAGTGAAGAAACCGAAGGGTATAAAAGGCGTTCCAACGCACTGAATGCTCACTCGGCATTTCGAGGCCGATCCTGGAAGGTGACTTAAAGTCGCCTTTGAAGAATCACTCAGAAGCCGAAGAATAATTTTTGGCAGCTGAGGGGATGGTCCCCACGGCTAGGTGGGGGGGGGGGGGTGGCCCCTCACACGGAGACCGTGGTGGGAACCCACGTTCAGATACGTTTTTTCAACGCTGAGGGCTACCACCATTGTTTCTCAGTGAAAACTGAAGATTCTGGCAAACTACCGGAAAAATCTGATAGATTACGGAAAAATTGACAGATTACCAGAAAATTCTGACAGATTCCTTAAAATGTTCTGACAGATTTCGGGAAAATTCTGGCAGATTACGAGAAAATTACTGTGCTTATCTGGACCAAAATCCGGTCCGCAATTGCGTCTCGACACGCTTTGCAGCCGCGGGCATTCGAGGCGGAAGAGTTTCCAGCGCCGCAGCAGCCGATCTGTTGACTCTGGGTGGGTTTTAGAAGCTGGAAAGTAAACAAAATTGGAGAAAACTGCATAAAAAAGCCATATCGGGTCGGCTTTCGCGCTGGAAATTCGACTGACTCCAGCGTGTGCGGCCGCAAAGCGTGTCGAGACGCAATTGCGGACCGGAATTTGGCCCAGATAAGCACAGTACCACTAACAGAGGGCAAAATATTTCGGAATTCTGCCAGAACTTTCTGGTATTCTCCGGACCTGAGATGTTCTTTCTCGATTCCAGGAGAATTACTGTATGTTGCCATAGGTTTATTGTGACTCGGCTACCGTTTTCCACCGTAATATTTCGGAAGCAGGCAAGTGGAAAAATTTCAGGGAACGTTGATATGCTCTTCAAAACCGATCTGAATACGTTTCTACCAACACTACTGGAAAGGGACTACAATTCGTTTCATAACTATAAAGGCACCCCATTTTCTTAGGATAACTAGACCGATAGATAGTTGCTGGCACCCTTTTGCACATTTGGCGACTTTTTTTCTTCCGTATACACTAGTCCACAACAAACTCCCCCGCAAGATTTACTTTTAGCAATTTTTCAACATTTTATGTTTTTTCACTGTTTCAAAACTATAAAGGCACTTGTCTAAACGATTGTATAACTGCGAATAAGTGATCCTTCATTGGAAATCAAAATGTATCGGGATCTCCCCATGAAGTTCAACTCCGAAAACAAGGTTACACATGGAATAGCACAACTTCCATATCAGCATTGACTGCTCCCCTTTCATAAGTCAAGAATCGCACATTTGAGCTCATTTACGCTTCTGTAATCCCTCTAACCTAGATTAATCTTTCTGAATAACACATCTCAGGTGGCTTCAATGGAATTAGTGTCTAGAATATGTGCCAGCTGGCCAAGAAATTGAATATAAGAACTTGGATTTAAGCGAAACGAGAGAGGCTCACATGGGCAGCAAGATTATCATCCACTCCCAACTTTGATGACTCCGCAAATTTGAGTCGGCATACTTTTTTTTAGAAATTACGACACCCTAGGCTACTATCCAATTCAACGTAAGGGTTTTTAAAACCATGCCATAGAGCCAATGGGGTCTACAAACCGTCATCGAGCATGTACCAAAAATTTGACGGAGGGACAAGAACGGCACCTTCTTCAAATAAGGTGGGGACTGGTGATAGTTACAGGAGTTGTCCAAATTATCACTAATTTAGTCGAAATATACCAAGGAGGCGATAAAGTGTCTTGTAAAGATCGAGGTGAGGGCAGGTCCAAGGGTGACGTCTTCACCAATTTAACTGCCAAGATCTTTATTGGTAGTGAACACCTGAACCACCTTTTTTTATGTCCTTCCGACAGTGCAGCCCTTCTCCTAGTGTGTCTGGCAGTGTTTTCGATTTGTTTGATTCACCTTCAGATAGTCGCTGTGGGGAAATCCGACCAGAGATTGACACGGACCTGCGCAAAGCTGATCGCGCTACTCGACAACTTTAAAGGCACTGTTCGCGATAAACTTCATCCTCGAATTTTCCATGACAAACGCTTCTCGTGGCTCTCAGAAGCAGAACAGCGTCGAAAAAACGTGACGAAAAGCTACCCTGGAGGTGCAAAACGGCTTAGAAAAGTGGGAAAACCCCGCCATTGTGGGCAAGTGCCGCCTCTTCCCGCCCCACGGCGTGAACAAAGGAACACTCGAAACCGTGAGTTGAGCGATGGTTTCCGATCAAAAGCCCAGTTCTTCCCTTCATTCTCAACCTCTCTCTTTACTCAGGTCAGCTCGCACACATTGGCTGCAAAAAACGAAAGTTACAAGCCTTGGACAATTCGTCCACCATTTTCCCTAGCTCAAATTTTGAGGGACCATAACTCCATTCTCAGAAGGTCTTGTACGATTCCAGAAGCATCATTGGAATCAGAATGGGACCGGTTTCAAGATAGGCAAAAAAACAGAAAGGCGATTTTTATCGCGAACAGTGCCTTTAATCATATCCACCGTTTTCGTTACCATTTCTACATTTTCGGTAAACCTCTAGTATTCTTGGTTCTACATGTCGCCTGAGAACATAAAAGTGTGCCGATGCAATTGATAGAATACCTTGATCATGCAGTGTTTTCTCCAATGGAGTGTCCAGGTCTTTGCAACACATTCCCATGATATTAATTTTCGATAGGGAGCTTTGATTCACGGTAAATTGCAGGGAATAGGAAAAATACATAGTTCAGTAAATATTGGGAGAGTGACTCTGACGATATCAGAAAGAACAACAACTATTTCCTTAGTGCCTTTATAGTTTTGAAACAGTGTGAAATCAAAAAAAACCTTCAAAAAATCTTTATACTAGAAACTAGAAGGGAAGTTATGATAATGACAGAGTACGTGTACGGAGAGTGCTCGAATACTGAGCTAGGTTTTTCTCCTTACGAATTCTGAGTTCGAGAATTTCAAGAAAATAGGATGCCTTCATAGTTTTGAAACGCACTGTATTCTACTCCTTAGCATAGTAATTAATAATAATGTGAAATAAACAAACATTGCCAAACAAATTAAAAACATACAAATAAACAAAGATACGACAAGGCGTAAATCAAACAAGACCATATAAGGTTAAATGGAAACAGCAGCTGTGTAGGGGCCGTCTGACGAGGTCAGGGCAGTCGCGAGGCAGGCACTGGGCTCCGACTCATTACCGATAAATACGTGGGTCAAGGTTACCAGGGGTGACGGTCAGAGATGTGCGTAATATAAATTTTGTGACTCGTTAGTAGTCGGTCGTTGAACCGGCCAAAATCCTCTTTAGTCGTTAGTCGTTAATCGTTAACCGTTAGAAACCTAGGCTTTGAAATGAAGCACTGTTGAGGCACAAAAAAAAACCCTAATGAACAGGAAAAGATGGAAGGCGTAAGGAAATGCATGTATGTTTTGCAAAACATTCATGACCATTGAACACAGAAATCATTCGTCGCTAGAGAACCTTGTTTAAACTGCAGTTCTACAAATACATAATCCTTATACTTAAAGCAGTTATGTCCCGATGTTTGTATGTATGTATGTATGTATGATCTAGTTGCGCAATCGCGTTCAGTCCGCAAAGTCTCATTATCACAATCGTAGAAGCGAAGCGGTTGTTTTGAGAATCGCTCCAGCAGCGAAGCGGCTGGAGAGGTTTGGTTTTGCCCGGGACTTGTGATCACTTGGAATTCTGTAAAGTAGTTAATAAAACCTGTTAAACAAATTCTCCAGAGATTTCCATCGGGATATAGGTGAGAGGGTCCAGGAGGCACATGCTGACAAAGCTTGAGCCAAATCGGTTCAAAACTAATAAAGTTAGATCGGCGAGTCCTTATCAAAAATTCTTGTTGTGCGTGTTACTCGTTCCTGCTTCCTGCTTCCTGCTTCCTCGTGCGTTACGCACCCTTAGTAGTGGCCACTGCCAATGGTCGCAGGCGATCAGTTGGACAGGCAGGTAAGTTGGTATGTGGATAGATAAGAAGGCTGGTGAATAGGTAGACAATGAGTACTTACTGTTTAACACTAACTACTTCACTTATTACTGCTTATCATATCAAGTGATATTATCAGTTGGTAGATCAAGCCGCTAAAACACGTTGTAGGCTGTACTTTTCGATGGGAAGGGACAAGGAAAGTGACTAACAAGTTTATTACTTACTGTTTAACATTAACTGCTTCACATATTACTGCTTATCATATCAAGTGATACTATCAGTTGGTAGATCGAATCGCTAAAACACGTTGTAGGCTGTACTTTTCGATGGGAAGGGACAAGGAAAGTGACTAACAAGTTTGTTACTTACTGTTTAACATTAACTACTTCACATATTACTGCTTATCATATCAAGTGATACTATCAGTTGGTAGATCGAATCGCTAAAACACGTTGTAGGCTGTACTTTTCGATGGGAAGGGACAAGGAAAGTGACTAACAAGTTTATTACTTACTGTTTAACATTAACTGCTTCACATATTACTGCTTATCATATCAAGTGATACTATCAGTTGGTAGATCGAATCGCTAAAACACGTTGTAGGCTGTACTTTTCGATGGGAAGGGACAAGGAAAGTGACTAACAAGTTTATTACTTACTGTTTAACATTAACTGCTTCACATATTACTGCTTATCATATCAAGTGATACTATCAGTTGGTAGATCGAATCGCTAAAACACGTTGTAGGCTGTACTTTTCGATGGGAAGGGACAAGGAAAGTGACTAACAAGTTTGTTACTTACTGTTTAACATTAACTACTTCACATATTACTGCTTATCATATCAAGTGATACTATCAGTTGGTAGATCGAATCGCTAAAACACGTTGTAGGCTGTACTTTTCGATGGGAAGGGACAAGGAAAGTGACTAACAAGTTTGTTACGTACTGTTTAACATTAACTACTTCACATATTACTGCTTATCATATCAAGTGATATAATCAGTTGGTAGATCAAATCGCTAAAACATGTTGTACGCTGTACTTTTCGATGGAAAGGGAGAAGGAAAGTGACTAACAAGCGGTATCGCTGTGCCACTAACCGCGTTGATACCAGTACCAAGCGCATCGATTTTCGTCTTATGGCGTAGCCGATCATGCAATGATTGGAGGCCGCCAACGATCCTACGCAACGTGATAGCACTCAGAGTACCACTGGGCGCGAAATTAGGGCCCATATTCAAAACAGATAGAGCGTCGCTGGACAGTGCTACGTGACCAATAAGTGTGACCCTCGGGCAACCAGTCAAATCGCTATTTTCTTCACCGTTGAGGCTGTGATTGGAAATTCGGTTGATAACTGGTAATTGTGATCTATGACAACGTTCATGATCCACTAGCCTTGAGAACTTCTCGCGTAGTCTTACTTTGGAGCTAGAGCGAATAGAATCACAGATTTGCTTCGATTCACCCACTATTCTCCTCCAAAGGTTACCCGGCACGTACTTTTCACATGATAATTCTTTTGAAACACATTTCTGCAACAATGAATACAAATGATCTCTCTTAACACTTATCGATGCCTTCAAAATATGCATGTGAATTGCATGAAGTCGCCGTTGGTCCCTCTGCTTGCCGCTTGCTTCGAGTAGGTGCTGTCGTTTGATGAAATTAGGAATCACACCATGGTTTCTGCATCGGCGGAGATAGTAGATGGCCTGTCTTGTTACTGTGATCTTCTGCCTCAAAGACAAGGCTTCCATAACGAGTCGGCTACAGGTTGCTGGTACACCTCGTAGAATTGTCCACGTGCGACTCTCCATAAATCTTGACATGTTGATTGACACTTGTGGTATTCGGTGGTTGAAGCGAGACCAAGATTGTTAAAAACCTCTTTATTTGGCTGACGTTTCGGCGATTTTCGCCTTCTTCGGAGCCTGGAAAAACCGAATTAAGATCCAAGAAACTACCCTCCCAAACCCCATTTCATTCTACAGAGAAGGATTCACACGGAAGTGAACCAAAAGAACGTAAGTCACAGATTATACCAACCTTTGAAGGGGACCAAGAGGTCCGACAGCCTTGGGTGGAAGTTGTTAGGCGACTGACTAGTAAGAACCCTCAGAATCTATGTACACATCAACTATCGACTTCACTCCGTTGTCTCCATTACGCAATCACTCTTCGCCTGCTCGGCCGCCACCCGTCAGTTCTTTTTCGTCTAGCCAATATTACCAGTAATAAAACAATGATTTTTCAGATTTCCCAAATCTTTCTCCTTTTTTTCTTGGTCATCGACTTTCAACCCCTCCTCCTGTTTAGAATTTCATAGCTATGTATATTGTGCATAGTTGCTTGCGGAAAGGTTCAAAAGAATCAGTTCAAATTAGTTCGTCGCTTTGAAATGCGTACGGAACCTCTCACGTTGTCTGCTACTTTTGCAGCATGAAAAGGAGGTTGAAAAACTATGGACTAGCAGCTAATATCGTCCTCCGTTTGTTTCTGAGGAGAATTTTCGTGTGACCCACAGTGATCTCCTCAGTCTTCTTTGGATTGAATCTTCCTTTGAACGTTGCTTCTCTTTTCCACATACTGAGTGCATTCCTTTGTATCAAATAAATAAATCTTCATACATATATGTATGTACACATAGATAAAGCCATGAATGCAGACAGTGAATCGGGAATGATGCAAAGAGAATCGACTAGCCTCTCTGATCTGGCTACATACATCCCACATATGCCCTGACAAGACTGAATTCACCATGTCGATTGGACTTTGCAAAGACGTGTTTTGTGGCTGTGTCGGAAGGTAGACGATGTGGAGCAGAACAAAGGATCAATGTGGAGGTGATTGAAAGAACCAGGCCTTAGTCAGAAGATACTTCAACCTTCTCTGGCGGCAAGACTTGCGGCAGCGAAAGAAGATTGGAGCCTTATCGAGCAAAAGGACGTCGATGATGCTACCTACTCCCTCCACAAAAATGAAATCGCCGTCTCGGTTAAACTTTGTAGTTATATACACTGTCGCGTCTGTATCGGAAGACTGATGGAAGAAAGTGGAGCCAACCCACACCAACACACACCGACACACAACATCACACACCAACACACACGTATCTATATGTCCTGAATCCGGAATGCCCCCCCACCCAAAAGATGGTACCGATTTCTTGATGACTCAGTCTCAGGCTCCTCCGAATCTAAATACTTTGCAACAGACTTCGGAAAATTCCAACATTGTGATGTTTCTCGGAGTCTTGTTTTAAAGGCTTTTTTGGCTCAATCTGAGCCATCTTAACAATGGATAATCGCAAGATCGCAATGAATGGAGTATGGAGGTCGTTTTTTTTCACGTTGGCCTGGCTGATGTTTCAAAATTGCAAGGCAGCAAAGTGTCTGCAGCGCCACCAGGTCAGTACGAAGGCGCTATTCGAAATTGTTTTCAAAGGAGTACATTGTGTTTGTGCATTAGAAAAACAGTAGGAAGGTTCAAGGTGCTACTAAGTTCAAGTGAGTACGTAACGGAGGTCATATTCCTATACAACGTCAAGATAAGCCCCAACTGCTGATTTAGACATGGCAATCATCATCAACCTCGACAATCAGTTGTGATCCTCCCTAATCGAATCCTGCCTGGGCGAGGCTGATAGCGCAAAGGAAAACACAAACAATAGGGAACTGAGGGGTTTGCAAATGAAACTGCTTAAAAAATCATTTTCATACAACGAAATTTTTATTGATCTGGATACACCTAAAACCATAAATGGATAGAAACCATGCAAAATATATAAATGTTCAGAAGTGACAATATGAAGAACTCCACTCCCGTTTTTCATTTACCATTTGGCAACAATCGATGAGTTCAGATCTATCAGGAAACATCTGGAAGTTTACAGGCGGGCGACAGACGAGTCTCTCGGAGCGAAGGGCAAGTTTTTTCGCTGCTAAGAAGTCTAGTTTCGGTTGTCAGTAGATGACAGCCCACCCTGGGATGAATCGCCTAGAATATCCCATAAAACTGTCATTAATCAGCCTCCTCGATGCCGAACCATAGCCGGAGCGGCAGATTCGCGGTAGAATCAAGGCACTGCCCGTATGCTGCCCAGATCTCACAACCTCGACTTGGCAAAAATACTACAAAGCCGGGATTCAGCCGCGAATCTGCCTTGATTCATGTCACTACATATTGAAATTTAAACCATCAGCCCTTACCAGTTCATCGCTCTGTAGTCAGATATTGCTCCAGCAACTGAACGAGCTAAAGGCAAAAAGCTACTTCCACATGTCGTTGCTACCGCTATACTGAAAGAAACCCCGAAATTCATTTAAAAATTCGGTTCGTCAACTCTGAGGTGAGTTTTCAACTCTGCGGCGCATTTTTGCATGAAAATCTGCTCGGTTTTGTAAAGGCTTTTTGCCATTTTAGGTCTATTAAACGGAAAAGCGCTAACATTCGTGGCTGGCCACACGGCGAACGCGACACTGCCGGCCAATAGGGTTTTGATCGCGAGCGACGAGCTACTTCCGCGACCTCGTCCATTCGCTAGAGTAGAACTGGCGGAGCGCCTTAACTTGCTCTTGCATCGCTGGCTTTCATAACACACAGACACCGGATTCGTCTAACAAGAGAATCACTTTTAGTCAGCCTGGCCATTCCGGATGAAAAGCACTTTTTGAAAAGAACGTTCATCAGCGATAAACTCATAGGCTGAGGGTGAAGTTTTCTTGGCAGCTCCTTGGAACACCTCCATCTCGCTCGGCTCCATTACCCTATATAATTGTCGTTGATGAATCCGGCTCCTATGTGTCATAGAACAAGTTAAAGCGTTTCGCCATTTCTACATACTCTAGCAATTGGACGAGGTCGCGGCAGTAGCTCGTCGCTAGCGATCAAAACCCCATCGGCCCCTTTGTCTCTCAAACGAAACAAGCACGTCACCGTTTCTGGCGTAGAATCCGATCATGGTCTTCGCAGCTGCTCAAAACCACTCTGAAAAAAGTTATAAGCGTTTTTCAATGCCTGGCGACAAGTTAAGGGAACCCACATGAAATTTCTAGGGTGTTTCGAGCAAAAAAATTTTGGGTTCGGCCCAAAACTTGTATTTGGGGGTAATCTAGACTGCCTGGAAAATAAACAAGGTGATTTCGAGTTTTATCATATTGTGGTGTATACCATCAAAGAGGTGAAAACATCGGCATCGGTTATCATCTCTGGTTAGTCAAGTGAACTAGCCTCAAAAAATGCGTGGAGCTCAAAGGTAATCGTGTTGGCAACTCGTGGTCTCACCAGGATCTTCCCCGAGCTGTGTGCTGCAAAACGATTGTTAGCATGTTGTAAATATAATATTTTTAAATTTCTTCCAGGCAGCTCCATCGGTGGTTCAATATCTCTTGAGAAGCCGGAAACAGGTTGGGCTGATTCGATCTAAAACGTCCTGGCTGCAATACCTACAATCCTGAAAATGTCAGAACATGGAAGCCCTATATTACATCAGGCGGCTTTATTCGATGTGTTGGTACTTCATCGACACTTGATGCAGCCATTGCAAAGGAAGATTATGGAAGCGAAAGAAATACAGCGCCTACGAACTGAAATCAATGCGGAGGAGCCCTGGGATCGATCACTTGATACTGGGCCTATCCTCCTCGCCCCTCCCTTCCCTTGATAATTGCCTTGGTAGTTCTCATCCTCCTTGAATGTGACTGGTCGAGGTATGTCCTGCATGACCATATTTGTCTTATCCATTGCCCTATATTTACGACATTCAGCGCTCGCAACCCCCTCGCTTGACAACCATTCTTGGATCTGGTACGTCTTGCTCATATCACTGTATCATATCTTTGTACTCTGTGTGCATGTTATTGGATTTCTTAAAAATCTGAAGAAGCCATTACTGGCGTAAGCTAGCCAAAATAAAAAGTGGAAGAAGAAGAGTCTAGAACAATCTCTAAAAGCAAAACGTCATCAATGCAGTTGCTGGTGGAAATGAATGAATGAAAAGCCATGTGTCTCTATCTCTATCTCTGCTCGGTTTCTACATTTATCAATACGGGTGTGATTTGTGAACTCAGGGTGGTTGCTAACAAACCGTTCATAGCAGACGACCAGCGGCAAAGCGTCAAGGCGTCGGAGCATCATGCGTCAGCGCTCAAACGCTGGCGCATGACGCTCGATGGCTGACGCATTCAAGGTTTCCGAGGACGGCGGGTGGTTAACGATGGTATCGATAATATTAGTGACAGCCGCTACTGCCGCTATGCCTCCACCGTCAGCGTCAGGGCGCCTGCAGCGGTCGCTGGGGAGTCAGATCAATAATGAATGCTAAAGATGCTGACTCCCAGCGTCACTTGGCGCTAGGTCGTCTGCTATGGAAGGAACCTAAATGGTTATCCGGTGCTTTTCCCAGTTCAAGTAGTTCACAATTGCTGGCTGTGATGGTCCCTGGCGTGGCAGACCTTGTTTTGTTCGCTGTTTCTATAGGTCCAGAGCAACTTATTTAGCTAGGCTAATCACTGACCGAGTTCCCATCACATATCTCTTGGGCCCCGTTCATAGCAGACGACCAGCGGCAGAGCGTCAAGGCGTCGGAGCGTCATGCGCCAGCACTGAAACGCTGACGCATGACGCTCGACGGCTGGCGCATTCAACGTGTCCGACGACGACACGTGGTTAACAATGGTATCGATAATATTAGTGACAGCCGTGACAGTCACTATGCCTCCACCACTAGCGACTGGCCGGCTGTAGTGGTCGCTGCGGAGTCGCCGGGGAGTCAGATCAATAACAAATGCTTAAAGACAGTGTTCACGATGAAAAAAGTTTTCGAAATTCCACTAGGATTGGGTAGTGGAGGGACACTCTGTAACGTTAACGTCGAAAGAACGCATGAAAACGGGCCAGGAAGAGCCCCAAAGGAGCCCAAAGTTGAAACTTCGAGCGCATTGAAAACCCCAAAAGCGCATCACACGCCCACCGACGTGAACAAATGAATGCTCGAGATCGTGAGATGAGCGATGATTTCCAATCATTAGCCCCGTTCTTCCCTTCATTCTCAGCTTCTCTCTTTACTCAAGTCAGCTCGCATAGATCGGCTGCAAAAGATGGAAGTTACAAGCCTCGGACAACTCGTCCACCATGTTTCCATAGCTCAATCTTTGAGGGACCATAACTCCGTTTCTAGGGGGTCTTGTGAGATTCCAGAGACATCATTGGAATCAGCATGGGACCGTTTTCAAGATAGGCGGAAAAACAGAAAAACGATTTTCATCGTGAACACTGCCTTTAAGATGCTAACCCTCAGCGTCACTTTACGGTAACTTGACGCTAGGACGTCTGCTATGGATGCTGCCTTAGTGTGATGGCTTCCTGTGTTCGGAGCCATACATATGTTTCTTCTTCCTTCATGTTTCAAGTTTCTGCCTATCTCAAGTGTGGTGCTAGAGGCAGGCAACTAAGAATGGAATTGCCTTAAAGGCAGTGTTCACGATAAATTTCACTTCCGATATCTCCACGGTTTACAAAAGTTCTGGTGCCCTATATAGCGAGACATGCTTAAAAAGGACACGAAAGATGCGTTTTTGAGCAAAAATAGGCCCTCTCTTGTTTACGTTGATTTTTGAGCGTGGAGGAATCGACCGCTAGAAGGATGATACGTATCAGTGCAATGAAGCAAACAGCTCACTTATCAGCACTATCTTCACTTGATCATTCCTATAATCTGAGCCTTCATTTGTTCCTTTCGAGGGGCGGATCTGGTGCACGGGGCGTGTCTGGGGCACCAAAACGCTTGTTTGCAGCCGCCATTTTGCATCTCCTGGCTCGTTTTCTACCGTTCTTTCGACACTGGGAGCCTAGGATCCTTCTCACCTATCATTTTACTGTCGAAACTCAACGAGGATGATCATCGTGAATGCTGCCTTGAACCTGTCATCTACACTTATCAGCCACTGAGATTTGGAATTATTTGAAGATACATCGCCCAGATACCAAACAGTGGTCGGAGGACCATATGCATCCTAGAAAGCCGCGTGGGTAGGGTCGCTTTCAACACAGCTACTTGAATAGGATACAGACTGCTCTAAATTTTTCCAAGGAACAAGAAATATTGATCGGTTCCAGGCTTCTAGCACTACTTGGGTTTTTTTCCTCTCACTGCCTCCAAACCCTTTAATGGTTCCTAATCTGGCTAGTCTCGCCTCTACGACTATTCCCTAGTTAGAGCAATGGTCTTGTGGTCGGCTGCTAATGCGTTGCGCTAAGTTTTGATTTGTTTTTGTGATCATCTTTATGTTCCTAACTCACTGCTTTGTGGTTTTGAGCACTTCGGCAACGGCGTACAAAAAAAATAAAAAAATATTGTTGCACTCGACGCGACGTTGATAACAGTACTTTATGGCTAACGTTTCGGGGCAACATCTTTCTTCAAAGCCTGAAAAGCTCAAATAAGAACTGCGTTAACCCGTTCATACATCTTCTAAACTCTACTTGAAACCGAGAACCCATTTTCTGTCCTGTAAGTACAGAAGAACGTCTTACTTTTTAATGAATTGTTTGACCTATTTGGCTCATGTTTTGTCAGCAGGTGTCTCCTGGACCCTCTCACTTATATCCAGAAGGAAGTTTCTGGAAAATGTGTTTTATCCGTTTAAGTCACTACTTTGCAGCTATAGCAGTCTTTCGGCTCCGCACTAGGACTTGCTGGTCCTCTGGAGATCTCGAGAATCAACCTCAATTTAAATACCTCTGATGTCCATCAAAAGAAGAGGTCAGTCCCTCAGAATGAGAGCAGCCGGTTCATCGAAAGGCTGGCATTTGGAGGGACAAGTTGAGTTTGATGTGCCATTAAATGGTCATGGACGCCCCATCGGAGATACTTAGTTGGCTGAATGACTGTTTTACTGCTACGCTCACTTACTTCATGGCTACCTTCCTTGCACTACCGGTGCACTAGAGGTGTACTGGAATACCAACCTTTAAATGTTTATTTGGCCGATGGTCAAAAGTAGCCGTTTTCGGTGAAATAAATGGAAATTTTTTCAAAATTCAACCCTGCTGTCTTGCCGTTTATCCAGAAAAGCCTTCCACTGATGTTTGTCAGGTATGCGCCAATTTTCAAAGTTTTCCCTCTGAGTTTCCCTCATCACAAAATAGACAGTCCTTTGACGCCAGCATGACTGTTCTCACAGTTGCTGTCAGCTGCATGCGGGTTTTTGTGTAGTTCAGCAGTCAACAGCGCCGTCGCGAGCTTTTTTTTGCGCAAATTCTCAGACAACACGTAGCATGGAATTCCAGCTAAATCTGAAGCTTCTTGGTTGGACATAAAAAAGCCGAACAAAAAGTCATGCTATTTGCAGACTCGGTTCGATGTATAGAAAAATGGATTTGGCTATGGTACCATAGAAAATTCGATTTTTTTTTCAGAGTAAGCATTATCCTGAACGTGTTAAGCCTACATGTAAACGCGGAACTCTGACTAAAAAATTTTTTAGGAAGTGTGGCTAAGATATTCAGATTTTTACAGTTTTTTGATTTTTTTTTTAATTGTTCATATTATTTTTATTTCTAAATTTATTATTTTTTCAGAATTATTCAAATCACACAGTGTTTTTCTATTCTTACTTTTGTTGTTTGGGATCCACACTATGTAATACCTCATTTCGCATTTGTATAATCACAATTAAAGCATTCGCGTTAACCCACGGGATCTGTCTGATTCAGCACCTAGAAGATTTCGCGCTCTAGTTGTAACCGCGACGCAACCGCGGTCAAATTCTGCTCATTGAAATTTTTTTTTTGTTTCTATTTTCTTCTTTCTTTGTGTTTCCTTCAGCATTCTGTGTACTCCATAGACTAGAAAAAGTAGAAAGCTTGCAATTTTGAACTTTGTCATGGGTGTTTTTTTCATGTTGCATTTCGGAATTTAATTCGACAAATATAAATAATTTAGATTAAAATGGTCTTTACAAAACAGGTGCTAATCAAAGCACGCCTTGTTCCGCAACTTGTCGCTTCTAATTCGAGCTGTTCTTCCACATTTATACAAGGTAATGATTTCAGTTATTTTTATTATTTTTGACATTATTATTCAATAAATACTTGTAAAAGTTAAAAAAAACAAGGTGCTAACAATAAAATTTGCCTTCTATAAAATCTTCAGCAAGAGAGAAAAAATGGAAAAGTTGTTTCTTTTCGAAGTGATACTGTGCTTTTCTGGGCCAAATTCTGGTCCGCAATTGCATCTCGACACGCTTCGCGGCCGCACGCGGGTGCTATGTGAAAAGGGGGGGGGGCACCATGGCGCGATGGACTTGGCCACGCCCATTTTACTGTGCTGCCCTACCCTGCCAAAACCAGGACAGTCATTGCGGCGCGGAAAAATGGGCGTGGCCAAGTGCGATACAACAGTGCTCCCCCCCCCTTCCCACATAGCACCTTTTTTAGTTCTAAAATCCACCTAGGGTCAACAGATGGACGGCTGCGGCGCTGGAGACCCTTCCGACTCGGAAGCGCGCGGTCGCAAAGCGTGTCGAGACGCAATTGCGGACCGGAATTGGGCCCAAAGCACAGTACAAGTTTCACGTTTGATTCCTCGCATATTAATGGATACGCTCTTTTCGCTAGAAACACGAATTATTTTTTACATCTCGGTGGTGTGAAAAATTCACTTGATGTACCGTCCTTATTGGAGCCAATACCTGGTCTGCAGCTGCGGTTAACCGCTGTTGCATCACGCATCTAGACGATAATCGTGCCAGGACTTCGTGGATAACCCGTTACCCCAGCGTGGTTATCTCTTAGCGGATTGCAGCAACAGCGGTCGTCCGCAACTGCGTAACGGAATTTCGTTCCGACAGGGAAAGTACGCCAACATCAACATTTTCTTCGAGTTTATAACGACATTTTTCCTATTTTTGGAGGTTTCTGTGGTTAAATATTACAATATTTACAGTAACCATCCGTAGTAAACCAAAAATTTGAAAGCGTACTCTGATTGGGTCAGGGAAGTTTTGGACAATTTTCAAACACGGCTGGACCACGGTATATGTACCGTAACCTTATCAAAATCTGAAAACTGTACTTCCACACGAGTTTAGTGTTCCGTGTGATATAAGTATGATTTCTTAACAATCAATCGAGTCTGCGGTTTTGAATATCGGACCAAGGACATGGCTCAGCCTTGGCTCATTTTTTTCTGTCATTCACCCTTCTAACATCCACGAGAGATCATTATGAGGAAAATTTGCTGTAATTATCGCTGAAAAAAAAAGTAATTTTTCATCATTTTCAATGCATTCATATTGAAGGTCGTGGGAATGCATGGCGTGCCTGCCTTGGAAAAATGTGTCGTACACAGTACCTGCGCCATTATCCAGTGAGGCTCATTCGACCGGACGGCTCAACCTTGGAGATTCGATATCAGGAGCCGCGAGAAGTCAGTCAGAATTAGTTTTGCAATCTTTTCTGTTATCTTCTAGGAAACTTCTTGCAGGTCGTACAACTTCCTGTGGATCTAAATGCGTTGAGCGAGGAGGAAAAACGACATAGATTAGCGGCAAGAAAGCCAAAAGCGAAGAAAATCGTTCAGGTATGATTCTGTTTGGCATTCACTGTTGTCGACCGCAGATCAGTAGGATGTCATCTCCTGAATAGCTTTCTGTTGACAACCAACAAAGGGGTGCATGTCGCCAGAGGCCTGCTAATTGCTTTTAAAAACGTGCTTGTTCTTAGCATATAGTAGCGTCTTAATTGATAGCCGCTCACACCCCGTGAAACTCAACCCCGGTTGTCGACAGCGAGTCAGTAGGGCGTCATCTAGCGTTCGAAAGGAAACTGGAAGCCTTGAATGGATTTCCGTGTTCCCGTAAGACCTGCCCATTGTCCAACTTCTGTAACGTCTACCGGATAGCTCTCCACATTCTGTAGAACTCAATCTCATTTGACGACAGCAGGCCAATAAGATCATACCCTGTTGAAATTCTAAACAGGGCTTTTTTCCTGAGAAAAGCCCGCTTGTAGCCCTGGAAGGCACTCCCGTGGTCCAGTAAGACCTGCCTACTGTCCTAATGTAGCGTCCAATTGGATTGCTGCTCACACTCCGTGTAGCTGAATCTCAGTTGACAACAGCAGGCCATTAAGATATCATCTTCTGTTAGAAGCCTAGAAAGGGCGTTTCTTTTCTACGAAAAGACCGCTTGTAGCTCTAAAGGACATTCTCGTGGTCCTATGAGGCTTACCTATTGTTCGGCTGTTGTAGCGTCCTATTGTATAGCTGCTCACATCCCGTGAATCTAAACTTCGGTTGTCGACAGCAGGCCAATAGGATGTCAGCTCGTTTTCAAAACCGAACCGGGGCGTTTTTTTTTGAAAACCCCGCATTTAGCCCTTAAAGGGATTGCAGCGGTCCCGCAAAGCATGGCTATTGTATCGTTTTATTCGATACTTTTTCACATGCCGTGGAACGCAATCACAGTTGTCAACAGCAGTTTGATGGGATGCCATCCAGTGAACCCATGAAACCGTTTTCTGCTGAGAATTAAGGCGTCTTGTCGCGAAATACCTCGCCATCGCTCCGAAACAGCTGTCTTTTGTATGCCTATTGTTGCGCCTCGTTTGATTGCTGTCGCCATCATATAGACTCGATCGTGGAAAGTCGTAGCTTTTGACAGTAAGTCTATACATTGTTCTCTCGCAAGTCTCATAGACCAGTTTATGTTCACAACCAAATTAGGGCGGGTTTGCAGCGAAAAACCTGCTCGTCACTGTGAAAGGCCTATCCCTTTTTTATCCAAAAGGCGTGCGCGTTACCCGCCTGCTGTAACATTCTTCTGGGTAGCTGTTCACGTCAAGAGAAACTGAATCTTGGGCCATCTCGGTTGTCGACAGCTGGCCAATAGGATATCACCTCGTGAGCCGCTTCCGTGTTGACATTTGAAAAAGGGCGCGTTTATATCGTGAAAATTCCTCCATTGGCACTAGAAACCTACCCATTGATCCTGTTTTCACCGAAACAGTGCGCATTGCCGCGAAAGGCCTGCTCGCCACCACGAGAAGCCTTCCTGTCGCCGCGAAGGACCTGTCTATTGGTCTACCTTCCTATTCTGCTTTTATCCCGTTAAAAAATCAGTATTATAGGAGTCCATTGACGACAACTTCGATGAAAACGAGTATATGAAGTTCTGGAATCCATCATCCGCGTCACAGGCCACAGCGAAGAGCAATAATCGATGATACTAGGAGATTTTGTTATAGAATATAACAGATAAATTTTTATCTCATTGTGTTGGAATTGTTTTGAGTGTACAAGACGCTTCCATATTTTCTTCCTCAAGTGTTGTGTTTATTTCTGTACTTGTAGGTCGAGCTGTTTTTTTATACAGATTCATACCCTCTAGACCTAGTGATGGGTCCTGAATACACTATTCTGCTGCCCACGTATAATGAAAGGGAGAATCTACCTATATGCATTTGGTTATTGGCAAAGTACCTGAAAGATATGAGCTATGAGGTAAGCTTTTCTGATTTTTTCAGGCTTTTCTTTCTGCTATGTGCCTAGTCAGTCGCTGCGACTGAACGGAGCGTTGCTCGCAGAACTTCTATACGCAGACTCTAGGCCTTTCCCGTAGTTCATTGTCAGCCGCAGCGTTTTAGAGGTAGACGCTGCGACTCCGAAGCGCTGCGTTCGACTCTGAACTAAGATTTGACGATATGAAACCAAAACTTTGCTGACTCCGTTATTCAACAGGTGATCGTTATTGACGATGCGAGCCCAGATGGTACTCAGGAAGTAGCTGAGCGACTGCGGGATGAGTATGGCTCTGAGAAAATCATACTGAAGCCGAGGGAAGGGAAGCTTGGACTCGGTACTGCATACGTACATGGTCTGAAGTATGCACGTGGAGAGTAAGTGAATTTCAGTGAAAAAAAAAACGTTCTTGGGTACGAAATTTAGTTTTATTCTCTAACAGATTCATCATTCTGATGGATGCTGATCTATCTCATCATCCGAAGTTCATACCAGAAATGATTGACCTCCAGAAGAAGGAGAATGTGAGTTCTGATGTTCTTAATGTTTTGAAGTGTTTGAATATTCGTTCAATTTTCAGCTAGATATTGTGACAGGCACGAGATATGCCCTTTCTGGTGGCGTTTCTGGGTGGGACATCAAGCGGAAAACGATTAGCAAGGGAGCGAATTTCCTTGCTCAGGTCAGGTTTTCATCGAAGTTGGGCTTTTCTCTAAAGTCGTGAAAGAATAAGAGATATATCTTTGTTTCAGTTTCTTCTCAATCCCGGAGTGTCAGATCTGACGGGCTCATTCAGACTATATAGGAGGGAAGTTTTGGCGGTATTGATCAGCGAGAGTGTCAGTAAGGGATATGTGTTTCAGGTGAGTTTCCGTCGACTCTGACAAATATTCGTGTCAAGACCCCAAACCAAACAACAGAGCTCCAACTGTAGTTTTTGTGGAGTGATTGTCTTCTGTTACGGGGCGCAATATGGGGATTAGGGGGCGATTGGCGCGCGGTATTGCCCCACAATCGCCCCAATAAATCATTCGTCGCCCTCAAAAACGTCCCCTTCTTTTTCTTTAGACTATCGAAATTTCCACGGGGTGTGCATAGTGGAGCGTTTGTGGGGCAGCAATGGATTTGTTGGGGCGAATGCTTTGCGAAATTGGGATCCTTAGTGAATCAGGACGCTAATCGCCCCGTAATATACATGATGCGCCCCACAATATAGCATAATCACCTCACAACAACTACACTTGGGACCTAATTGTTGGGGGGGGGGGCGCCACGCGAACTTTTTTCGGAGCAGATTATCTGGATCCGAACAGAAAACTATATATTTTTATACCTTCCAGAAGTAGGTTCCAGGATTAGCGTTGAATCGAGTGATATTGTAGCTACTCGAGTATTTGTTCATTGAATCTCACCATATTTGAAAGCCTGATTCGTTTGGTATTCTAAATTTGGCTATTCGGTTCATTCAAAAATTCAATCCCGATCGCTGCCGGTGTCCCTCAAGGAGGAGTCATATCGCCTGCTCTGTTCAGTCTTTACCTGGAAGATTTGCCCGTCCCCCCAAGTGACATCAAAGTCGTTGCGTATGCGGATGACATCACCATCTTGTGCCGGGACAGAGACATTAATGTAGCTGCACGCAAGATCAATAGCTACCTCATCGTTCTGAAGAACTTTCTCGATGATATGATGCTCACTGTCTCTGCCGCTAAATCATCTGTATCAGTTTTCTCCACTGACCCTAAGGAACACTGCGCTCACCCCGTTGTGAATTGGGAAGACGCTCGTCTGCCTGCTGCACGTTTTCCTAAGCTGCTCGGCCTAGTATTGGATCCTTCGTTGAGGTTCCACAAGAATACTGAGCAGAAACAGGCTACAGTGAAAGCAAAGCTCAACGTCCTACGAGCTCTGGGAGGAACGTCGTGGGGAAGTAGTAAGGAGACAATTTTGACCACCTACAAGGCAATATTGCAGCCGGCGTTGGAGTGCGCTGCACCGGTATGGCAGCACTTAATATCGGATTCATCGTGGACAAAGATGCAGCGAGTTCAGAATGCTGCACTTCGAATTGCCACAGGGTGTGCTAAAAGCACCTCAGTGGAACATTTTCATGCTGAAGCCCGAATTCTGCCAGTTAAGGAGCACTGCCAACTCCAGGCGCAGCAACTGGTTATTAACATTGTCAAGCAGCCTGACCACCCATTAAGAAGGATCATGAATCCCGTGACAGAGAGACGTATCAGAAGGCCTTTTGCGGATGCTCCCGAGAAAGTTAATACTCCGCTAACGCGTAGCTAAATGCCTTACACGGTAACCAGAGATGCCCAAGGTTTCGGAGGCATCTAGTCTAATTTTGACACGAGAATTTACGTAATTTACGGAAAGTTTAGCCTCAGTTGGTGAAATTTTTGCTACAGCGCCCGCATATTCTTCGTAAATTCTCGCTACAGCACCCGCATATTCTACGCTTATTCTCGTTGCAGCACACGGTCGATCGACCCACCCAGTCTTGATCTGTACTAGAAAGACGACCCCGCTGCGATCAAGCGCATCGCCGTTTCTTCCCCACGGTCTGCAGCATACCAACGGCAAAAAATATCCCTTGCAAGGTCTTGCAGAGAGCAACACGGGGTCACCCTCCACGACCACCCACAGAGTGTCAAGTTATCCGTGGGTTGACTGTGCCAACACTTCAAACCGCATCCCTGCGTTCCGCGTAGCCAACGCGGGTTTGGGATTGAATTCAACACAGGCTGTCGCGAAATCCGTAGATTCTCGCTACAAAATTATAGCGAGAATATACGGGTTTAGCATCAGAGAGAACAGTGGTTCGAACGACACAAGAATATGCGGGTTTTAGCTATCGTAGCTAAAACCCTTAAATTCTCGCTACATGGAATGGGGCGGCGTTTCAGGCCGCGCCCTCGGAGGCATCTAGCTACGCGTTGGCAGAGTATACAAAGATGGACGGACGCCCAACTGGATCGTCTGCGTCTTTTACGTGCGGAGCACACCAAGTTCGTCAGGGATCACTTGAGTAGGATGACCGTCAATCCCATATTGGGGGTCGCACCACCCATAGTCAGCGACACCTAGATGGAACTCGGTAGGCGGGCTAGAAGTACCCTTGCCTCGTTGCGCTGCGGTCATTTCCCTATGCTGATGTCATTCTTGCATAAGATCGATCGCAGTAAGCCGGACGAGTGCCCGGACTGTGGTAGCCGTGGCCACACAACTGAACACCTATTCGAATGCCCAAAGAGGCCTAACACTCTTACAACAATGGATTTGTGGACGAATCCGGTTTCAGTCGCCCGTTTCTTGAACCTTTGACAAAAACCTTCCTGCGGCTGCAAAGAAGAAGAAGAAGAAAAATTCAAATCATTATGTTCATTGCATTCGGGTACAGGGCATTTTTTGAGTTCTTCTCGATAAAAAGTCGGCTGAAAGATGCGGCATGGAATCGACCCGGCCATGTTCTGCAGCATATTCTTGTCCATGTCAACATCTGCAGCTACAATGCTCCGGGACGGTCGGCAAAGTTCTTTCCGACCTGTGGAATTTCTGATTAGAATCTATTAGGGGGTTTTCTATTAAATTCGTGTTAGAACAGCACATCGGCGATCAGAAAATTGTGATTTGATGACGACTGAATCACTGCCGTTGAGCTGCTGCAATGGATTCAGGCCTCATATTGGTAAAATATGTAACAATGATGACCATTCTGGTTCGGTACCGTAAGTAGTTCAACTATTCAGGCGGCCTTGTTGGTTTACAGATACAAAAGTATGTGGCGAACCCCAAACCGAAGAAACCATCTGCTCCGGTAACCGGCAAAACGAAGCTCCAAGTCTTCAGCCTGCCCTAAAAACGTGGTGGATTGCGTCATTAGTATTTTTTTGGTGTAAATAAGTTGAATATGCAAGCCTGAACGAAATGCGGCACAAATGACTGGACCTATATAGAGTAAGCGGAAGACTCTGAGCCTTCTTCCAGTTTTTCAGTTATCTGAGGTGATGGTTTCTGCGATTTGTGGTTTGTCATTAACTGATTTGTGCATCTGTTAACCAACAAAGTGGCCTTCAGAGTCCAGGTTCTCATTTTACCGGAGCAGCCTGGAGATCAGGGGTGCATAGTCTGACAACATAGGACCACAATTCATAGCAGAATATCGGCGGCATAGTGGTTTAGTCGCCATCAGATCACAATTTCGTACTCACCGAGGTGTTGTCCTAACATGAATTCATCAGAACACCTCTAGGAGCTCCTAATCATGAAATTCTGCAGCTCGAGAAGAACTTTGACGACCGTCCTAGACCATTGCAGTTGCAGAGGTTGTCATGGACAAGAATATGCTGCAGAACAGGGCCGCGTCGAATCCAGATCGCATGTCTCGGGGTGGTTTTACCACGTTTTCCTATATTTTTGACTTGATTCTGGCATTTTTTCCATAAAACTCGTGAAAATTTCACGTTCTGCTACAACTTTCTACTTTTTTGTTTAGTGGAGTTATTTGAGATGCGAAGTCTGACTTGGGCATCCAATTGGGACCGCCACCCGAACTCCAATGTATTCTAGATCTAAACATTGTGGCTTGTTCAACTTGAGCACCAAACGCGTCTTTATCCGCTTGCTGTTTAGATGGAGATGATGTTCCGAGCGAGCAAGAAAGGCTTCAAAATCGGTGAGATTCCGATCTCGTTTGTGGACAGATTCTTTGGCGAATCGAAGTTGGGCAGTCAGGAGATCATCGGCTATGTTAAGGGGCTCATGTACCTGTTCTTTTGTGTTAGCTGAGCAGGTGTCCATGTGGTTTCGCCGTTGTTATAACTAGTCATTAGATGTCTTTATCTGCAAGATGTGTCCCAGAAATGTGCGCGCTCTTCCTGAATGATTAAAGAATTGTTATGTGTGGAATTGTGCGCCATGCGGTCGTCGCCCAAATTTGGGAGTCCTAGATTTGATTGATTCTGCAGAAGTCTAATGCATCTGTAAAATCAATTAACTCAACGAGTTAGTATTCCAGGGGACGAATGCATGGCGTGTTTCGGAGCAGTTTAGGTGTTTCCCTCTGAAAAAGGTCTAATTTTCTGCATGTTTTATGCGACTTATATGGATCATTCGAGGGACCGTGCGTAAATTTCTGAGACATACTGTATTAATTTGTAGTGCCTATTGTCTGAGATTTCGCGCGAATGAGACTATCCGCTCACGCGGTCGGCGGGCGCGTTGATAGGTACGTTGCGAAGGCGTTTTTCGGACCTATAAATCTATTGGCAAGATTATCAGATAAATAGTGAATAATACAGTCATTGAAAGTTTTGCCTGAAAAATGCATTCATGAAGGCCGCTCGACACGCACGCCATCCCCTTGGGCGAACAGTCTCAAATCTATAGCTCCGCAATTGCTATGTCATTCCTTTCACTAAGGGTTCCATTTTATTTTTTATTTTACAGGGATGTGATATGTATTTATTCGATAATAAATTTTTATTTGTTCTCATGAAACAGAATGTGAATTCTATAAGCCTGCTGTCGACAACCATCAACTAGTCCAGCTCTTTGCTGACACTTTCAGAAAAATGAAAGCAAGTTGCTTGTAACATAAAAGGCCGAAAACAAGTTACTTGTAACCGATGAAAGTTACTTGCGACTTATCACAGGTCATTTGAGTTACATGCAACATATCGACCGATTCAATTGTTCATTTAGTGCGCATTCAATATGTTACATCTAACTTAAATAGCACAAGATAAGTCGCAAGTAACTTAAATCTGCCAAGAATTCGATTTTTACGACGCATTCTTGGGGTCAGGCTTAGGACTGGCGTTGCTATCGGTACAGTTACCCAAGTCTGAGGTATTTGACAGCATACTAACAGGGAAGGCCCCGCAGAGTTTTCCGTGTAGCGTGTGGTTTGGAACGCGTGTAAAGAATTTACATGCAATATAGATTTAAGTTACATGTGAGATAAGTATATGTTACATGAAATGTAAATGTAAGCTACTTGAAACATTCAAGTAACTTACATTTGTGTTACAGGTAACTTGTTTTCATTTTTCTGAGCTTAGCGCTGGTATGTTGCATGTAACTTAAATAGCCTGAGATGAGTCGCAAGTAACTTACATCGGGTTAGATATGATACAAGTAACTTGCTTTTAGCATTTTATGTTACAAGTAAGTTGTTTTCATTTTTCTGAGAATCCCTACAAATCCAAATATCGTTGCGGCAAACGCTGCTTCGAATTCGACGTTTCTGGAAAACGGCGCAACAGGAATTGTTCTTTCAGTTAACTTTTTCTGCAACTTTAATGTGTCGTAGTCAGTTACACAGTTGTGCTCTACAAGGTTAGTCACACTATCTACATGAATAAAGCGAATAACAACTTCTTCAGGTTCTAATATGATCTCTAAGGTAAAACTTAGAAAAACGCGCTCCAATCCAATTCTTCCTCTCAGGTGTGTATTTTGGGGCGCATAGCACGTATATGACTTTAGTTTTCACAAGGGTACTGTAGTTCACAATTCATATACCGTAACACCTCGAAATTTTAGAATTGGCTAAAACCTTGGTCAGCAGGGATATTTGAGGCGGTGATAAGAGATCCACTATCCAGTTGTCGATTTTGCTGAGGTTACGGTAGGTTTACTGTCGCTCGGCTACCGTGACTCGCCTTAATCTGATGTGATTAAAAGAATGTGTTCGTGTAGCTAAACTTTTTTTCACCTAAGGAAGATCGTACGAATATCAGAAATTTGTAGAAATTTTAGGGCACTAGAAGAGGGGTCGTGGACCCAGTAAGGTTCGGCGTACAGCCTGCTGGATTCTGTTTGTAGCCCGATTTACAACAAGTGTTTGAATGTGTGGGAGAATCTATAAAATCTAGTGTAAAGGTGAGTGTTTCTTGGTTCAGTCTTCAGTCCAGATAATGGACGAATCGCCTTTTCAGATAAGAACGGTGTGGTACTTCGGAAGCGGCATCGATTACTCCCTGCTTTCTCAGCAATCTTGGCTGCACTGTACTCAAGAAGTTGCTTTTCTAATGAATATTTTATAAATTTTTCTTGCCTTCTCCATTAACAGTTTTCAAATTTCGGTCTGCCTCTCTTTAGACCGGTTTTTGTTACGAAAAAAATCAGATTCTTCGAAAAAAAAAATTGGAAAATTCAATCTCTCATCGGATGACTTTTCTCTCAGTTTGTGTAAGTGTATGCGACTCAGATGTGGCTCCCCATCTGCCTACTCACTCTCACTGCTGCTGGTGTGTGGTCGGCTCCAGTTGACATACTGCCGGAGTGTGCGGCCTGCCAGCTGTTTTCTATAGCGATGGCGCAGAAACTAGAGGCACGAGGTAGAGAATTTTCATAATCAATGACTCAATTAAGCTATGTAATAAAATTTTACCTGGTGTTAGTCGAGGATTGGAATCAATGAAAAATAATATATAATTCATTTCTAAATTTTACTTTGATTAGAAATTGTTTTTGACTTTTTCCTCTACACACATTTGAATCTGATCCAATATGTAGGACGTGGGCAGCTGGACGAAAATCAGAACTTTTGGATGAATAGGCCTGGTTTTGTCCATGCGTTGATATTATATTAGCCGGCTGTAGACAACTGAGAGATTGTCGGGGTAATTAATATTCTTCGTTATAAATTTCTCCGACAAATTTTTTTCTTAGCAAGTTTGGAGCTTCTAAATGGACTCACAACAATATGCGAGTATCTATCTATATATCACCCATGCTCTGAAAGATTTCTCCTGGATTCTACCGAGAAATAGCCGCGAACCTGGATTTTACCGCGAAAATGGCGCGAATGTGCCGGGAAACCACCGAGAAAGTGCTGCCTCGAATCCACCGCGGAAACACTTTGAATCAATGCGTTGCGAAGGTTGTGCCGATATCACAATTTTTGCGATATCGGCACAACCTTCGCAACGCATTGATTCTACCTTGATTCTGCCGATCTGGCGCCGAGGCGGCAGATTCCAGGCAATTTGAGAGAAAACCTATTTCTATATCGTCAAATTATATAAGGCTGAAAAATCCAAAAAAAAGTGTTTGAAATGTCCGATTTCGGCTTTAGAAGCGTAGTGGAATTGGTATACCATCATAAATTTTAGGTACAGATAGCGGCAAAGCTGTAAAGAATCTCTGCTCCAGCCTGCAACAATGCAAAACGCCTTTCTCTCACTGTGAGGTAAGTTTTCAAATCGAATTCAAGAAAACCGCCTAAGCCTTAATTGGGTCATTTTCAGATTGTGAACTCGCTAACGGCTACCCGCCCTGTTAACATTTCTTCCGAAATGAATGTGCGATTCCAGAAGATGCACTCTCATCTACAGGACATAGTGAGGCATTGCGAAAAGAGTAAGTTTTATTACCTGAGGCACTGGTTTAGAGCACCTAACAAGACGTCGCGTGAATAAGGACGGTCGATTATGGGACCAGATTGGGCGCCTAGGGGTCAGCCACGTGCATTGATCGCCACAGCTGTCAATAACCGTCTGTAAAGAACTCGTCTAATAGTAAGAATCTATGGATACCTGTCATCGCGCTGACGACATGATGACGTCTGCGTGCTCCCCAAAAGCAATGCCGCATGCGCAGAATTCATCTAATAATCTATGGAGACTTTTCATCGCAGTGGCGACATGATGACGCCGGGCGTGCTTCCAAAGGGTGGACGGTGACTGGGTGAGCTTGGGCGCCTGGGGGTCAACCACGTGCATTGATCGCCACAGCTGTCAATAGCCGTTTGCGAAGAACTTATCTAGGGCCCGGCAGGACATGCTCTCATGTAGAAAAATTCCAGCAGGACATGCTCTCATGTAGAAAAATTCCAACGCATGGTAGGCTCTCTAGACCATCGCCGGCTCAGGCGATTCTCAGCTCCGAGCCGCACCAAACAGGAATCAGAGCCGCCTGACAGTTTGTAGGCTCGTTGTCCTAATCTCAGGGCCTTTGCTGTCCTAACTTTGCCCGTACAGCGACTTCAGTGGCCCGAACAGCAACAGCAGGGGACCGACAGATTGAGAATACGGGCCGAACTGTATTTATAACTCGCTATTTTCATATTTCATGAATTTCTCACATTCATTTTCATCAGGAGTGGTTTCATCGTTCAACCTGATGTTACAGATCCAGATGCTCAGGTTCTAGCCGGACAGCCGGGGCCGGCTCTGTGCACGATGTGTTTCCTCGTCTACTACTTCTTCCAGTTCATGAATAATGGTAAAGAATTGATAATAGAGGTCCGCGAATGATCCTTGAACTGGTCTCAGTTAGGAATGGCCGTGAAAAAAAAATGTTATGAAATTCATTACAAGCAGCGAAAAATGTTCAAAAAAGCATAATTTGCATTCTTTTCACTGATAAAACGTTCAGAAAACTGATATAGTGTTTGTTAGAATTTTTATAATTATTCGAGCGCAAGTTAATCCTTTTTTCAGGTATTCTACAAATGCCACTTCTCAATCTCATTCCACAGGTTATTCAGCTGACGTGCCTCATTCTCACGAATCTCAGCCCAGATGAAGTAACTCCTCCCGTGGTGAGTCAAGTTTTTGTTCGAATGGAACTGCCCTCCCACGTGGTCGGCGTGCGTGTCGAGCGGTTGTCGCCAAGGCACTGTTTCGGACTGAAAATCGATATGCCCGACACGAACTGTCGCGGGAAGTACGATCGCGGCCAAAATGTAGGCACGATATGGCTTTTTACTTCGCAGATAAGCCCTTTTCGTCCCAGAGCCGGACGGCAACACCTTTATGCAATGTATGGGATACTTTCGCGATATAGCTGACTCCATTACTCACTGCAATGCGACGATGAAGAGCTTGAACGAGCATTACCCTGAAACAAGAAAAAGCATAATCTGTGTTTCGGAACACCATGGTCAAGAACGAAAAGAAAGTCTTTTATTTTCAGTGTCAAGCGCTTCTAGTCGATGGTGCGATGCCTGCTCTGCTGAAGGCAATAGCCGACTCAATGGGTTCCTTCTACGACCTCATCGCCGTACAGAGCATGGGCTGCCCTACCTATCAGACTCTATTCAGTGTCTGCTAATGGAGAAATAGACAATACTTGATAAACTTTTCATCGCCATACAAAACCGATTTCCACAACATCAATAGAAGACAGCAACAGAATAACAATGTAAAACCTTTACAGGGAAATGTCCAACTTGTTAGGGAGGTTAAGCATCAACAACAAACAACAACACATCAAGAAAAATAACAATTTCGAAACAGTAAACACTATCTAGTCTTCAAACTTGATCTTCTTATTCTGTTGACCTCCAAAGTTGTCAAACGATCGCTTGAATCCACCTTCAACATAACCAATAAGGGAAAATTTTTGAACAAAAAATCAATTGCAGAAAACTTATTGTATTTTTAGCGAGAGCAGCCGGAAACCCCCTCTAGAAAATCAAAAAAAAATCAGTATCTAAATCAAATTTTCCAGACATTCTAATAAGGTACGCATCTTCCCACAAGATTTTAATAGGTTTCAGATTTTCGAAAAAAAAAGAAGTGGCCAGAAAACGCTAAAATTATTATATATTTTTTCGAATCCGTTAGAATTTCCAAGAAGGTGCAGAATTTGAACCCAATTTTCCCGGCGTTAATAGAAAAGAAGTGGACTATCAGAAAATTTCAAAAAAAAAATGCAATTTTGACCGAAATTCCACGAAAAAACACTTGATTGTCCATTTCTGAAGATTTTCCTGATGAAAACCACCACATTTTACGAAGGAATTTTTCAGCATTGGACTTAAAAATTTAAAAACTGAAATTAGATCGATTGTTTCGACTACAGAGGTCGTCTAAAGACTTGAAAGAGCTCTAAAAAACGTTTTTACTAAGTAAGCTAAGATTTCTGCTGGCGAAACTCATAAAATGTGAAGGATTCACGTCAATTCTTCTAGAAAGTTACAGAAGATTCAAAAAAGCAAATTCAAACAAAAATTACAGAAAAAACACATACTTTGTGGGAGGGGAGAGCGACAAAACATCAATTTTCTTTTTTTTTTCAGAATTTCACACAAAAAAACCGAAACTCGAGCCAAATTCATGTAAACTACACACTAGCTTAGTAAAGACTAGCTTCAATGCACAAACGAAAAGACATTTAAGCGAAATTTCGCCAGAAATCGTTAAAATTTGGAAGAATTTGAGGATTTGAAAACCTTCACGGAAAAATTTTAGAAATTTTTTCGAAGTAAACTTTGGGACAATGTTTTCAAATCCTCGAACTCTTCCTCGATTTGCCGATTTTTATCGTAGTTTCGCTGAAATCTCTTTTCATTTGTACATTAAAGCTAGTCTTTACTGAAGTATTGTGTCGTTTATTATACATCAATTTGGCCCGAAGTTAAAGATTTTTTGTGTGAAATTCCAAGAAAACTCATGCTCTTATCGATCCCCCCTCACAAAATTTACGTTTTTTTTCCAGTATTTTTTTCTAATTTGTTTTTTCTTAATCTTCTGTAATTTCCTAAAAGAACTGACGTGATTCCTCCACATTTTATGAGTTTCTTCAGCAGAAATCTCAAAAAAAACAGCTTTTTAGAGTTCCTCCAAGTGTATAGCCGACCTCTGTTGAAAAAATCTATCTAAATTGAATTTTCGCCCTTCTCAGTCCGAAATTGATAAAATTACATTGCAAATTGTGGTATACTCTCCTCAGAAGATTTTTAAGAAATGGTTATTCACGTGTTTCCGAGGATTTCACAAAAAAAACACACCTGCATCACCTCCACGTCCACGGCCACCACGATCTCCTCTGAATCCACCACGATCTCCTCTGAATCCACCACGATCTCCTCTGAATCCGCCACGATCTCCTCTGAATCCACCACGATCTCCAAATCCACCACGGCCACCGCGATCCCCAAATCCACCACGACCGCCTCTTCCTCCCCTATCACCACCAAAACCACCTCGCCCTCCACGGAATCCTGAAAGCGAATTGTAATTAATCGTTCAGTCCAGGAGGAAAAACATACAAAATTCTTGAAAATCTCACCTCCACGATCTCCCCCTCGTCCACCTCCTCTTCCTCGATCGCCACCTCTACCCCGTCCACCTCGGCCACGTCCACCACGGGCTGCTCCGGGGAGGAATCTGAAACGCACTGAGAATTTTCAAGCACCTTACTCTGCACCTACTCAGCCGCGACAGTGTTTGGCTGGTGCCTATCGGAGCCTAAGAGGCTAACCGCGGTGTCGCCGCGGCACAACCGGGGCATAGTCGCGGAACTATAGCGGAAATGGCTACGGCTCTATAATACTGTCCCAGCGACCCCCCATTGAACCGCGATGGTTCCGCGACGGGCCCGGCGCTTTTACCCAAAGTACCGATAGAAAAAGCGGGAAACCCGGATAATTTGACTTTCCAAAGAATCGATTGAGCAAATACTGGAGTTTCGAGAAGTGGACGTGTGAGAAAAGTTGCGGGAAAGGTAAAAAGAAACAATTTGAAGTTCCTTAAATTTCCCTAATGCACCTGGGTAGATCAAAAACGACGAAACAATTTTTCTGAATTTTAAAAATTTGAACACGTTCAGTCCAAACTTTTTCCAGCAGGGTAATCTGGCGCGCTGAACACGAATATAGGGTTCATTTTTAGTTTTCCGGAAAATTACGGTAGGCTACGGTGAATAAATGATACTTTTCCTACTGTAACCACAGTAATCTTCTGAGAAACTGAAAATAGATCTTATATTCGTATTCAGCGCCTCAAACTAACCCCGTGGACAAAGTTCGGGCCGAAAGTGTTTGCATTTCTAAGATGCAGCAAAACAATGTTTTTGTCGTTTTTTTGATCTACCTACATATATTTAGAAAACATTACGAACTTCAAATTGTTTCGTTTTACCCTTCCCACAACTTTTCTCCCACGTCCACTTTTCGAAACTCCAGTTTGTGCTGGGAGATATCGCCTCGAATTCGCAGCAGATCTGGATATTACCCAGAATTTGCCACGAAACCACCGCGAGCCGGGAAAATACCGCCAAAACGCCAGGAAACTACCGTGAACAGCGCTTCCGCGAAATCACCGCGGAAATACAGAAAAATCATCGCAAAAACTATGCGAATTTGCCGCCATAACACAAATTCGCGTACTTTTTGCGGTAATTCCCCGGTATTTCCAGGGTAATTTCGCGGCAGCCACTTCACGGTAGTTTCCCGGTGATTTCGCGGCTCGCTGCAGTTTTTCGTCAAATTCTCGGTCAAATCCAGATTCCTTGAGAAATCAAGACAAATTCTTTAAGAAAAAATTAGGTTTAGGTCCAAACCGAGTATTACCTGGACATTTTTTTCTGTTTTTTTTTTCAAATATCCGCTCAATCGAGTTTTTTAGAGAAGCGATAACCAATCATCGGAATGAGCGCGCCCTTGAGCTGCAAAAGCCTCGATTCCACCTCGAGTCTGCCGGGAATATTCCCCATCGGCTACTTACCAGCCCCGAGGGGGCTCTAGGAGAGTCCAGGCATAACTTTCCAAAATATTCACCTTCTTCTTCTTCTTTGCAGCCACATTGAGGGTTTTGTCATAGGTTGAGGAACTGGGCGACCAGTAACGGATTCGTCCATAAGTCCATTACGGTCAGCGTGGTAGGTCTCTCCTTACAGTTGAATAAATGTGCGGTATCGTGGCCGATGGTACCGCAGTCCGGGCACACATCAGATTTACTGCTGTCAATCCTGCTGACATAAGACATTAGCATTGTAGAGTGACCACAGCGTAATGATGCGAGCGTGCACCTTGCCCTTCTTCCGAGTTGAGCCTCGGATGTGCAGACTTGGGGCGGCACTACCCCCAATATGGGATTAATGACCGCCTTTTCCAGATGACACCGTACAAACTGAGTATGCTCCTCGCGCAGTAGACGGAGTCGTTCTTGCTGTGAGTCGTGCCATCTCTGCAGATTGACTTTGCTGGGAGCATCGGCGAATGGCTTTCTGATCTTTCTTTCTCTGACGGGGTTTAGCACTCTCCAAGAGGGGTGATTTGGTTGTTTGACAATGTTGATGAAAAATTGTTGGGCCTGGAGCTCACAGTGCTCCCTTACTGGTAATAAGCGGGTCTCAGCATGCAAGTGATCGACCGGGGAACTTCTTGCACACCCGGTGGCGATTCGAAGAGCCGCATTCTGTATGCGTTGCATCTTAGTCCATGAGGATTCCGAAACTAGATGCTGCCAAACTGGTGCGCCGTATTCCAGTGCAGGCTGGAGAATCGCCTTATACGTTGTAATAATGGTTTCTTTGCTACTACCCCATGTTGTACCGCCCAGGGCTCTAAGCACGTTAAGCTTCGCTTTAACGATAGCCTGCTTCTGTTCCGTGTTCTTATGGAATTTGAGCGATGGATCGAGTACGAGTCCGAGAAGTTTTGGGAAGCGGGCGGCAGGCAAACGATCTCCATTCCATACGACATACGGATGTGCGCTGTGTTCAGATGGGTCCGTTGTGAGTACGGATACCGATGACTTTGACGCAGAAATCTTCAGCATTTTGCGGTCGAAGAAGCTTTTCAGTGCGGTCAAGTACCCGTTAATCTTAGCGGCGGCCACATTTATGTCCCGATCACGACACAAGACAGTCATATCATCAGCGTAAGCGACCACCTTGATATCTTGGGGTGGGGCGGGCATATCTTCGAGGTACAGACTGAAGAGAGCAGGCGACAATACGCCGCCCTGTGGGACTCCAGCTGCAATCGGAATGCTGTTTGAGACATGATTCTGGAACATCACTCTAGCCCGTCTTCCCTTAGTGAATGCAGCTATCCAGCGCTTTTGCCATGGCGGGATTGATGACTCCAGTAAGTTGTTTGATAAGATACCAAGATTCACTGTGTCGAAAGCCTTAGTGAGATCCAAGGCAACTGCTACAGTTCTTTCCGGCTTATACGCGTTGAAACCATCAATTGCATAGCTCGTAATTTCTAACAAAGCTGTCGTGGTGGAATGCATTTTTCTGAATCCGTGCTGAAACACCTGTCTCTCGTTGTGCTCGGCCAGGTCTTTGACGATCAGCTTTTCAGCTACTTTAGCAAAAGAAGACAACAAGCTAATGGGCCGATATCCCTTGACTGAAGCTTGGGGCTTGCCAGGCTTGGGCAGCGGAACGACGTTTGCCGTCTTCCAATTCTGCGGGATAGTACACGACCTGAACGAGGAGTTTATCACATCAGTGAGAAGCGGCAGTAAGTCAGTGGGTATCTTCTTCAAGACAGCAGGACATATCCCATCAGGACCCATAGCTCTAGAGTTCCGCATTTCCTTTATAATCTTCTCAACTTGCGTCGTAGTAAACGCTTCGGCCGTGCTCATAAGCGGGAGGCGGCACAGCTCTCTTACAGTCACTCTATTCTGCGGACCACGTTTAGCACTGGTGATGAAAAAACTTTTCCCGAGCGCGTAAGCGGCTTCCTTTCCTGATTTGAATACGCCGTTGTCGAATTCGATAGTGGAGACGGTGGCGGGTGAGCTTTTACCCGAAAGCTTCCGTAAAACCTTCCAAGTAGCTGCACTGTCCGTCTTAAAGTCCATCTGTCCGGTGAACTTCTCCCACTCTTCTTTCTTGTGTCTGTCCAAATCCTTTTTGATCTCACTGTCAAGCTCTGCAACTACGGGGTCCAGATGATTAACCGCTCTCCTCGCATCTCTCGTTCTAATTTTGTCGAGGATTTCCCTGTTGACATTTGGATAGAACGTCTTGACGCGACCGATAGGAATAGCCGCATTCATGGCCTTGCGGATTGCGTCAGATAGATGGCACTCCTTCTGGTGCACGCTTCCATTCCACGGGTAATCTGCCGATAGGCGAAGCGCAACTTCACTGAACAGGCGCCAGTCTGCTCGGCCTAAATTAAGATAAGAACGTTGGCGAACACCAGAAAAGGGAGCGAGAGAATTGGATAGATCGATGTGGACAAAGACAGGAACGTGGTCACTTGGCAGAGTAGTCGAGGTAGACCATGAGCAGCAGCTAGAAAGGTTGGACGAGACAAGAGATATGTCTGGGCTAGAAGATCGGCCGCTGGCAGGGAGACGAGTGGGCTGATCATCGTTTAAAATGACCAGGTCGCACTCATCTGCCCATTCTTCGACGTCATTTCCTCTAACATCAGGACCGAGAGACGAGCAAAAGGTGTGAGCGTTGAAATCACCCGCGAAAACGACCGAGGATGAGAGGGAGCAGTCGCTCAGCTGCTTGAGAAGTGGGATAGGATTGTAAGATGAAGGGCATGAAGTTGTAGGTGGAATGTATATGTTGAAAAGAGAAAGGGGTGTTTTTAGGGGAGATGGATTGGGAGGTACTCGAGAGTACCGTCCGTGGGGGTGCTGGGAATGAGGTGTGAGGGAAGTGAAGATAGAACGAAAGTAGAGACTCCACCGCCGAGAGATGACCTTGGAGCATGGTAAGAAGTATAGCCTGGGATATTGGGATGATGATAGGTAGGGGATGGAGAGAGCTTGGTTTCTTGAACCATGATCACGTCTGGATGGTAAGTACGTGCAAAGAGAGAGAGAGTTCAGAAAGCTTGGCACGAAGGCCGTTTAGATTGATATGCACAATGGAAAGGGGGCGATTTGAGATAGAGGAATCTGAGATGGAAGGTGAGGAGCATAACACACAACGAAAAGATGAGTTATGATGCCTCACAGAACTGAGACCCGAACAGGAGAGATGCACCCACCTTTGGCATCCGAAGCACTGGACGCTGGTATGTCTCCAGTTTACATCCTCTCCGCACGTGGCGCATTGGTACTTCTGAGCGGGTCCAGGATTCCTCTCCACGCCGGCCCTTTGCAGGAGAATCCGAAGGAGAGTTGCGGCCGGCCAGCACCTCTCCCATGACAAAAACCCTCTTTGTGGAGGGGATGACGTCGGTTTGCACGGAGGCGATCTTCTTTCCTCCACACTGCCACGGCACGAACGTACGACATCTCGGCAGCAAAAAAAAAATATTCACCTTTCAATAGGCATCAGCTTTGCTGGATCGATGTAGAGCTTCTGGCCAGATTCAAATGACGTGGCTTTCACTCCTTTAAGCAAACTGACAGAAAATCCCTAAAAAATGAATAATTTGACCAAAAAACTCCCTCGAAACCCTTAAAAGTCATTAGGCTCGTGAAAACTCACATTATCCAACAAACTGCCGAAAATCTCATCAATTTTCCCAATCTGCTCTTTGCTCTTGAAATAAATGGGAGCGTTGAAAAATGGGATCATCCCACATGTAGCCTTGCACACAATGTCGTCTTCACAGGTATGAGTGAACTCTCCAACTTCGACAACCTGAAACGACATTTCACATGACTTGAAGAGACATTTAAGTAATTGAATATGGAAAACATACCTCATCAGGAGGTCCCTGATTGAAAGACCGATCTCCGCCTCCACCACGACCACCTCTGAAACCTCCTCTACCTCCTCTACCTCCACGATCTCCACCTCGGCCTCCTCCTCGTCCTCGAAATGACATACCTGCGCAGATAAATAATCATAAAACCACCGGAATAACATTCTCCCTAAAACGCAACATTCAAATTCCGCGGATTTTGCCCTTATTTTTTTCTTGCGAATGGGTAATCGTTCTTGTCGGGACTGCTTTTGAAAAACCTACCGCTAGACAGAAAGCAGGAGTCTGAACTGCTTAACTGATTGTGAGCACAAGCAGTCGGTGGTTTTACTAAATATACTTGGCCAAAATACACTGTGTAGAACAAATAAACAGAAGTTTTCTATTTTTTTTTGCTCAAAAAAAGTAAGATAGGCTTACGTTTTTCGCTGATTTTTAGCTAATATGTTGCCTGTTCCAAATTTTGCTTAAGTGATGCAGCGAAAAAAAAATTGCAGAAACATGGAGAAAGGAGTCGAGGGGAAGGACAAAAGACTGTTAGGTCATAAAAAAAACAAAATTTTTCCTTCATTAAAAAAATGGGCTTCTGCTCGCTCTACAGGGAAAGCGCTGCTGGGACTTTGGTGCTATGTAGGAAGGGGGGGGGGCACTGTTGTATCGCACTTGGCCACGCCCATTTTTCCGTGCCGCAATGACTCTCCTGATTTTGGCAGGGGAGGGAAACCGCGGGTAGGTGCTCAAATTTAGTGCGGCACAGTAAAATGGGCGTGGCCAAGTCCATCGCGCCATTGTGCCCCCCTCCCTTCCCACATAGCACCGGGACTTTAGCGGAAAAAGGAAAACACTGCATAAAAGCCAAAGAAAGCATAGATAGGCATAAAATTGGAAAAAAAGTAGACCAAAAACGAAGGGAGGGAAATTGAAAATCCCGCAGGGTGGTTGCCGACAAAGCTGCTCTAATCGCATTTTCTGACACTGCGCAAGCTATTCCACCTAGGACCTCAGTTGCCGGTCCCTTTAATAACGTGCGCCGGAGAATTCTCTCGGCCGCAGCCTGGATTAGCAAGTTATTCAATACTTTTTTCACCAGTTCTAATGTTTGTTTTCATTCTGAATTAGTTTTTATGGTCCAGATTGATCTAATCTTCCACTTTCTCATTTGCGGGCTTGTATTGCTACATTTTTTCCGGAAATTCACGGCCTTAAACTGGCGGGTTCATTGGATCAATTACGATTTTCAGTCGAAGTTTTGCCAACTTATCGCTTTTTTCTCGGTATGGGCTCTTTGTTTTATGCATTTCTTTTCTTCGTTGCAGGCGGGAAGGGTTCCTTGTCACGATTTGAGGAACTGGGCGACCGAAAAGCCGCACCGCACTTAGCTCAAGATTGATGCAGCGTTTTACGACATGAAATTGAACTTAATATTGTGTTTTTCAATAATTATTTCGTGCACACTGCTTATCCTCTCCAAGTTTTTCGCTTTCGGATCGAATTTTTTACGACCCCACCACGTTGCGCAGAGGCTTGTCCAGACAAATTATAAAATTTGCTCGAAATTTGAGAAAAAAATGTTGATTTGCTTAAAAGATCCAGCAAATCTCTCTATAATCATAACAACTATTGAATTGGACTCCCGAAAACCATCGAAATCATCAATCTGTGGGCTGAATATCACATTAGAATCCGTTGGAGGGGTTTAACGGTTGTAGAGAGCGCTGGCGGACTAGATCAATATTGATTAGGTGGTGACGTCCTGGGTCAAGCGGGCTTGCAAAATTTCTCAGCGGGGGTCGCAGAAATTTCGGACCATAATGAAAATTTGTGGGGTCGTAAATTGTAAAATAATGGCTATTGAACACCATAAGGTACCTTTTCAGCGCTCTATACTTCCACATTTTTTTTGGAAAAGTTGCCAAAATTTGCACCTCAGGGGGATCGCAAAAATGGATTCTTGGAAAAAAAGTTTGATGGCCGACGGGAGGGGGGTCGCTCAGATTTTGGAAAATTTAAGAATGCCCCGCTTGACCGTTTTTGGGGGGGGGGGTTGTAAAAAATTTGTAAAGTAAATTTTTTTAATTTCAGGAAAGGGATTGTAAAAACTTTAGACTAAGTTGTGACCCACCTAGGAGTGAGCTGGCAGTGGAAATTCTCGATGTTTTCTGGAATTTTGGGTAACCAACGGGGGGTCGTAGTTCCGCCGAGACTGGCCACAACATCCCGCTGGACCCTTCCCGTGACTCACGTCCTTGAACCGATTCATTTGATCAGACCAGGGTCAAGCGGGTCGGTGTGTAATTTTCCGAAGTCGAAGCGACCCCCACTCCCGGCTATCATTTTTTTACCAAAAAATCCGAAAGTTTTGCGACCTCCCTCTGGGCTGTAAATTTCGAGCTTTTTTTTGCAAAAAATATTGATTTTTTAATCGTGGAAAGTGATTTGTGTCTTTTTCACTCCCAGAATCTTCCATTTTTGTTCCGATATTCCTGCAATCTCCCTTAACTTTCAATTTTGGGCCAAAAATTTTGCGATCCCCCACTCCCCGTTTGGAGATTCTGCAACCCCGCTTGACCCTGGATCAGACTGGAGTGCTACGAACCCGAAAATTTTCAAAAAAAAACTTTTTTTTTTCATGGAAATACGCTAGGTTGTTGTAGGTACTATACCATATCCCTGTCGTACCATACAATAGGAGATTTGAGTACTGAAAAGGAACTTTATTCGTGTTCTGCGCCCTAAATAACGACGTTTAGGCGAAAAAATCGACCTTTACAGCTCCTGGAGGGGATTCGGATGGAATTCACAGCACGAGCGGGCCTAAAGAGCAGTTTGGCAGGCACACAGACGCGCTCGACGGAAAAACGCCGCGATCACGTCGTCGTTGGGGCGCGTTAACCGAGGCCGTCGGTTAACGCGCTTCAACGAGGAAGTGAAAGCAGCGGTTTTCCGTTGCACATGTCACCTCTGCCAGCAGAACTGCTCCTTAGCCCTGCCCCTGCTGTGAATTTGATCAACATCTCGTCTTTTGCAGTTCTATGCATGAGCTATCCAATTCAAGCGAAGTGGTCCCGAGTGGATTTTGTATCATTATCATTTTTTTTAACTTTAACTTTATACAGTTCGATTCTGGTGTGCCGAAGCCATAGTTACAGCGCTTAGGAATGGGCTCCGCCGCTTTCCCCGCCCTCTCTGGTGAGCTCGGTTCCCCTGGGCTTTTGTGTGCTATAGGCATTGTCTTAAGGGCTTTTTTTAGCTGCTAGATAAATATAGAAAAGCCGGAAGCATTTTTTGTGCTGTTTTGTCATTTGCATTCTTGACAGACGTTCAGCGAGTTTATTGTGGAATAAAGAAAGAGATAGAGATGTTTTTATCGTTATAGTTATGGTTTTATTACGTTTACGTAAGGCAGGCGTCTGAAGAAACACATGAAACGCTGTGCAAATACATCAAATGTGCGCAAAACAGCATTAAAAAGAGTGTGTCACAGCTGATACCGTCGATAACAAGTATCGAAATAACTGTAGCTATGAAATTTTGTGGGCATACTTCCAAGGTTTAGTCATCCAGGTGTGATCAACATGTCTGAACGGGCAAGAAGTGTGGAAAAACACTATCGGGTGATCTTGACCCTGAGCCATTCCCGAGTCCTTTGGTTGAAGGCTGTAGGAGATTTCTCAAAATTTAGCTTCGTGGCAAAAGAAACGATTTGGCAACGCCGTTCAAAAGTAAAAAAAAAGTTTAAAATTAACTTGAAATATATCTTGAAAAATGATTTGATGTAAAATAGCCTGAAGTAATATGATAAAAATGCTAGGAAATGAAGTGAAATAATTTAAAGGCCAACTCTTTGTAGTAGTGACAGACGAGTGATCGGATTTGATAAGCTTCTCCGTTGAACTTATCAAAAAGAAATCAAGCGTGCAACGGAAATATTACGCCATTCTTGCTTGCTATTTCACGCCAAATCATTTTTAAGATATTTCAAGATATTTTTGAAACTTTTTTTCATTTCTAAATGGCATTGCCAAATCTTCACTTTTGGAAAGGAAGCTAAATTTTCAGAAATTTTATTTATTTTTCCAAAGGTTCCCTTTACGACATTTTGTGCAACAGATGAAAAATCGATATTATTGATTAGTAATATTTGATATTGCTTTTTGGGCAAATTTCCCAAACAAATGGCTCACATTCATCTACAGTCAACTCTCATTGCGACAGCTTGTGCAACAGACAAAAAAAATCGATGTTATTGATTGTTGCTAATCGATAATGTTTGGTATGTAAAATTCCCTAACTAAGAGACCCATACCCATCAACAATCACCACTCCTCGCCGCATTCTGTGCAAAAAGCGCGGAAATCGATTTTATTGATTATCGATAGAAGACGTGTCATGAGTACGAATTCTGACAAGTTCAGTACTTGCGACGAAGTGTGTTAATTGGCTGCAGACCCACCCACACACCCTGGTCTCCACAGCCGTAGCACGCCCAAGCAGTTTTCGTGCTCCACGGCTAATTGAGTATGTAAACCCACGATTTTGAGGTAACTTTCAAAGTTAAGGTATCAAGTTCAAAATGGAATAGGAGCGACCTGCATCTATTTCCGGCCTCCTGTCTGAAAATGAGCATCATAAGTCAATTTTAAGTGTACGAACAAAATCGTGTGCGCCGTCTTAGAAAGTGGAGATTAACACCCAAAAAAAAAACGGTTTTTTTTTTCTAATTTTTCTTGAAATTTAGGAGACCATTCCAAACCATTCTTGGGTGGTGATACCAAATTTTGCGCTCTTCTCAATGAAATTTAGAGCTAACTTCTACTTTCGTTCTGAATTGAGATTTCGAAAAAGCGGTTGCGTCCGGGGCCGGTTCAAAGTCAAATCTGGTGCGCCCTTCGCGCGTACCACAATTGGTCAAGGAATCTTATATTCCGTTTGAAATAGCCATCTTTTGTTGGCGTCGTTCCCTTGCGAGAGGTAGACCCTTAACTTTGCACCCAACTGGGGACAAGGGATGGGCGGAGTTCCGCGTTACGCGTTCTGAAACCCGCAGTTTCGCGCATTTTTGGCATTCCGCATTCCGAAAACCGCAGAAAACGCCGCGGAATGCGAAAATATCAGGTCGTCTGGGACGTAAGAAAACACTAGATGATTTCTGAATTTTTACGCGTTTCGCGTTCCGAAAACCGCATTTCCGCGCATTTTCAGGCGTTTCGCACCCGATTTCCGAAATCGGAGAAATTTTTTTCTGTTCCGAAATCCGAAAACCAATTTCCGAAATTTCATATTTTCATTCCGCTCATCTCTGCTGGGGACTCCTCTATAGCTCGGTTTAGAGACATTTATTTGAGAACGCCACTGGAAGTACGTTAACTGATATGAATGTGGTTGGGGACGGCGTTTTCGGCCAATTTTGAGTCCCTATTTAATATGAAGGCGAGGCCAATTTTGTCTTCTGGAATTATAATCAAGTGTGTGTTTGTCGAAGTGGTCGATGAGACCAAGGATTCCATAATGTGTCTGGCGCAGAAGGGGAGAAATGCGAAGAGATACATTGATTTGTATGTGGGGGGGGGGGCGCATCGAGGGTGTGCAAATGCACTTGTGTGCCGCGGCGTGTCGATGTGGGTGGTCGAGGAGGAGGAGAAATTGTGCCGTTTTTTGTGTGTACTAGGTGTATATTTGTATTGGAATTTGGTACGAAATCATGTTGGGTGGCCGGGGCCCACCCAGCCAGCTCGCACTCGCACAGAGTAGCACTCCCTTCTCTCAGGGTGCTGTGGCTGTGTCCAGCCAGCCGCAGCAGCAGCACAGGGGGAGCGTGCACTTTCTCTCTGAGGGAGGCAGAGATCATTGGGTTCAATCGATTAGGCTGACGTCCTTCTCAAAAGTGCGCACCAGCTGAGAATTCATTGTCATGGACTGACTAGGCGACTAGCATATTGCTGCAACTTTTCGTGGCCACCTCTGTTTATGTTTAGGATTGTTGTTGGAAAGTTTTGGTTTAAGGACTTTGTGTTAAAATTGTCTGGTTTTAGTGAGAATTTTTGTGCTTAAGTTCCGTTTTAGACATTCAAAATTTTTGGTTCAATAGTCGGAATATGGCATTTCCAGAGCTTGTTTGTTTATAATATATCAATAATAATAATAATAATAATGAGCTCAATGAATAGTAAAATCCAAAAACCTCATGACAATTTTTTTGAACAGTAAACTTCGAAAAGGCCAAAAGGCTTAAAAAATCATTTATTGGTGATCGATTAATCGGCAAAAACAAAAATTACGTATTCGAAATTTCCTTCACTGGAAAATATGTCGAAAAATGTTCTCTTTTCAAATAGATGTTGTTGATATTTCTGACTTGTTATATTTTTAAAGAGAAAGAATCCCTTCATCATAAAAAAATACGCTTTTGAATTCTACCAAACTCTTCAATTATAATTTTTGATTCTCCGAATTGTTTTTTGCAGATTTTCCAATGAGAAGGAGTTTTTTGATTTTTCCGATTAATCGATCACCAATTAATAGTAAAATCCAAAGACCTCATGACAATTTTTTTGAATAGTAAACTTCGAAAAGGCCAAAAGGCTTAAATTTAAAAAAAAATCATTCATTGGTGATCGATCAATCGGCAAAAACAAAAATTACGTATTCGAAATTTCCTTCAGTCTAAAATCTTGAATCCTTCATTGGAAAATATGTCGAAAAATGTTCTCTTTTCAAATAGATGTTGTTGATATTTCTGACTTGTTATATTTGGAAAGAGAAAGGATCCCTTCATCATAAATAAAAGATACGCTTTTGAATTCAAAAAAAAAACTCTTCAATTATAATTTTTTGATTCTCGGGATTTTTTTCTTTGCAGATTTTCCAATGAGAAGGAGTTTTTGATTTTTCCGATTAATCGATCACCAATGAATGATTTTTCTAATTAAGTGACCTTTTCAGAGATTATTATTCAAAAAATTCTCATGAGGTTTTTGGGTTTTCCGATTAGTTGAGCTTTTTCGAATAGATTATTGGTAATAGTATTATTATTATTAATATTGATATTATTATTATCATTACTATTATTGCTATTGTTACTATTGTTATTGTTATTATTATTGTTATTGCTGATTTTTATTATTATTGTTAAAAATCCTACCTTTGTTCTTTATGATTCGAAAGGATCAAAAATAAGCATTTTTTTCAATTTGAAAATGAGCTCTTTATTTATAATTTTTGAATTTGCCGTTTTTTTTCTCAGATTTTCCAGTGAATGAATTTTGGAATTTGCAATTTTTGAATTTTCCTATTTTATGATGACCAATGAATGATTTTTTTTCAATTAAGTGGCCTTTTGGAAGTTTGCTATTTAAAAAATTGTGAGTTTTTTTTTGGATTTTCCGACTCGTTGGGCTTTTTCGAATAGGTCATTATTATTATTATTATTATTTTCGTTGTTGTTATATATTCATTACCGCCTCTTTTCATATCTAGAGTTAATATTGAAAAGCTTTGGTCTAAGGCCTTTTGTTAAAATTGTCTGGTTTTAGTGTGTTAAAGTTCCGTTTTAGATTAGACATGCGAAATTTTACGTTCAATAGTCGGAATATGGCATTTTTAGAACTTGTATGTTTATAATAGAACTAATAATAATAATATTAATATTAATAATAATAATAATAATGAGCTCAATGAATAGTAAAATCCAAAAACCTCATGACAAATTTTTTGAATAGTAAGCTTCGAAAAGGCCAAAAGGCTTAAATTAAAAAAAATCATTCATTGGTGATCGATTAATCAGCAAAAACAAAAATTACGTATTTGAAATTTCCTTCATTGGAAAATATGTAGAAATTTTTTGTTCAAATAGATGTTGTTGGTATTTCTGACTTGTTATATTTTGAAAGAGAAAGGATCCGTTCATCATAAATAAAAGATACGCTTTTGAATTCAAAAAAAAAAGCTCTTCAATTATAATTTTTGATTCCCCGAATTTTTTTCTTTGCAGATTTTCCAATGAGAAGGAGTTTTTGATTTTTCCGATTAATCGATAACCAATGAATGATTTTTCTAATTAGGTGGTCTTTTCAGAGATTACTATTCAAAAAATTGCCGTGAGGTTTTTGGGTTTTCCGATTAGTTGAGCCTTTTCGAATAGATTATTGGTAATAGTATTATTATTATTAATATTGATATTATTATTATCATTATTATTATTGCTATTGTTACTATTGTTATTGTTATTATTATTGTTTTTGCTGATTTTTATTATTATTGTTAAAAATTCTACCTTTGTTCTTTATGATTCGAAAGGATCAAAAATAAGCATTTTTCAATTTGAAAATGAGCTCTTTATTTATAATTTTTGAATTTCCCGTTTTTTTTTCTCAGATTTTCCAGTGAATGAATTTTGGAATTTGCAATTTTTGAATTTTCCTATTTTTTGATCACCAATAAATGATTTTTTTCAATTAATTGGCCTTTGGAAGTTTGCTATTTAAAAAATTGTCGTGAGTTTTTTTCTTTGGATTTTCCGACTCGTTGGGCTTTTTCGAATAGGTTATTATTATTATTATTAGTTTCGTTATTGTTATATATTGATTACCGCCTCTTTTCATATCTAGAGTTATTATTGAAAAGCTTTGGTCTAAGGCCTTTTGTTAAAATTGTCTGGTTTTAGTGTGTTAAAGTTCCGTTTTAGACATTTGAAATTTTATGTTCAATAGTCGGAATATGGCATTTTCAGAACTTGTATGTTTGCAATAGAACTAATAATAATAATAATAGTGACCTATTCGAAAAAGCTCGACGAATCGGGAGATCTGAAAATTTCATCTAATTTTTTTGAATAATGAACTTCGGAAAGGCCATTTAATTAGAAAAAAATCATTCATTTGTGATCGATTAATCGGCAAATTCAAAAATTACGTATCCGAAATTTCCTTCATTGGAAACTACTTTTTTAGGTTTTTCATTTTTTTTAAGAGAAACGGCATCTGCAAAAATTCAAAAAAAAAATTAAAAATAAGCTTTTCAACCTGAAAATGAGCTCTTTAATTATAATTTTTGAATTTTCGTTTTTTTAAGATTTTCCAATGAAGGAATTTTTGAATACGTCTTTTCCAGATTTTATATGTCGAAAATTGGTTATTTAAAATAGCTGCTCTTGATATTTCTGATGTTCTATTTCCTTTCTGGGGAAATGGTCGCCTCAAAAATTCAAAAAAAAATAGAAATAAGCTTTTGAATTTAAAAAATTGTATCTTCAATTATTATTTTTGATTTTCCGATTTTTTCTTCAGATTTTCCAGTGAAGGAATTTTCGAATACGTTAATATTTGAATTTTCCGATTAATTGATCACCAATGAATGCTTTTTTTTTGATTAAGTGGCCTTTTCGAAGTTTACTATTTGAAAAAAAAATCATGAGGTTTTTGGATTTTTCGATTCGTTGAGCTTTCTCAAATAGGTCATTATTATTATTATTATTTTCATTATTATTATTATTATTGTTGTTGTATATTTCTTACCACCTCTGTTCATATTTAGAGTTATTGTTGAAAAGTTTTGCTTTAAGACTTTTGTGTGAAAATCGTGTGGTTGTGGAGCATTTTTTTTGTTAAAGTTCCGTTTGAAAAAACTCTAATTTTTGTGGAATAGTTGGAAGATAGCATTTTCAGAACTTATATATTGAGGAATAATTATTTCTGATAGCTGTTCTTGGCATTTCTGAATTTTTTTTTCAGGAGAAAAGGTTCTTTAAAAAATTCAAATAAGTTGAAAATAAGCTTTGCAATTTAAAAATGAGCTATGCAAATATATTTTTGATTTCCGATTTGTTCAGATTTCCCAGTGAAGTAATTTCTAAATACGTGATTTTTGAATTTTTTGAGTAATTGATCACCAATGAATGATTTTTTTTTTCTAATGAAGTGGCATTTTCGAAGTTTACTATTTAAATTTTTTTTCGATTCGTTTAGCCTTTTCGCATATTAGGTCATTATTATTATTATTATTATTATTATTACTTTTGATTGTTATTATTGATTAGTACTACCTTTGTTTTCTTATATAACTCAAAAAATCAAAAATAGGCTTTTCAATCAAAACAAATGAGCTCTCAAATGATAATTTGTGATTATCCGATTTGTTCAGATTTTCAAACGAAGGATTTTTCGAATTTGTATTTTTTGAATTTTCCGATTAATTATCAAGAATGAATGATTTTTTATTTAAGTGGCCGTTTTCGAAGTTTTACTATTCAAAAAAAATTGTCATGAGGTTTTTGGATTTTTTCGATTCATTGAGCTTTTTTGAATAGTTATTATTATTATTATTATTATTATTATTATTATTATTATTATTGTGAAAATACTACCTTTGTTTTTTTCCATATTTCAAAAAAAATCGGAAATAAGCTTTTCAACTAAAAAATGAGCTCTCATTTTATAATTGATTTTTCGATTGATTCAGATTTTCCAATGAGAAGGAATCTTCGAAAACCTAATTTTCGAATTTTCCGATTAATTGGTCACTGATGAATAATTTTTCTTTAATTAAGTAGCGTTTTCGAAGTTTACTATTTAAAAAATTGTCATAAGGTTTTTGGATCTCTTGATTCGTTGAGCTTTTTCGAATAGGTCATTATTATTATTTTATTATTATTACTGTTAGTATCATTACTATTATTATTATTATTGTAATTATTATAATTGTAGTAATAATAATTATTATTATTATCATTATCATTGATCTCTCTATTTTCTGTTGGAGACATCCTCGTCCAAAACGTGCCCTGACTAGCTTTCGGTTTTTAAAACCTTCATCAAGCCTGTAATATTGCACACGACTAACAGATCATTCAAAAATGTAATTTATGAATTCAAAAAAAATATTCAAAAACAATCATGAAAAAAAAAACAGAAGATAGATAGAGAGATGATTTTAAACCTAAGAGACTTCGGGATAGCAGTATTATTACATTATTATCAATTGGCAATACATTATTATTGCTCATAATACTACCTTTTTATTTTTTTGGAATAGTCCGGAGTGAATGTATTTTTCCAATCATTTTTTTTATATTTTTGATTTTCCGGATTTGTTAGCTTCTCTAGAATAGCGCTTTTTAACTATTCTCTAATGAATGATTTTTCTAAAATGTTTGGCCTTTTCGAAATGTTCTAATTAATGACGTTTTTAATGGTTTTTTAATGACGTTTTTAATGGTTTTCTGAATGGTTTTTTATTTAACAACTTTCCTGATTTTTTTGGATTGGTTTTTCAAAATAGATGGGTTTTCTCAGTCTAAAAGTTCTGAATTGATGGGCTTTTTTGAATATGTATGAGTATTATTCTTATTTATTATTATTAGTGATTATTGCTATTATTATTATTATTACTATTATTATTATTATTATTATTATTATTATTATTATTATTATTATTAGTGATTATTGCTATTTTTTCAAGTTCCCAGTTAATGGATTTTTGCTATGTAAACGTTTTGAAATTCGCGATCTATTGGTAAGCTGATTTCTTTGGAAAACTAAAAGAATGTTTTTTTTTCATTTTGGGTTTTTTTTGGAAGATGGCTGACAGAAATTTTTGTTTCAAATTTCCACCTTTTTTGTGCGTTCAGTTTGGATTTTCTGATTGTTGTAGTTTTTCCGTCTAACATTAATTTCGAAGGAACATCATTTTTTTAGTAAATGGACTTTCCGAAATATGAAGATCGGATTTTCGTAATAAGTTTTTTTTATAATTCTCTGACTTGTTTTACACTTTCGAACAACGTTTTGGTATTTTTGTGTCGTTTTCGAGTTGTAAAATTTATTGAATTTCCGAAATGAAGTCTTGAAAAAATCCCACTTGAATAATTTGGTACCCGCTTTCTTTCGAATATGGGCTACAAGAATTTCTTATTTAAATTACCTTTTTCAAGCATTGTTTTCGGAATTTTCAGCTTTCTGGAACTTCTTCGAAAAAATATTTCAAAAAGTCTAATTTTTTGACCAAATGGAGGCGTTGAAATTTCGATGGATTTTCAAGCTATTTGGGTTTCAAAAGCTCGATCCCGTCAGAGGCTCAAATTTTTGCAAGTTTTGGAAATGTTGGATGGATGACTAATTTTGGAAGAGCATTGTTCACTGCGATATCTCATGACATTTCGTCTACGAGTGTGCATTTTTAGGCTACTTACAAAGTGTGATTCCGCCTGAGGCTGGGCATTTTCTCATGCCCTGAAGCGCACAGGTGCAGTTCAGGGTAAGAAAACTACGTCAGGTCCTTATCTTGGAACGTACCCAGAATTTCATTGACGCCAGCGCAAGCTGAGGAGCTCTAAACTATGTGGGTGGAGCATTTTTAATGCCTTGAGGCTACACAGGTGCAGTTTCGGGCGAAAACTACATTCAGAGTATGACTGTCCGTGTCTGAAAACCTACCAAGAAATCCATGGGCGCAGCTTGAAGCCGAAGAGTGCTAAACTAGAAGGGGTCCTTGAAAATGTTCCAGGACTGCAATGATTAATTTACAAGTATATGACTTACTTGACTCAATTTGTTGGCATTCGCCTGACGCGGTCATTCCGAATCTTCTTCGAGGTGTGCCGTCCTAGTAGTCCGCCGTGTCCGTTTGTCACGGTCCTCGGCCACAATTTGAACACAATCCATCTATTGGTCGCTATTCCACTTCCTGCGAAGTAAAGCATCGTGCCTGAATTTCCTTTCAATGCCAAGTGATCTCAACTCCTCCTTCACCACATCTGTCCAAAACTTTCGCCTACGTCCAGGCGGCCGTTTCCAGACAGGATTTGGAAGCATCTTTAGAGCGTGTTGAACAAGTCGATCTGGCGGTCTTCTCGAAATATGCCCCAACAGGCGAAGACGACCTACCGTTGCCGCTTGAGGTGGCATTGGGAGATGTTGGCATCTCCCTCATGTCGAGCGTTGGTGTAAGACGTCAATTTCGTTGTAGAGATCTTAGTTGTGGCACACCCGTGGCCAGAAATATCCAAGCAAACGTCTAAACAGCTTCCTCTCCGTGCAGTCGAACCTCTCCATCTGCGTCTGCGGTGCGGCCCACGTCTCCGATCCGTACATCATGATAGGGCGAAAACGAGTGAACGAAGTTCACAATCCTTTGCAGTTTGTTTTCAGCGAGTAACACAGTGTCGTCAGTTCTGATGGTGTAAGGATCGCGTCCGCAGGAAACGTCCGCAGTTCTACCCATGATGTAACAACGGCAAAGTTGAGTAGAAAAGGTCCTGCTACGGCTTCTTGCCTTACTCCTGTTTTCACCTCGAAAACTGACGTAGATTCGACAGGCGTACGAACTGCTGCTGTTGCTCCTTTTTTCATGTCCTCGATTAGTCGAATATACTTTTCCGGGACTCCTTTGGTTCGCAGAGCGTTGAGCAATGGATCATGATGAGGAGAGTCCAATGCGGCTTTAAAGTCGATCAGAGTCAAAGTTCAAAGTCGGCAAGTATATATTTCTCGCTATTGTCAATGGATCCGTTCACGTTGCAGCAATATGCGGAAAAGCTACTCTGGGACACAAAATAGGAGAATAAGCTGTTTTAGGTCATTCAAAATGGCGTTTGGAAACGTTTTTAGGTGTAATACATTCAGTTGTATCACGTCTGAAATTTAGATTCCAAACGTCGTTTTGAACGATCTAACTTATTTTTTTTATTTTGTGTCCCGAACTAACTTTTCCCTGCAGCGTTGCCGCAACGCGAGCGGCCCAATTACAATTTTCGAAAAACACTTGAAAAAACATTTTTTTTATCACAATTCTGGGCCCGTATGCATGAACGACTTACCCGCGAGGTAAGGGGAAACGTTACTCGGAATCTCTGCATTTCCTGTGCTCTATGCGTCTGTCTCGCTTCTCCGTGGAGCACAGGAAATGCAGAGATTCCGAGTAACATTTACCCTTACTTCGCGGGCAAGTCGTTCATGCATACGGGCCCTGAAAAATTCTTGACGGGCCCGCCTGGTGTAGCGCTCTTCAGCCTGCAGCTGCGTCAATGATATTTTGGGTAGGTTTTCGGGCACGGACAGCCGTATTCTGATATAGTTTTCGAACCCGAAGCTGCACCTGTGTGCCCTCAGTGCATAAGAAAGACTCCGCCCACTTTGTGTAGCGCTCTTTAGCCTGCGCCTGCGTCCACGAGTCCGCTTTGGGGACTGTTCGCATCAACCGTTAGACGTGAACTTGTCTGTGTACTTGCACAGTAGAATAGTCCACCGTCTAAGCCTAATCACAGCTACAATTATCTTCATTCGCCCAAACTACAGTTCCTTTTTCTCAAGTTCCTCTTATTTTCTGCCGTTCTCTCTGACCACCCCCCCCCCTTCCATCTGGGCCACCGAAGCTCAGACCCACCTTGGAGACCTCAAACGAAGCACTCTACCCTGGTTGTGGCTCTCTAGATGTTTCTCAGATGGTGCTTTTCGTCCTGAAACACTTTTTTGCGTTCAAATGTTGTGTGAATATCAAATGTAAGTTGTATAGTGCACTTTTAAATCAAATTTCATGCTGACTAAAACGAGTTGCACTGTTGAACGGGGGTAGAATTTGATTGAATTTTCGTACAGTTTCAGCATTGGCGATTTTTTAGAGCAGAGGATATTAGGATATCCGACGTGTTAAATGATAGGAAACATTTGTGGGATGTAGTGAGCGAAGATTTCTATTTTCCTCATAAAATTCATGTTCAATCCGTCTGCATTGCTGACCTTCAATCGAAACTTCCCATAAAAATCCGCGAGAAATTCATAGATTCACTGTAGTTGACTTCTACGGATTATCCAAACGTTTTTGGGAGCATTTAAAAGTTTCCGGGTGCCGTTACCACTGTTATTTATTCCAGAAAGCCCTACTTCAACTGTTTTCCCAACTTAGAGAACTTTCCAAACTTGCTGCTTACCATAGAGTTTCATTGCACTAGCAATATTGGATGGCCATGTGAATGTCTACCGATCCATTATGGTAGTACCGTGTGGTGCAGAATTCTGGAGGCATTCTGTAATCTGTGCTGTGGCAACATCACCATTGTGTTCATGGCTATTGAAATCCCTATATCAATCTCTGATCGATACTTGCTGCTAGAATAGAATAGAAAGAGTACTTTGAAATAGGAATCGGAATTTGCGACAGGGTGCAATTCTATTGTGGTACTCTAGTATTTCTGCGTAATGCTTCTTCTGGCCTGATGTCGTACACAAGTGGATTAGGGATGACAGCAAAATCATTTCCGTCATAGTGTGAAAAAGTCACAGATGGAAATGTTGGATTGCGCGGAGAGGAAGTTATTTAGACGTTCGTTGGGATATATCGGGCTGCGAACGTGCCATAATGAAGATCTGTATGAAATACGAGATGGATTACATCAACGCTTGACATGAGGGATGTGCCAGCATCTCCCGTTTTCTCAAGATCGAGTGGAAGGTTGGCTTCGGCTGTTTGTTCATACTCTAAGAAGATCGCCAGATTGTTTCGTTCAACACGCATTAACAAAGGTGCTTCCGACTCCTGTCTGGAAACAGTCATATCTATGTGATCGAGCCGCGATTGTCCCAGGAGCAGCCCGGGATGAAGATATTGCCGGGCTGATCCCTGGACGATGGCGGTTAGATCGCGGTGTGGGTGTGGTTTGGCCCGTCATGCGCCCTCGGTCCGACCTTCGCTACTGCCTTCATAAAGTAATTTGCGTATCTAAGTAATTACACACCTAAGCAGAAATAAGGCACAGACGCTCTCCCGTCTCTCTTTGGTCACACAGGGACACCTGCGGCGCTAGCGTACCAAGGAGGCAGCTTAGTGGTCTCTCAGACTTGAGCAGCTGAACCGTCGGCATGCTTGAAAGGCAATACATCGTGCATCATTCTCTTCCCGCGATCCGACTGCCGTTTCTTGTGTAGCCCGTGATCCGGCCGATGAATTACCATCGGCCCGCTATTTGACCGAAGCTGCTTTGGCTGCCCTCGATCCGACCGACGAGTTCACATCTTCCCCCCCCCTCACCGGCTAGGAAAGTCTTCTGCTTTCCGTCATTCATCCGCCATTCTCCTGCGGTCAGCCCTTTCAGCGCCGTCGGTCCAACCGGTGTTACTACCAGAGTAGGCGATAATTTTGGACGGATGTAGTGTAGTCACTTGGCATTTAAAGGCCATTTAAGGCGCGAAGTATTACTTCGCGCAAGAAGTAGAATGACAGCCAATGGATGAGTGGTGTCTAAATGTTGGCTGAAGACTGTGGCAAATAGAACCGGCTCACTGCTAAAACGACAAACCTGAGCGAAGACGCGGACTGACCGCGTCAGGCGGAAGCCAGCCATTGAAGTCAAGCTAGTGTGAAAAATGCCGATGCCAGTCAGGCTGTCCATCAGAGATCAAGCTCAACTGCTTGATCCCAATACAAATGTCTTCCACAGGACGATTGCGACGAAGCTGTGATGACTCCCCTTCCCTCTCAATGCGTTGGAAAGTGCTCCAAGGATCCGGAAGCGTATATCCGGAGAAGCACAGCTGGTGTTTCTGGAAAGTTGTCTAGCCGTGATCAGGCTCCAATTTGGCGACGGAGGGGGGTTTGGCAGCATCCTCCAACGAAGTCTTGTCCTTCCTGCATTGAGATTGGCGACGGTCAGGTCGACAAGTCGATGCTGTTTCCTTGAGAGAGGTAATGACATCTGCCGCTTGCCTGACCGATCGACGTAAATCAGCTAAAGCTAGACTGGACTTGTTTGAGAGAACATGCACGCTGAAAAACAGATAATCATTACAGTACTCATGGACATTTGTCGAACGATGTATTTTCTGGTATTAGATTGGCTTCTCTGATGACAAGGAGCGGAGTCCAGCTGACAATCCAAGACTAATAGTATCATTTGAAGATTGTCCAGAATTCCTAAAGGGATCACCTTTATTCTTCAATGCAACGCGCATGTTCAATTAAGCTCATTTCGGCCCAGCTGATTTGTGTGGACTTGTCAGGCGTAGTGCAACTTCTACTACCTCTCACACGAGGTAGAAGCGTCAACTTGTCTACTTGGAAGCCGTCCACATCGACGCTGGCAATCTAGAATCTGTCGAAGGATATTGTCAGATTCCGTACTATCTCCATATTTAGGCTTCATGTCGGCTAGAGAGCTTTCAAGTACGAAAAGCCATCTCGTCGTGTTATAAGATGCAAATTCTCCAGATGTACCCCCAACGAAGGAAGGAGATCCTCCCGCATGTGTCCCAGTCATCTTGTTTGAGAAGCTATTCGCACTTGGAGCGCTCCACACTCCGCTTTTTGAACTACGAAAGTAAAAAAAAGCAGTTTCACTTGAAAATTGTCCGGGTAGGTTGCGCTGGGCACACGTATGAGCTCCGTTCTTAATTTCTTCTGAATCTTAAGATACCTTGATTTCTCACGTCTGATGAGATGTTCAGACTCCTTTTTGAGTCTAGCCTTTTGGAATTACTCTTGGACTTTATGCGTGCAGCTGGGAAGCTCAACAAATGCAGATGTCGAATTGGATTCGAGCCAGTGCGTTTCGCTTCGCACGTTTGATTTGACGTAGAAATCATCTTGAGCGTTCTCTAGTTGATAATCGCTAGGGAACTAGTCGTCTTTCTAGTGAGCTTCGCAAAACGTCCCTTTGCTTTTCTGAACCTTCTGATATGCTGCTGGATCTCTGCGGTGCGGCTTGGATACGCTCGTGACATTCTTCCCGGTTGAGCTTCATCTAGAAATATTTATTATCTGTTAGGATATTCCGGTGTTGTAGAAGCTTTCTGGAGCCCTCTAATGGTTGTCTTGTTCGTATGGTCTAAGGTGCAATACAATGCTTTGTTAAACAGATTGAGCCGCTGGCCAGAGATTTCTGGGTTTGACTTTAAACAAATCTCAGCATTGTCAAACGTGGTAGAAATTCTCAAAAATTAACCGAAACAGTTCAAGTTTCATTCGGCCTACGTTTCGGCGATTCCGCCTTCGTTCCGGATAACAGAAGAAAGAAGATGAAGTAGCCGTCCACGCTCTGGTTTGAATGCAGGAATCCCTTTCAGAAAAGATAGAGTCGAGACCGATGTTACGTGATATTTTAGAAATATACAGACATCTCAAAGAGTAGACTGAGTCTGCGACACAGCAGTCTGTATAAATGGGAACATGGGTCCACACACCTCAATGAGCCATAAAGGGCTAATAACTCGGATCAAGCGTGCGGATATCAACGAATTGGCGACCTTCAGGCATCTGGTGGTTTCTCAATGAAGTGGGGACCATGGATCTATTTGGTCATCTGCGGGCAGTCTGTTTGATTCTCCCACATTTTTATCGCCGCATATCCGACTAACGATCACATAGCCTTATGGATGACACAGTCCTTTGCCCTTCCATTTGGATAATTTACACAGGATGACATTCTGCAAACGGTGCAAGATGCAGCTTCGAATTCATTGCCGTTTGAGGTTTTGCAAAGAGAGTTCAACCAACCGGACCGTTCCCTGGAGAAGAACTTGGAAGTGAAATCTATCGTGAACACTGTTTCTAACGACAGGGTTGGTGATAAAAAAAACGCTTGCTGTGTTATCCTCCTGAGAAGGTGGATTTGGCCACCACAGAAGAGAAAGAATCTTTTAAAATTTGCTCACAACGGGTGATGTGAATGAAGCCTGTGAGTTTACCTAGAGTGGTTCCTCGTATCAGTACGTGCTCATCTAGTGGTATCCTCTCGGATGATGCCAATTTTCGTTTTTTTTGTCTCGTGTGACGACTGGAATTCGTGTTCATATCCGGAAGTGTGTTCATCGCATTGAAACATTACTTTCTGCCTGTTTCAGTTAGGAAAGAAGGTCGAAGTTCATCATAACTCGATGGGTCGGTCATATCACGCTGAGTGACTACCTGGTGCGTTTGTGCGGTCATTTTTCTTATATTCGATCTTTCTACATATAAATTCGAAATTCCGATTTCAGGTGCGACAGGAGCGAGGCAACGAAGCTTTGTATCCTGTGAAGCTGGCTGAGATCGAATTCTTGAAACCAACTAACGATTACGACTGAAGAACGAGGATCTATTCTAGTCGCCCTGTCTACGTACCAACAGCGCTCTGGTCGCCACAACTCAAATATTCTGTGATTTGCCCTAACTACGCTGGTCCGAAACGAGCGGCACCACCCCTCGCCGCGTCATTCTGGTCGCACCGTCGCCGCTGCCACCACCACCACGATCGAGTCGCGCGATCCTAGAATGCGCGACGAGGGAGCAGCAGCGGTGGTACGTGTTGATCGAGCTGCCGCTACTGACAAGAAGAATAGGTTTGTAACGTTTTGCTTCGATTTCGAGATCAAAGTAAAGTTCAGAACGAATTACAAAACCTTTTGGGTTCGTAATTACCTTAAAATCCTTGCTACACGACAACCACCAGACAAGGAAAACAATTTATTAACAAAAAAATCTTACCAAAAATGATAAAAAACATATAAACACATACTCCTAGTGGAACTTATCAGTATTCCAGAGAGGGGGATGTGTGCCCTTCAGATGAGCCAATCCAAAACGGTAACGCAATCGGGAAGTCAAATTTTCTCCTCTTTGGCTAAGACTCGCAGGTTGCTGCCGGCGAGAATTCAAATTTGCAATCGTAGATCGGATCCATATAGACTGCGCGCGCCATACGATTGTTTCGCTCTTCGGCTGCTCACCAGGCAGCTATTCCTGACCTGCTTACACCTTCCTCTATACAAAAGACTATCACAAAGCTTCTATGAGGAATCAGAATAGATCAACAGAACACAGCTACGAATACGGAGAAAAATGACTGAGGGCCATGCAGGCGAAAAGCTTTTAGAAAGAGTGAACTTAGTGTGGCGTGGCCACGCTGATTGTCGATCAGTAGGTAACATTTTCGGCGTCGTCATAGGTTACATCCGTGTCGATCCCTCGGCCTTCAACACATGCACTATGCCATTGAAGCAATTGCGCTATCTCTGTGCATTATACGACAGTCGATGAACAATTTTGGGGAAGTTGCTGTGATTTTGGCATGTCTGTTGAGCAAATGCAGACCATGCACCATAAATCAATACAAGAAGAAAGCTTTCACCACTTGGAAACGTCCAGGGAAGAACAACGAAAAAGGCATGACTGGAAGAAATCGAAGAGCATCTCTTATTCAACGTTGCAGTGATATTAGTTCTAGAACTAATGTTGAGGAACTGCCATGTTCCAAGCGTTGAGACAACTGGAACGTTATAGCAGTGTATTGGTCAAGAAATCATACTATCTCGCTCCACCAAACGCTAGCTCGCGGGACAAGTAAGAAAGATGCGAGTTCTATGCGTTACACACCGTTAAGCCACTTTCACAGTTATTTTGCCGTCAGACTTCTGGCAGCGCTATCCGACATCGCGCGCGGCGCACACAGGCCTGTGGTAGAGCGATGGATGGTATGGGTCACCCCATCATGAACGGAGAAAATTCGCACTGAAGTTCATTGCCGGATCGCGACGTCGGTGATTCGATGTCGCACTGCGGTACCAAGCGACGCCGCAGCCCTATCTTTCAACCTATCGCGCGGCGTCGCACGGAAAACTGTGAAAGGGGCTCAACGCCGTGGACAGACCGTTGCTCCACTTACGGATGCGGAGACTAGTTTGTCTCAGGGAGGTTGTTGTAATTTTCTTATGCTCGTGGGGTAAAGGCGGACTGTGTGCCATAAATAATTTTATAAAGAAAGCTTTCACCTCTGGGAAACGTCCAGAGAAGGACTACGGAAATGCTGAGACTGAAACAAGTCGGGGAGGATGGTAGAATCCAATAGGATCTGCTATGGTTCAAAGGGAAGCGTCATGTTTTTCTAGCTTCAATGGCACTTACAGCAGTGTAACGGTAAAGAAGTCGCCCCTATGTGGATCCACCGCTAGCGGGACAAGTAAGAAAGATGCGAATATTTCGCGTTGCACACCGTATCGCTTCGGGTCGTGGCTTCGCTAACGGGTGCGGCGGCTAGTCTCCCACGATCCGCTTGCTCTTGAGCCAGCTAACCGCGGCTTTTAGTGTTTATTAACATCAAGCCGCCTAGTGCGACGTTGGCTTCGATCGTTCCATGAGCCACTGACTAACCTTCTATCTGCTTCTTTGAGGAAACGGGCGTTTAAGCGCTAGTTTAATTTCAAGGCAGGCGATTATATATTCTAGTGAAAGCTAGCGAGCCTCCGTCAGTGAGCGCTTGTTCATCCGTCTGGTCTCCATTTCTGGGAAAGGGGAGGTCTGGCTGGAATGGTTGATATGAGTGAATGATCTATCTATTCTGCCGGAAAGCATTCCCAACGGCATTGCATTTGAGTAGGGGCCTAGAGTTAGTCTCATTGGTGCGATGATTTTGACGCTACATAGCAATTCTGAGCATGGTAACTAGCGCAGGGTCGTGTCCGGCGTTTAGTGGTGGCAAGGAATTTTACAAGTGAGCGAGCAATAATGCAGAGGATTAAACTGATATGGCTGTTCGGGCAGCGCCGTTTTTGGGAATCAGGAGGAGCGATCCGCTTTGGTTATGTGAAAAGCCTTTCACACTCATGCCCAATCAGCTGGGAAGAGTAATTAGGAGTGTAACAAGACCTCAATCCTTCCGCGGTCTGTATAGCAAGTGTTGAGCATGTCATGCTCCTCCCGGTTTAGTTGTTCTGGAAATCATTGTTAGGGCGAGTTCGTGAGGTATCTTAGGATTGACTCCTTGAATGTAATGTCCGCGATAAACGCAGCCGTTGAGCTTGACCAGATGTGGAAGGTCCGGGCCCTTCGCAAAACAAGCAAGTAAAAAGAACTACCAAAGAGGATATGGGATGCTGCTGAGGAACCGAAAACCTGTCGAGGTTATTTCTGCAGTGCTTCTCCTAATTATAGCGACACTCTTGAAACACTGATATCGAGTTCCAAAAAAACTTTTATCTGATGGCATGATTACCATTCGTCCCCAAATCCCCGAAAAACGTTGCACACAAAATTACGCGGCAAAAATACGAGTAAATGAGCTATAAGTGGGAACTACAAAATCAGCTTTCCATAATTTTAGCGACTTTTCCGGTATTCAGCTTTTTACTGGGAAACGAAAGCTTCTCGCGGTACATTGGTAGATAATACCTCCTTCATTCCTGAAAGCGACCTGAAAGTCATTCTGGCATGTAGACGACCAATCTTCTGAGCCTCTCTTCTTCGGATTTGCACCAGGGACTGGCAATGGTCTCTTTGAAGTCTCCACATGGGTCAAGTGCCCTTCCTTGACAGCGAGTTTGGTAAAATAGGATTCTATAGATGCCTTCCGTAATACTTGCAAGGCTGCGCGGACATCCATGTTAGTCGCTTCACCAGCTGTGGTTGGAACAGCAAAGGATCACCGCAAAGATATGCAGAAGTGCTACCTCGATGCGAACATTACGGAAAGCATCTGTAGAATCCTACCTATTTTCCTACAGCCTGTCGAGGATGGGGATTGGACCCATTTGGAGATCTCAGAGGGACCATCACCAGTGCCTAATGCAATTCTGACGAGCAGATGCCCAGAAGATTGGTAGTCTATGCCAAAATGAATTTTTCACGTCTCTTTTCCAGACAAGAAGGAGCTGCTGGCTACTCAAGTGCTGCGAGAAGATTTAGTTTTACAGTAAAAAGCTAAACACTGAAAGTGTCGCTATAAATACGAAACGTTGATTTTGTAGTTTGATTCCCACATATACCTTATGTATTTGTAATTTTTTTCGTGAAATTTTTTGGGCAAAGGTTTTCGGGGACGAGGAGTCGAATGGTAATCATGCCGTGAGATGAAACTTTGTTTGGAACTCGATATGGGTGTTTCTTAAGGGGAAGGGCGTCGCTGTAATTATGAAACGCACTAGATTACATGGGTCGCCGTCGCCACGTTCTTTTTTTAGGAAGCATTCTAGGGCTTCATTAGCATTATGCTTCCAACCAGACATCTGCCCCCTGCTTTAAAATGATTTCAGCGTCTTTAGACGTGCTTGGAGTTGGAAAAGGAAGGATCACCATTGAGGTCAATCGATGGGGAGTTTGGGCACAGAAACTGTGTACTGCTCAGGCGGCAGGGTAGCTGAAAAGAACAAACCGTATGAGTTCCAAGAAGGTTCAGCACTGCAAAGTAGGGACTGTCGCCATAATCTCATAATCAGCTCGCAACCAATTCAAGAAATATAATGATGCCTTTCTTGGCTTTGTACTTAACAAAACTATATGCAGCTCTTCGACGTCCGAACCAGGCTCTTCGAATGGAGATGGTACGTCAACTTATGCAGAGACGAATGTGCTATCACCGAATTCGCAGTTCAATGATTCGACTCGGAACCCCTCCTTTCATAGCTTTAATGTCAGTGTTTTCACCGATTCCTTTGACGGATTCCCACTTTTCCTGTTTTTGACTGTTATTCTTCTTACAGGATGTGGTAGATCTAGTGTTTAATCCTTTACGTTCTGTGATAAGCCAGAATCGACGACGTTACACCGAGGACGGCTTCAATCTTGATTTAACTTGTGAGTTTTTATAAAAGGTTACTCATGAAGCACTATGGAGAGCATGTACTGTTTACAGATATAACTGATCGAATTATCGCTATGGGTTATCCTGCAAAGAGCCTAGAGCGTTTGTATCGCAATAGTATGTGTCATACAGTGAAGTTTTTAGAGCGTAATCACGCTGGACATTATAAAGTATTCAATTTGTGAGTGCTTCAGAACTTTCTAAGTACTTGAGGTGCTAGACAGGTGTTAAAGACATTCCGTATTCAGACGGGGAAACTATTTCTACAAAGTGGAAAAGTTTCATGGGCGAGTGGGATTATATCATATGAAAGATCACCACCCACCGCGACTTGATCTCATGGACCCATTTTGTAGAGAGGTATGGTTGTAGGCTTTTGCTGGAAGTTGACTTTCGTCTTTATTTGTTTATCCATTCAGGTTAATGACTACCTGAAAGCCGATCCTCGAAATGTGGTGGCTGTGCACTGCAAGGCTGGGAAGGTAATAATTATTTATGTACAAATATACACACATACATACATACATACATATATACATACACACATACATATATACATACATACATACATACATACATACATACATACATACATACATACATACATACAGGCTATAACGGCGAAATTCACTTGGTTCCTATGCGTGCTGGTGGGGAGCGGAGGTTAGAGACTGAGAGAGCGTAGGGCAGACGGAGGCCGAGGCGTCGCGCGCGCCGCTCGCGTCTCGAGTGGTGTGAATTACGAAGTTTTATAGAGGGTACATACTGTGTTTTTCTGTACCAAATTCCGGTCCGCAATTGCGTCTCGACACGCCTTGCGGCCGCACGCGCTCGAGTCGGTCGAGTTTCCAGCGTCAAAGCCGACTCGATGGGGCTTTTTTGTACATCTTTCTTCAATTTGTGTTAGTTTCCAGCTCCGAAAACCCACCTAGAGTCAACAGATCGGCGGCTGCGGCGCTGGAAGCTCTCCCGACTCGGAAGCGTGCGGCCTCAAAGCGTGTCGAGATGCTATTGCGGACCGGAATTCGGCCCAGAGAAGCACAGTACATACATACATACATACATACATACATACATACATACATACATACATACATACATACATACATACATACATGTATACATACGTACGTACATACATACATACATACATACATACATACATACATACATACATACATACATACATACATACACAACATGCGCGAAAATAAAGGAAACTGTTGGTCAAGATGGAATGAGAAATCATAAAAAACGTTACGCCACGTATTGTAATACTTACCAAAGCACGATAACCGAACAGATCCAACTGCTAGACCCAGAAAGATAGTGGTAAGACCAGCGAAAAGAGCAGTGGTCCCCCAACTCCGCAAGCCGGTAAGGACCGCGGCATGTTCACCGAGTTGTGCGTCCCAATAGTTGGCCGTGTCCATTTGTCACGGTCTTCAGCCTGTAATTGACACTCAGTTGATCCATCTATCACGATTCCATTTCCTGCGACAGGATCAAATGGTGACTGTCCCGAGGGATGCGTGACAATTCTTCTTAAAAAAATGGAGATTTGAGTGGGGGACGTTGGAACCTTGGGCCAATTATTTTTGCCTAAACGAAGGGACGTATCATTTTTGAACATTTCGTCATCATGGGGAACGTAGGTGATTTTAGCCACTAAGCGGGAGGGGACATAGCCCTGTCGAGGTCCATTGGCCGTATTCTTGAAAAGCTGGGAGCCTCCAGGAAATGCCCAAAGTCCATCCGCTGTGGGACGAGTTTCCGATGTTGTACCTTGCTGGGTACCCGGCAGGTAGACAGGTAGCTCCTGGCTACCTGAAGGGTAGACAGGGGGGTTCCTAGCCATCTAGCGGGTGGACAGAGAGAGAGTTGCGGCTGACTGCTACGTCGAATTTGCCTTTCAGACAATGATCAAAATGTTTCTAGCAGGCACCGCGTGCTCTGCTCGTTCACCCGCACATTCGAGGTCGGGTAGGCTGTGCCCGCCGGAATGCATTGATAGCGTAGCTGAGACACAACAGCCTCCTACGCGGCGGTGTCTTCTTCGTCTCTGCAAGCGGCTTCTCATGTCTGTCTCTGCTCTCACAGGTGGCAAAGAGGGGCCGCCATTTTCGAAATTTCGACAGAGGAGGCACACAACTGGCTGTCATAAGCCGGCCACGGGAAGGTTACACCCCTTTCTGCGCCCGCGGTCTTATCAATACGGTCACAGGACAACGGCTCATTGATCCTGTCCTGCGAAGTAAAACATCGCGCCTGAACTATCTTTCGATGCTGAGTGATTTAAAATTCGCTTTCACCGCTTTTCGCTGACACTCTGTGGCCGTGTTCATGAAACTGCGGGCACAGCAAGGAGGCATAGCCTTCGCGTAACCGGCGTATGGCCACCAGTTTGTGCCTCACCTGTCGAGATTTCAATAGTGGCGGCCCCCTTGTCGCCACTTGTCAGAGCAGAAACAGACATGAGTAGCCACCCGCAGAGACGGAGAGGAGACCGCCAGGTAGGAGGCTGCTATGTCTCAGCTCTGCTCTCAATGCACTCCGGCGGGCACAGCTTACCCGATCTCGATTGTGCGGGTGGATGGGCGGAGTGCGCGTTTCCTGCCAGCAACATATTGATAACGTTCTGAAACGCAAGATCGACGTAGGAGGCAGCCGCAATTCTCTCCGTCCACCCACCCCCAGGTGGCTAAAAACCCTTCTGTCTTCCCGCCAGGTAGTCCGGAGCCCTCCTGCCTACCTGCCGAGTACTCAGGAAGGTACAACGTCGGAAACTCGTCCAGCAGCGAGTGGACTTTGGACCTTCCCGGAAGTCTCCCAAAGTTTCATGAATACGGCCCCTGGTGGCCGTTTATTTGGTGTCTTCTTGGTTAAGGTTGGATTAGGTGTCAGTTCGTAAAGGGCATAATAGAAAATCAAAAACTTCATGAGATTGGCGCATGTAACTCAACTGAACTCGCTTGCCGAGACCACTTTCCCACTTTGTAACATAGCGTTTTTTTATTTATTTTCGATCCAGTTCAATCGTTCTTCCCCTCAAAATTTTCACTTATTTGAAACTGTTCGCATTCCCTCTGCTGTCCAGTCTTAAAATAACCCCTTGGCCCTGTGCAGCCTTTTTTACAAAGCCTCTACAATCCTGATGAGAAGTCGGATTGGCGTTGTAATCCTAGTGGATTTGGTAATCTTGTTCAAACGAAGATACTCCGGCTCAATCCATCTAGCCCGCGTTCACGATTTCAAGAGAAGGCGCGCATTGTGCACTCTTGACGAAAGGATTTATGATGAATCGACTTGGATCCTCAAAATCGTTCTTATAGGGGCGAACCGGTGTGATGATTTGCGCCTACCTCGTCTCGATAAATTTCTATAACTTACCACGGCAAGTGATGGATTATTATTCAATCGTTAGGACTGTTAACAATAAGGTAATTATTTGGTTTTCCAAAAAAAATCCTTCCGTTGCCAAAAAATTGATGTTGAAATGGATTTCAGGGTGTAACGATACCGTCTCAGCGTCGTTATGTTTATTATTTTGCACAAATGCATAAGTATCGATTATCTTACACACCATTACGGATAGAGCTTGTAGGTGTCTATGTGGAACGACCACCCCAACCAGGTGAAAATTTCGTCTTATTGTGACTTTTTATTTTGTCCTCAGGTCAGATTGAGTATTCTTAAGAAAACGATTGGGACATTTATAATGCAAAATTTATCGTGATTGAGACGAATTGGACATTTTGGAAGTATATTCGGAAGGGATTTCGGACGTTTCCGAGGCCGAAAGGACACACTTACCTGAGAAAACAACGTTTTCAGTTCATTTTGGAAGTTTCTAGACTGAACTGGTTACGTTTTTTATTTTCAAGTGGACGCCTTTCATTTCCAGCTGACTGGTTTGATAACGAGTTCGACCTTTTTAAAGCAAATGTAACATATAGGGGCGAATTTAGTATTTTTCTGTCTATTTGGACATCTTTCAAGTGAAATTGGACTTGTTCGATGACAAGTCGGACATTTCCAGGGCCAGAGTAGTGAATTTTTTGTAGGATAGCGAAAGTTCCTAGATTTTCATGGCTTTCAAACCTAACTGGCTGCTTTCATTCTTGAGCGGCCGCTTTTCATTTCCAGCTGGCAATTTTTGAACATGAATTCCGAATTAATTCAGAAATTTCAAAGCAAATTTGGATTTTTTTTGAAGTAGACATTTTCAGAACCAGGATGTGATTTATTTAATGGAATTTGAGCGTTTTATGACCATTTTATAGTTATTTTTCAGACAAAACTGGCTATTTTGTGTAAGGTCTGTCCGAATGAGAATGTCCGCCCACGCGGTCCGCGAGCGTGTTGGTAAACCGTTGTGAAGACTTTGTCGGACCTGTGAATGGATTAGTAGGAATATCAGGCGAATAGTCAGTTATATCCCGTCAGCTATATCCGATTCGTGGAAAGGCTCTTTCAAAACAATTGCTTTCGTGACGGCCTCTCGACACGCACGCCGACCGCGTGGGCGGACAGTCCAGTCTCATTTGGACAGTCTTTACCTGGGTTTACGCTTTTCAGCTCCAGCTGGTCGTAGAAACGCCGAATCGTTTTTTTTCTCCGGAAAAAAACTTAACGATTCCAGGCTAATTTATCATTTTCAAACAAGTTTTTTTTCATCCAAAATCGATTTTTTCCCGAAGAAGCGGAACTCATTAGTGAATTTTGCTTTTTGGACAGAAAGCAAATGTGAGTTTTCGGAAACGCCAAATTCTGACGTTTTTTTTCTTCGAGAGAACATTTGTTTTGTATTTTGGGCGAATTTCGAATTTTTGAACTTATCTCTGGCGTATCTATAGTGAAATTTGTCACTATTCAAAGAAAATCAGACCAATTCAGGACTTTTCGAAACAAGCAAAATTCGTAGAAATAGTGCATACCTTCCGCGACGTAGTGTTTTTATATAAATCGATCGAAAATCGATTTGGCTGGAAGGCACTGTTGCTATCGCGCGAAGTATGCACAAGGCCTTACGGAGAGAAAGTAGAAAGTAGCACTTTTGGGCTGAAAGAAATTCTGAGGTCTTTTTAACACCAAATTCGATTTTTCCGAGGGATTTTCATATTTTTGAGCGGTTATAGTGTGTACGACCCAAAGTCTCGCATTTGTGGTGGACTAGTATTATCATAGGAGCAAAGAGGACGTTTTCAGGACCGAAGTGGTTCATTTCTTCGAAGATAAATGAATTTTTTCAGCCCGTTTTGTCATATCTCAAATTAAGAGTTAATTTTTTCCTTCGGTGTAGACGGCTTTCACTTCCAGTTAGCTGAGCTAACTTCAAATTCGATGTTTTTGAGAAAGCATGGCCCATTTTCAGGCGATTATATTATTTTCGAACCGATTTCGGGGTTAATCGCGGGGAAATCGGACCAGAGTCTAGCGGGGTTGCGACCGGACGAAACTAGACGAGGATGGGAGGGGTTGTGAAAACTGTGATCGAACAGGGAAATTCTGTCAAATTGGGGAGGGATCGAAAAAATTCAGATTTAATTTTGACCCAGAAGAAGAAGTTTGTACCGATTTGGGATGTTTTTCAGCCAAAAATTGGTGGAGGTCCTCAACATTCTGTTCCAAGGGGCAAGCGAAGATTCCAAAAAAAAAGCAGCGCTCCCTCTACGTCTCTGTCATTTTTGGACTACGGTAAGACGTCGCGTACGCAAATCACGCAGCGTGTCTTACAGTAATCCAAAAACAGAGCTCAGCGAGTTTTTAACGTGCTCACGTTCTGAAACACTTTAACTGTGTCTTGTAAAGAAGAGTATCTGCATCGAGAGTCTTATCACGAGCTTTTCGAACGAAAAGAACGCAAAAGAATCATGAAGTATGTGAAAAAAGAAATGAGAACGTTGCATTCTGTTTTTGGATTACGGTAAGACATGCTGCGTGATTTGCATACTCGACGTTTTACCGTAATCCAAAAATGTCAAAACGCAGAGGGAGCGCTGTTTTTGTGATCTCTTCGCTTGCCATCTCGCTTGGGCAGGGTGTACTTTAACCGTTTCTGTCTTTTAGCCTATTGGCGATTGTAGAAATGTCAGATTTTTTAAAATGAAATTTTGCCACCAGGGGGGGGGATCGTAGGTTCGGTGAAGTTTGGGGGCAACCACCCACTGGACTTTGAATTGGACACATTTGCAAGCAATTCCGAGTTTATGGGGACTAAACTCGGTTTTTTGAATGAAGAAATGATTGTCTTTGGAAGTTTTTAGTAGTAAGGACAACTTTTAAGAAAAAACTTTTCCACTGATCATGCATTTTTTGCAGGTGTTACATTTAAGAGCGACTTGGTGATGCGGGTAGCGCAAGGTGATATTGAGATGTTCACCGGTGCGCCGATTGCTATCTCTCGGAATCAGTGGTTTGTGCAGTTTTTCGTCTTTTTCGGTGTAGTTATATGTGTTGATTCTGCTCGTTCCAGGAGTGAGGAAGAGAAAATCTGGGCGGGTAAGGTGTCCTTTGGCAGGGACTCCTACAATCCTTCTATGCATAATTACGATGTGAATAAGACGTGTGTTTCGAGGTGCGTGCACTGACTACTTCTTTTTTTATCTGCTTGCCTTAATCCGAACGGGGATACTGTAGGTGTGCCGTACGTGAGCGGCGTGAACAGCGTATCAAACGACTGCTTCCCTTCATGGTGAAGTTACAGGAGAACCTGGGGTTCTCGTAAAGTTACTGTGCGCCCACCGTATCCTTTTCGTAGGCTGAAATCCACCATCAGCTTCAAAGATCGGAAATTTATTGCACTACCGTATACCTACCGTATTCTTTCCGAGAACTAAAATTAACTGTAGTTTTCTGATAATCGACAGACTGATGCCGGGAGCCGTTCCGGAGTTGACGTAGCCGTGAAATTTCTCAACCGGTGCTGGGGTGGGGGTCGTAAAAATTTTCAATGTTTTTTGCTCTGTCAAGGGAAGCTTGTTTCCTACCGGTGGCGATTTGGGAAATCATGTTGTCATTGCTGTAGGTCTGTGAGAGTGTATAAATGACCCGCGTTTGAAATCGGCTAAATGGCTGCGGGGATTCCGAAAAGTGGCATTTTCATTGCTTCACAGAAAGGTAAGGGCACATCAGGGAATCTTTGGGGCGTTCAGAAAAAAAAATTCGGATTCGGCTGAAAACTTTCAACTGGGGGCTAGTTAGGGCGCTGAACCCGAACCTGGGGTGTATTCCTCGCCAGACTTAGGGTTACTGTAGGTCACAGTAGGCATAATGCGTTTTAACTGGCGTTACTTACCTTAAAATTTCGAAAAACGAAAAATGGAGCTGAAATTCGTGTTCAGCGTCCCAGATAACACACACACAGTGAAATTTTGAGTGAACTCTGAGACTTTGACCGAGCTACCGTAGACCCACGGTAACCCTCCGTAATTTATCGAAAATTGATAAACGGGTTGCAGATTCGTGTTAGGTAGCCCGAGTAGCCCCTATGCACAAGTCTTGAGGTGATTCGATTTTAGGATTCTCGAAATCGTCAAAAGTCGCCTTTGGGCAGCAAAGTTTCCCCCATTTTGAAGCTTCGGACCGAACCAGATGGGTTTTTTTTTCAAATATTTCTCACTTTTGGAAATCGTCTGTAAATGTCTGAGGCACTTAGAAGATTTGTAAAACGGTTTATCAATGTTATGTCCCATACCTACAGTGATCAACACATGGTTTTATAAAAACCCTCGGTAAATGTAAGGTAAGTCCTAGTAAGATTACGGTAGTCGTACGGTACTTTGGCTGAGGTCTCAGATCTGGCTGAAGCTTGACCCAAGGGTTATCTGAGTTATAATGAAAATAATCAAAAGCAAAAATAGTGAAAAGAAGAGCGGCTTGTAGGTCGACTCCACTCACACCTCACTCACGGCTGCGTGGCTGGCCTCCCATCACTGCGCTGCGGCGCTACCAGGGGTGCCACGCAGCTGTCAGCTAGGTTTCAATGTGTAGTCGATCTACAAGCCAGGAAAAGCGACGCGGCATCGTGGCGCGAGCGCGAGAACAATGGATTTCCAACGATTACAGTAGGTTTCGATCTCTTGGAGGATTACTGTGGGTGTACGGTAGTTCAGCGACAGTCTCATATTTGACTGAAACCTTATCCAAAGCGTGACAACGATTTTCATATCCGTTGGCGATTCTCTCGTGAAATAAAGTAGGTCTCGGTTTGCTGGAAGATTACAGTAGGTTTGTGGTAATTCGATCAAAGCCTCAGATTATTCTGAAACTCGAACTTTTGGTTGATTTAATTTGGCGATAACGGCTTCCATGTTTTGAGCTATAAAAATCTAGGCTTTAATGACGTCACTGCTATTTCCCTAGCGAGATTTATCAGGAAAAGATCATCGCTCTTACATTGATTTTTATGGGAATGTGATAACGTCCTGAATTTGCCAATTTGCCGAGGTAGTGCACGCGTATCAAGGGTTAGAAAAGTTAGGATTTGTCGATTTAGGAGAGCGTGGGGTTGGTCTGTGACGCATCCATATCGCGTCTACTTGGAAGGCGATATACGTGTGGATATCTTCTCTGAAACGCCGACGACGGGTTCACGTATTAGGAAGAATAAGAAGAAGCGGGAAAAGGTGTCGTTTTTTGAAATTAGTTTTGCTAGTGAAATTACTTTTTTTTTTCGAGAAAAAATACAAAATTCAGAAATCTTGAAATCTGTTATTTATAGTTTTAGATAGGACATGTGTGGCTGAATACGATGTTCACCTGCCCGGGTTCGTGTGGCGGAGGTTACCGCCATGGTGATGAGATCTCGCCGTATCCTGAGGGAGCGACGTCGATAACGGAGCGGAGGCCGTCTACAGCGGCTGCAGCTGATCTTCAGGCGCCGCCGTGTTCTCCTCCAGCGTGTTCTCCTGGTCCTGGTGAGTTTTGCGGGTTTTAGGTTGTCTACAAGGTCATACTGTTGCATTATGGGATTTTCTAAGGGTGAATGAACCATTTTTTTCCAGTGAACTCTCGGAAATCGCACAGTAGTGATCCTCATATATCGGAAAACGCCTGTGCAGATGTTCAGAAGAAGCGGAAGACGCATAGCTTGAGTGAGCGATGGGAAGCCGCCAATCTGGAGGTGAATTTTTATGTTGTTTCGTCAAGGTTTTGAATGGATGGAGGTTTCGATATTCCTGTGGACCACCATGGGATACCCTTAGGAAGCCAGAAACGCTCAAAATTCAGCCAGGAGCCCTAATGAGTGCAGGGTTTCGTCCCTAGCCGGATTTTGTCCATACCCTGGGACCACCCATGAAGTTCACCTTTCTCTAGCGGAGCATCACCCATAAAAGTTGATATTCTCCAAGCCTTTACCACCATTGGTGCGCTAGAAACCACTCATAGAGATAAACGATTTCCTACTTTTCTTTAGGCGATATTCTTGAGACCACCTAAGAAAATAAGTCATTCTAAATCCGTTCCTCTTGTATATGCACTGGGACCATTAATGAGGTTTATCAGATTCTTCATCTGAGCTTAACCTATAAAAGTTGATTTCCTCGGAGCCATTACCACCATTAGTGCTCTTGGGGCCACCCATGGAGTTTAACGATCTACTACTTTTTTCTTCCAGCGATGATCTTCAGGCTACCCACGTGGATAGTCAATTATTGTCACACGTTGTCAACCCATTGCCGTGGATATTGCCCTTGTATACCACCCGTATACATAGTTTCTACAGATGAGGACCACCCATGAAATTCCATGTTTGGGACCACACCTGAAGATTGGTGATCTACTACTTTTTCTCTAGGTGATGTTCTAAAGGCGACCTACGAGTATTACTAGAGAGACCACCCATGAAGATTATTGACCTACTAAATTTTTCGTAGTCGATGTACAGGGGCCACCCATGAAGACTCATCATTGCTCACCCATCGCCGATGTCTCTAGGAACCAGGCATGTAGGTTTCTACAGTTGAAGACTACCCACGAGAAGCCGTATCACCCGTTAAGATCCGTGATCTACTACTTTTTATCTACTAGAGACTGCCCATGGCTATTGCTAAAGAGACCACCCATGCAGAATAATGAACTATTAGTTTTTTTCGTAGTCGATATCCAAAGGGCCACCCATAAAGGCTCATTACTGCTAGCCCGTCGTCGTTTTTCATGTCTTAGGTGCCACCCGTGGAGCTGAAATGGAACAATTACACATAATGGGGAGGGGGCTGAAGAAAAAAACATCATCCTACTTGAGAATTTCGCCTACTTCTGGAGTTCTTGGTTCCATTCTGAGCGCGAAACGTTTCCTAGTTTTTCCAAGGGGTTGAATCTCCTGGGCGGGCGAAATTTCGAAGTGGGTGGGAATTATTTGATTGCCCTTATTACCATACCCGACCACACATAAACATTGATGAGCTAGCTAGCTGTTTCCTCTCCTTAGGCGGTATTGTAGGGACCACCCATGAAGTTCAGTTATTGCCAGTTTGTTCCAATTTTCAGGTCTTAGGGATCACCCATAATGGTGGGATTTTTTTTTTCATCCAAGGACCACCCATTAAATACAGCAGCTTTCAGCTTATAAGAGTTGGTGTTCTAGAGAATATCCTTGAGGAATGACCACCCATGAAGAGTAATAATCTACTACTTTTTTCTAGGGCAGTATCCCTGGGCGCCGCCCTTGGAATTTTGTAGTCTCCAACTCATCACCAGGGTTGCTGTAATAGAGACTACCCATGAAGAGTGAGGATTTTCTATCATTTTCTGATGCGACGTCGCAGGGGCCACAAATGATCTGCTTGATCATGTATTTAGGGCCACCCATAAAGTTTGATTTTTTGTGTGTGAAGACCACCCATGAATTTCAATAGTCAGCTGTCCACTATAAGAGGTAAATTACTAGAGACCACCCATGAGGATTTGTAGTGAGACCACCTATGAAGAATAACAATCCACTACTCCCCCTGAGGCGATATCACAGGGATCACCAATGAAGATAAGTCATTGAAAAGCCGTTTTCGTTAATCATGGTTTTGGGACCACCCATGAAGTTCATTTTAACAGGGTCAAGCGCGGTTGTGGCGTAACACAAGGGTGGTGAGTAGGGGGTCGCAAAGGTTTTGGCTCTTGCCACAACATCCCGCCCATTAAGGACCACCCGTGAATTTCAGTACTCTCTAACCCGTCATCATTGTTGGTGTAGCTTGTCCATAGGCGATATTTAAGGGACCACACATGACGATTAACGGTCTATTACATTCCTCGTATGCGATATCCTAGGGACCACTTATGAAGAATATAGTATTTTTCCTCCATATTGCGATAGGTGACGGCCCATGAGATTTAGAGACACCTCCCACGTGTTTCTGTAGGTGATTTTCCAGGGACTACCCATGAAGATTACCAATCTTCCACATATCTATATAGGAGACATCCTAGGGAGCAACAAAGTTGATTAGTAGTGTCCTACACGTTTCCTTTGGGGGTTATATCCTTGGGACCACCCAGGAGGATTAGTCATTGCCAGCTGTTTTCCATTGTGCATATCTTTGTGAGGGTCTTTGGAGTTTGATCTTCCTCGTATTCCCACAGTCGATATACATATTATAGACCACCCATGAGGGCTAGCGGCCTCCACCCATTTCTATAGGACGTAAGCTCATGGCCACCCATTAAGACTAGTCATGCTCAATTTTAGCTGTGTAAGAAATCGAAATTTTAGCTGGTTCTTCCTCCGGGTCTTGAACAGCACTGTCCCTTCTCATCATTGGCTGAAATCTACGGAGACCCCAATAAAGCGTTAGTTTTATTTATTTTTTTTATTAGTAATTATTCTAATAATCATCGTATATACTCTGTTTACAACGGAGTGTTCAAACGTATGGTCCGCCATTGGTCCTCTACTGGCCCGCCAGCTGCTATGGTAATCGACGCGTTCTCGGCTGATCCCGGTGTGCATCGGCATGCCGGTAAGCGATCGATACGTCGCTTCTGCCGGCCAGCCGGTTTGATTGACGGCAGTGCCGTATCGATTGCCTAAGGGGTCGGCCGAGAACGCGTCGATTGCTGTAGTAGAGGGCCAGTAGAGGACTAGTGGCGGACCAGTAGAGGAGTAGTGGCGGCCCGTGTGTTTGTGCACCTCGTTATAAACCGAGTAGACCACATTTCAGTCCCAGATTCGGTATTGAGGAACTGCTTCGGAACGCACATGTGTCGGATCTGGTTCACGATTCCTACAATGAGCGGCGACATCGACTTCCCAAACGTTTGTGGTTTTTTTTCACTCTCTTTTTCTTTACTTTTTTGGTGGGGTTGAAAATTTCTTTGTATTTTTGGAGTTATTCGTTTACTTCCAACTATCAGTTCAAAAAGTCCATGGTGGATCCACGGCAGACTAGACTATTTTTTTTTCATCAAATAGTGGATTAATTCAATTTGGCGTTCAGGTTCTGAAATTATTGGAGTGTTTCGGCCACATTTAATTTTGAGTTTCCCCGCTTTTTGTATAGTTTTTTTTCCCGAATATCCGGTCGCTTTCAGGTGATTATTGGAGAACTGGACGCATTTGACGCCAGTTTCCAAATGAACTATATTTTGATATATTTTTTGGAATCGATGATTTCAATAAATCTGAATTGAGTGAAATTTCTGAATATGGCTTTTTGAAAATTTTCCAGTGAATGATTTTCCTTACGGATTACTATATCCGGTTTTTTAGGAAAAAAAATATTTGAAAAAAAGTGTTTAAAGTGAATTCGAACACATATTCGGCTATTTAAATTTGTAGCATTCTCGCTCCTAAAAATTGATAGATTATTAAAAAATCGGTTAATTATATTAAATTAATGATTTTTTCTTGAGTTCCCGGCACCGATTTTTCTCGAATGATAGAGTGCATTTAGGAAACTATTCTCTGTTGGATTCGAATACATATTCAGGTAACTATTTGGGTGTTAATACATTTTTCCTTCAAAAGAATATTAGATTTTTCAATCTTTTTTTGGAAAAATAACCGAAAAGGTTTGAGCAATCTTTCAGTATTGAATGTTCAAATGTTGTCACTTGAAGGCAGTGTTCAAGATAAAAACTGTCATCGATATTCTACCGGAAATCGAATGCACCGGAAAAAAATTCCCTATCGCATTCACAGCAAAGTCAAGCTAACAAAATTATTCTTGTAATTATATCAATATTTGTTCGATTTTTTTCGAATTCTCCAGGTTTTCGAATAGTTTTAAAATATGAATATTCAAATTATTCGAGTGTTTTTTTATCAGATCGGAAAATCGAATGTTATTTTCCCACTTCACTAATTGATCCAATATTCGATTTTCTTCCACGAAATGCGTCAAATATTCGATTAATGAATTACTTTGGTTTACGGAATAAAGCAAATATTCAAAAACATGGATTTATTAAGATCCTGAACTGGGTTGTAGAGAAGTATAAAAACCTAAAAAATTAAAGAGCGAATTTTTTTTTGATTCCACAAGAGGTTTTTCCGATTTTTAGTACCCGACACTAGTCGGAAATTGACGTTGAAGGTTAGTACAGGCATCTGCAGGAACCGTGGGACGTGTCGAAAACTGACTTTGCTAAGGCAATTTCAGAGCCAAAAACCCGTAAAAAAATCAGTTTTTTTTGATATTGTTTTTTTTTGTTAAAATTCTTCAAAAAGGTCAAAAACGAAAAATGTTCATTCTTGGTCCGTAATTATTTGATCTAGGTAAAAATTGAAAGTTTGAAATGGACCGGATATTCGAATTCATGAGTATTCGAATTATTTGATTTAGCACATTCTACTATCACAATATCGCTAAATCGTTTCAGATGACCATTGGGAAGTCCGGGCAGTTTTTTTTTCTAAAGAATTCCATAAATATTGTTTTGATTAGCGTATAAAATTTTGGGAGCCTCCTAAATATTTTGAGAAGTTTCAAGGGATGTTCATGGATTTTCGTGGACTTTGCATGACTTTAGATTTCTGGGTTAATTTGTAGTCGACGAGTACAATTTATCGTAGCGAATAGATTCTATAATGGAACCTAAAGATGTTTGTCTATTAAGCCTAGGGTTGCATTCTTTTTTTTTCTAGACGGCGAGCCAGTTGAAGCAGCTGTTGAAGGTCGTCCAGAAGCCTCTGGTCCTGCCCTAATCCGTAGGTGCCCCGATGAGCATGTGCATGTGTTTCCGCTGATTGAGGTCGATCGGGCGTTCAAGAACGAGACCATGCCACCAGAGTTCAAGGTAGGTCGTCTGGTTTTGTACTCCAACAGTGGCTGCGGGCGAACGGCTGCCTATCAGCGGGCGGAACGACATCCTTCGTCATACTCCCGCCAGTAGTCATCTATACGCTGGCAAACGCGGCGATAAGCGGTGATCCCCCTGTCGAGGTTAGGAGGGGTGACGATTGGCCAGCAATCTGCCAGCTGTCCGCCCGCCGAGGCCGCGTTTAGCAGCTGTCGGCCCGCTTTTCTCCGTGGAAACATAAAATACATGGCTTTGTTTATAGTTGATTATCATCACTCGGTGTATTCATGCTCAAGACTCGGTTGCCCAGGAGAAGGCTGAGACTGCGCTGGCGGATGCACGGAAAGTGGCTGCTAAGCATGACGAGGAGAAGGGCAAGCATAGGAAGAGTGTGAGTCTGATTTTCAACAATTTTGCTAGTTCTTCAAGGATTATTGCGTTTTTTTTGTAGGTGAATTGCCCGCCGCCTAACATGCCGGTGATTGGAGCTGGACCGCTGCGAACGGCTACCTCGTGGCCTAGATGCCCTCTGCAGCCGGAGCAGTTGCCTTCGACATCACTGGTAGGGGGATGATCCTAATGTGATATGAGTTTTTAGGTAAAAACTGCGATTTTTTTCCAGGGAGCCAGCATGGCGTTTCCTGCGAAACCGGAGCAGTGGGAGCACACAGCGAGTAGTAGTAGTAGTGCTAGTGAGGTGAGTGAGGAAGTTTTTGGGATTTATGGAAGGGCTCACGGGAAGATTTGACCAAGCTTTAGCTACGGTAGGTATACTGTAGCTAGTGTTTGCCTCCAATTTGATGTTCCTTGGAGGTGCTGCTTCTTACGTCAGTTTTACTGTTTTCGGGAGGTTTCAGTTTTCGAAGGGATACGGTAGGCATACGGTAGTTTGGTTTTATAAGGAAACCACTAGTAGCTAAAGTGGTAATTCCAAATTAAGTGTATATTTGTAGAACCATTTTCGGGTTAAGAGTCCGAATATGCTCCCTATCATTGCTTCGAACAAAGTTGTAAGTGTTTTCCCCTGATTTTCGTACCTATTTTACCTTCCGAAACGCGCGTTAATCATTTGAAAATCCGAAAACGGACCTCATAAACGTGCTCGGCGTCCAAAACAACCCCCTGTGAGGAGTTTGGGTGAAAGCACGTTTTCCAAATTTTGCACTGACTGAAAGCGCTTTGGACTTGTAGTAGAGTTTTCGGTTGAGCGGTTACTTATACCACTTAGGGGTTCTGAAAGCGCTTCAGAAAAATGTTCCAGATCAGACCTGAAACTCTCTCAGGGGTTCAAGTTCGGGACGGTTTCTAGTGATGCTCTTTGCGTTCCCCATTGAAGGCTGGCGCAAACTTGGTGCACCTCTGATTTAGCATGTGACACCGGGTTTGCGCCAACCTTCAAAAGGGAACGCAAAGTGTACACTGTCCCAAACGAGATGGCAAGCGGAGAGTCTAAAGAAGCAGCGCTCCCTCGGCGTCTCTGACGTTTTTGGATTATGGTAAGACGTCGCTTACGCAAATCACTCGCGCGACACAGCATCTGTCTTACCGTAGTCCAAAAAGAGAATCCATTTCCTGAAACACCCTATCTGCCACTTAAAGGCAGAGTTCTCGATAAAATCGGTTGTTGTGCTATCACCGTAGAATGGTAGATCTGGCCATCACAAAAGTGAAAATAAGTAAAAAATTGGACAAAAAACGCTCAGGAGCAAGTTATGGCTTGGTGTCCTCCCGCCCCCAATTATTGAGATTTGGGTAAAAGCCTGTTTTGTCAACTTTTATTTTGCTTCCAAAGTAACTTCTGAACATTTCTGGAGACTACTGACTACTTGAACAGCAAAATAAATGTCGGATAAGTAAGCATAAATGAAAATCGCGTTAATTAGGGGGCCGGCCGACACCGGTAATTAGCCGTTATACTTTGTTTTTGAGCGTTTTTCAAGCGAATTTCCGGGTTTTTTCTCTTATTTTTACTTTTGTGATGACCAAATCTACATTCTTATGAAGAGAGCTCAGAAGTAGTTTTTATCGCGAACCCTGCCTTTAAATAAAAGTATCTACATCAAGAGTGAGTATATCGGGCATTTTCAGCGAAAATAACGAAAAAAGAATGATGAAGTATGCGGAAAAAATGAAATGAGAGCGTGAAAAACCCAATGAATTCTGTTTTGGATTAAGGTAAGGATGCTGTGTCGCGCACGTGATTTCCGTACGTTACGTCTTACCCTAATTCAAAAAGTGTCAGAGACGCAGAGGGAGCGCTGCTTCTTTGGACTCTTTGCTTGCCATTTCGTTTGGGACAGAGTATATCACTTGGATCTACTTCGTCTGTATTGTAGGTGCTGATCTTGAATATGACATTTAGACTGATCCCAGCACAAACTGGAGTTTTTGAAAAATGGTGTGTTGATTGTTGGTGGGAAGGTTAAAAGAAGCCATCTAAAGTTTGATAAATTTCATTACTGAGTAGATCAAAAAGTGCAGAAAAAATCGATTTTTTAGATTTCAGAGATTTTGACATTTGCAGCCCAAACTTTGTCCAGGGGACGATTCGGTGCGCTGCAAACGAATGGAAGGTCCATTTTCAGTTTCTCAGAAGACTACCCTATGTTGCAGGAGGAAAAGTATCATTTGTCTGCAGTAACCTAATTCCCTAAGAAAACTGAAAATGAGCCTTATTTTCGTATTCAGTGCCACAAATTACTCATCTGGACAAAGTTTGCGCTGAAAATTGTTTAATTTCTAAAATTCAAGAATGTCATGTTATTCTCATATTGATCTACCCAGGTGTATTAAGAAAATTTAACGAACTTCGAATCGTTTCGTTTTATCTCCCCCAACAACATTCCGCAGATAATTTTTGGAAGCTCCAGTATGCGCTGGGATCAGTCCCGAGTGAGGTTTATTTGTCAGTTTTCCAAAGCTTTCGACTAATATCTTTCAATGCTTCTTATCGGGGAAAATTTGAGGTCAAAACGCAACTTTTGACGATTTCTGGAATGCTACATACAATAGATGTGGCTCATATTGTTGCGCTGGGGGTTATTTGGAGTGCTTAAGGTGAATCTGAGGTCTTACCATTGATTTTCGGAAGCTTACGATAAATTACGGTGGGTATATGGTAGTTTGGTTAAAGTTTTAGATTTCACTCAAAATCGCAATGCAGAGGGTATTCGGGGTTCTGAATATCAATTTGATGTACATTTGTCGATTTTCGAAGTTTCAAGGTAGGGTTTTTCCCCTAAATGGTATGGTACCTACCGTAACCTACAATAAACATAAGAATTTCGACAAGCTACCTCTGGGGTTCGTCTAAAATTCTGCCAAAGGCTTGTCCCGGTTTGTTGGGTACAAGTGGGACAGGATTTGAAAAATTTATGTGTAGACAGATGGGTGTTTTTTTAATAATTGGCAGAATTCGAGTTTTAGTGTGCTGATGATCTGGAGGACAGTGCTTTGCGGCTGGCCGCATTGAATGCATGCGATGTCGGTACTGGCGGCGTCGTATTCGACAATCCAGTGGAAGACATCGAGTGCTCCCGTGGAGGACAGAATGGTGCAGCTGATGGGGAGAACTCCTCGGCCAGTCTGTCAAGTGGAGACCTGACGTGTGCGGTTGAATCCACGTTCAGAGGTGACGAGCTGGTAACACCGATGTCGCCTGGCGATAATGGAAAGGCGCGTGTGAACGATCGTAGTGCAATTACCGAGGAGACCACAGCGCTCTGACATCCGGAAGTACTTAGTAGTTTACTAACATTTTTTCGGCTCTGCTTCAGAGAATCTACCATTGTAGCGCCGATGAGGCGTCGTCATTTAGGTTGCTGGTAGGTCGCTGAGGCAGTGCTGACTGTTTTTGTCTCTTTATCAAGTAAGTGTAGTCTTATCTAGCCGTTCTCATCCACGAATGGTTCTCAAAGTGAGCTTATTCTCTACCCCTTCCACACCCATCATCTTTCCACTAGTCCTATCTGTGTTTTTTTTTCAACTGTATTATTGTATTTGAATTACTAACTGATGCCATTTAATGCGCAGCAAATTGTTCCCTTTCCCATGTTCTTTCTCGATTAAGGTATTGATTTAGTTGTTGCTTATCTCGTTGTTGAATTCACTCCACTAACTAATTTGGTCCGGTTGATCCGGTTCGATAGCTGTGAGCTATAACGCTGTTCTCTGCATGGACGCTGCTGTTGGATTGGAGTGGACTTCACCGGTAGTAGTACCATGGATCGACTTGGATCCATCATTTGCGAATCCAACGCAGTGGATTTTCCGGGTGCAACGCAACACCTCAGCCTGAAACTGTGGCTGTTGCGCTGCGCTCGAATTTTGTGTCCTGGAATGGCACTGATTCATAGAACCTACATTGATGTGGAAATGAACCGGTGCTGACCAGCAGCCCGGGGCTGATATAACCAGCTATGCTGGTAATGCTATCAACGTGATAGAACACCACCCTGACAATGGCATGGAGACGTGGGTGCTCTGCCGCAGCAGGTAGCGCTACCACGCCGTTGAGCCTGAGCGCGTGCGTTTTCTTGCGACAGCAAAGCGTGTATGAAAGACGGGCTAGTGCGGATCGACAATGCTGTCAATGTGAGCCAAATTGAGCAACAGCTGCGAGCTATAACTCTGTTTGCCGCATGGACACTGCTGCTGGATTGAAGTACACTTCTCCTGTAGTAGTACCATGGATTGATCAATTGAGAATCCGAAGGAGTGTGTTTTCTGGATGCAACGCAAGACCTCAGCGTGAAACTGTGGTGATGGCGTAGCGCTCGAATTTCGTGTCCTGGATTGGCACTGATTCATAGAACCTACATTGATGTGGAAATGAACCGGTGCTGACCAGCAGCCCGGGGCTGATATAACCAGCTATGCTGGTAATGCTATCAACGTGATAGAACACCACCCTGACAATGGCATGGAGACGTGGGTGCTCTGCCGCAGCAGGTAGCGCTACCACGCCGTTGAGCCTGAGCACGTGCGTTTTCTTGCGACAGCAAAGCGTGTATGAAAGACGGGCTAGTGCGGATCGACAATGCTGTCAATGTGAGCCAAATTGAGCAACAGCTGCGAGCTATAACTCTGTTTGCCGCATGGACACTGCTGCTGGATTGAAGTACACTTCTCCTGTAGTAGTACCATGGATTGATCAATTGAGAATCCGAAGGAGTGGGTTTTCTGGATGCAACGCAAGACCTCAGCGTGAAACTGTGGTGATGGCGTAGCGCTCGAATTTCGTGTCCTGGATTGGCACTGATTCATAGAACCTACATTGATGTGGGAATGGATCGACACTGACAAGCAGCCCGGATATGACGGCAGAGCAATGCTGGTAGTGCTATCAAGTTGATAGAATACCAATAACACTGACCTGAATTCGTGTGCGCCTTGCCGCATCGGGTAGCGCTACCACACAGTTGAGCCTAAACACGTTCTGTGTCTGGCGACAGTAAACAAAGCCTGTATGAACGACGGGCTAGTTCGGATCGATAAAGCCATCAATGTCAGCCAATTTGAGCTGTTTGAACAGCTTGTTAGTAGCTTTGCAGATACTAGCCAGCAGAGTGTGAAACCTCTCTGGGTATATCACATTCTAGCTCTAAATAGACATGGTAGGAAAGTATTATGAGTAGCAGGTATGCTACCCTTACTCAGCATGCCAGCTATAGAATTCAGTGTTGAATTCGTCTTTAAGAAAGGCCCACGAGGTTGCAACGAACCCTCAGTGACACTGCGACGAGTGGAAAGAAGCTTTGATGGTATATCATAGCTTCCCCTACGTGATGCTCTGGAATGAGGGGCAGTTGGAGCTTTTGGAGAAATCCTTTCTCTGGAGCAGTTGTCTTTCAAGGCCATATTCGAAATCATGAGGGATTGGAATGGCTTTGAAGATTTCCCCTGGCGGGAAGCATTTATGTGGAAGAATTGTTGTCTGCTCTGCAGCGGTTGATTTTGAGACGTTCAGAACGTGTCTTATGACTTCTTCAGGGCTGCACCGTGGCTTTTGTCGCTCCTACAGGGCAGTTGTATGAAGTGAGATGCCGCGCAGTGGATGATAGCGTCAATAAGTAGTCCGGGAGGGCCGACGCGGTATTTGCGAAGCGTTTCGCTGCTAGAACATCGTTCGACGTTCTGACGTTCTGAGCGAGAGAAATGGATCGGGAATTATATCCAGAGCCGGCAAGGGACACTCCTATCGGTTTTGTGGTTGTCCCGTCAGAATTTGAATACGATCTGCTCCCGCTCCGCCTCTCGTCGCCGGACGGCACAATTCTGTGATCGTGTGACACTCGATCACTGATACTGAACCTCACGCCAGGTTTGAAGAACATTTTCAAAGAACGTATTGCACAAATCCGTTCCCAGATAGCTGAGTGAACTAAGGCGTCATCTTAGTTCTTAGCAGAAGATATGTCTGGAGCTCAGTTTGGGATTATTCCTCCATTTCCTGATTGCATGCCAGAAAGCGCTGGCTCTTGATGGTAGTTTTACTGCTGTTCTGCTGGCAGCTTGTTGATCGGTTCTCCTAATTGGCTTAACTATGTTGTGAGAGTGAGCTGCATCCTAAAAATCCATCTACGGCGTACCCCTTTGTGATGCGTGGAGGTGCGAAAAACAGCGTTGTAGGAGAGCAGTAGATACATGTGGGTTAGGTGAGATTCCATCCGTTGATAGTAAGTCTAGTGCAGAATATGTGTTTAATTATATATTCATATATATGATCTCATGCCTCACTGTTCAGATATTGTTTTATTATGTTCTTCTATCGTCATAATGACGAATATTCATGCGGAGTGATAGGAGGCTCCAGACTGAATTCGTCGGAGTGACCTGGCAATAATGGACCCGTGCAGCGCAGTGGAGCAAATATTCCTTGTTGCATCACGGAGAGGAGTTCGATCCCTGCCCAATGTCAATTAAGCCTGCAAACCCTAACGGGTCGGTGACATTTGCGCCGGCGAGGATAGGCACACTGACATGAACATCAGTTGACCTTTCCAAGCCATAGTACGAATTGCGATTTAATCACGTAAGTCGAAACACATAAAATGAACAGTTTCAACAACAATCAAACATATGTGAAACACAGACCTGGTTCTTGTTGGAAATACCGACAGACCAGTGTTTTGAGATCATGAATGGTGGCCGGCGCATGCGTTTGTGAGTTTGTGGCGCATATAGAGTTGCGACCCACTCACAGATGACTGTAGGCATTGGCCGCAGCTCTCGCAAAATTGAAAGTGGATTCCCAGGGGAAAAGACACTGGGAGGCCCTACTGTCATTCTAGTCACCATTGGGATTGATAGGCTTTCGGAGCCGATCCGCTCCAAATGGAATCAGTGGGGAACGGCATATATCATATTTAGTGGGATAGAATGATACATTTTGACAGTCGAACTAGTCCCAAATTTTCTATGAGGTGGGATGGAGATTATTTGCCAATTCGGGACATTGACTTCGAGAAGTTATAGCTAAGCCGAGATGCGGTTTTATTAATTACTTTAAGAACTAAATGCAGTGCCACATTGTTGCAAATGACATATAAGGGGAGAGCCCTCTACCATGTAGCTTGCCACAATGTGGTGTTAAACAAAACGGCTATTGACGCTATATGTAACGTCTCGAAATCAATGGATCGAAAAGGCAAATGGTGTCGTCTTACAGAAAGCTTGGCCTGTGAATGATCTGTTCGATCATGTTGTCTGTGGAAAACCGTTTTCCATAACTAGGCCAATCCTATTAGAATGAAGTCTCTAGGCTCCACAAGAAGTCATATGAGACTGGGGTGTTCTGCTCATTCAGTGGAGACCACTGCGCGAATAACTCGTCAGAATACACCATCACGTGTTTTTGGTGCGTTTAGTGACAAGGATTTTCTTGGGACGAATAGATTTAGTCACCTTATTAGGATAGCCGGCTCTAAAATGAGGCAGGACTGCCCTCAGGAATCTCCAATTAACCCTAGCTCGCCATATCTACGCGAACGGTTAACAGCCCAACTTTCTCCACGGGTGTAAAGGCAGTGATTACGATGAACACAGTCTTCGAGTATCTAACAAACGGAATGGTTCGGGCCCATTGCAGTATTATTGTCGAAAAAACGGCTAAAACCAGCGATAAATAGTCCAGTACGGCTCCCGAACTTGAATGCGGCAAACTCACCCGCTAACTTCCCCAACAGCAATAGAGGAAGTGGGCGGGGCGGGCATGCAACTTTCAAGTTTGTGGGGCCGTATAGGGCCTTATATGGTTCAGTTTCAGCTGTTTTCAAACTTGGCCCAGTGTTTCCAATTTTTTCCGAAAGTTTCGGGACTGCCTTAGATCGTGAAAGCTGCCTTCAAGTGGTCATCTGACGAACTCGGGCTAGTTCCTATCACCCTGCACCGCATACATAAGTAATACCTGGATAGTTTAATCTGTTCCAAGTTGAACATAACATAATGAGGCTACTTTCTTACTTTCCCCGAGAAGAGGTTCTAATTTGTTGGCAGATAATATGTTGAATATAATATGTGTATGTAAGTATGTACGTATGTATGTATGTATTTTTCCCGGCGTAAGTGTGTCGCCGTCGTCTTTGCGAATTTCAGAGCAGCAGGCGGCGGACGGACACACACAAATGCCTTAACTGATTGCTGTATTGTTGAATGAACAGCTGTCCTAGCTCGGCTTCCGCATCCGCATCTCAATGTGTGTGTGTCTATGATTGAGGGATAATTATATGCGGTTTGAACATTTGGGGTGAAAAATTCCGAGTCGGACGCGCTGCGCCGGTTGAAAAAAGTGAATACTGCGCTCACTAATGAGGTCGGAAGATGGGCCTCCTTCCGTTGGACACTAGAGAAAAATCGAAGAATTCTAGAAGAGAAAATAATTTTTGGTGTTTGAATTCCTGGTTGTGGGCTAGACTGCGCCATGCAGCAGAATTTGATGTTTGAATTTGCCGACATGATTGATCGTGCAGAGGCCATATGCATGGTCGTTCTTGGTCAGAAAATGGTCACATCGTCAATTTTCTGCTTTGAAATTTGACATTTTCGAGGTTGCGCCATGCGGGCGCACTTGAAGTGTAAAATCGTGGGCGTGATTGATTGTGCAGGAGTCATATGCATACTTGTTTTCGGCCAGAAAAATGTTATGATAGCGTTCCACACCTATGTAAAGCTCACATGAGCTATATGTGCGCAGATGCCACTTTTCGTCTAGGGCTGGGATTCATGAACGCAGCCGGCTAGGTTTGGGTTTGGTTAGGGTAGCAACCCCAGAGGCCGGATTCATCATTGCGTTAGGCCTGGGTTTGTCGATTTGGGTTGGGTTTAGCTCGTGCACACGCGCGCTAATGCTGGTGCGAAACCCAACCCAAATCCACAAACCCGCGGTTGATGCAATGATGAATCTAGCCTCAGCGGTAGCCAAACCGCGAACCGGCATTCACATCCGCCCCATCGCGGTTGGGTGGCTAACCATTCTGCGGCCACGTACTTGCCACTCAATGGACGCCGAGAATCTCGATTGGAGAAAATCAATATTGGAACCCGGGTCGAATTTCCCTAACTCGTCACTGTTTTTATTGCACATGATTGCTAATTTTGCTTGCTTTTTGAATTCTTATTTTTGTCAACCTTGTGCTTTACCTTCTTCAATGGATCGCAGGCATTTAAAAGAATTTTCCTCAACTTGGAGATGTTTTTTTTCCATTTTTAAGTTTTTCATTTTTTCTTTTTTTTAAAATCCTTTTCGGTTTTTTAAAAGTACATAAAGTGATGCTGCTCTCTCACGATGAGCCGCAAATCTGCTGGTGAAATTTCAACCCCCAATTTAGCTTTTTTCTCGCATTACTAGCCTTTTCAACTTTTTTTTTCGGAACGCCCCTCTAATTTTTTGTGTGTTTCACATGGCTTAGGTGTTGCTGCAGGGATCATCATCGTCCTCTCGATGAGTTTTTGGCTTTAAGTTCTCCGTTTGTCGTTTGAGTTCCGAGTTTTTTTCCATCTCTTTTTTTGTCTAAGAATCCTTTTTTTTGTTTTTTTTTCTCTTTGTCATTCTCACACAAGCTTACTGTCGCTCACAACAGGAGAAAACTAAAACGACTCCTTAGAAAAATCATATGGAAAAAGCTCAAAATGCAAGGGAAAAACAGAAGTTTGAACTAAAAACATCGAGAAAACCCAGGTTGATCACAGAAATATGTAAAAACATTAACATTTGAAATCCAAGTGGGCGCTTTGGAAAAAAAGTAGAAGAAAACGTTGTAAATGCGAAAAAACCAAATCGTGCATCACAGTAAAAACCAAGTTACGGTTTTCCAACAGAAAAATAACGAAAACGTGTACGAAAAGTGCTGGGAAAAAATTCTGAGGAAAAAATGAGGGAATTCGGAGCCGAAATGGGAAAGAAACCCCAGCGAAGAGCCTGTGGCTGCTCGGTAAATGGTCAGCGCACGGAAGACAAGAATTAGGAACAAAAAGTGGAAGCAAAAAGAACAACGATGTGCTATAAAATAAAGAAGAGAGCGAGAGCAGGGAGGACAGGCATAAAGATTTTAGTTAGCCATGGGCAACATACATAAAACTCACAGATGAGGTTGATGATTCTGAGAATTTTCGTTGTTATCGAGAGGAACACATTATGGCTAGCGGGCCTATAATGTGGCAGTCAATAACGGCGGCATTCCTGTGTTTTCAGCTTGCCTCGAAGATATCAAGTTTTTATGCGTATTCGCAAAAGGTGCGTTTCCTCAGTGTTGTGCACTAATACAACACACCATCAATTCGACGACTAAGCCGCGAAACCGCTGCTAACCGCGGTTAACCTCAGCTCCGAGGTGCGGTAACGCGTAGCCCAGCCCAGCCGTAACCAAACCGGATTTTTCGTGAATGCCGGTTTCCTCCGCTAGCCCAGCCGTAACCGTGGTTTGCCGTTCATGAATCCCAGCCTAGATTGCGCCATGCGTTCCCATTTAAAGCTTAAAATCGTGGACGTGATTTATTGTGGAGGAGTCATATGCGTTGTTGTTCTTGGACGGAAAATGATTATAATAGCGTTTAATACCCATAGCTGTATTATATGCAAAGGCACGACTTAATGTCGAGAATGCGCCATGCGGTCGCGTACGAGACATGAAATCGTGGGCGTGATTGATTGTGCGGAAGTCTGATGCATAGTAATTCTTAGCTTAAAAATGATTATGATAGTTTTCTATGCCGAAGCATGTATAGTAGAAGCTTTATATATGCACAGATACGTTCTGTCGCCGAGATTACGCCATGCGGTCGCATTTGAGGCTTGCAATCGTGGGTGTGATTGATTGTGCAGGAGTCATATACATAGTCGTTCTTGGCTAGAAACTGATCATTACTTCGATTTTTTGCTATACCGAGATCATGTTAGCTTATATATTGGAATGTGGCTCATTTTCGAGGCTGCGCCATGTGGGTGCACTTGAAGTGTGAAATTGTGGACGTGATTGATTATGCAGAAGTCACATGCTTAGGCGTCTTGGGACTATCGTATTAACGTTTCAACACTTGAACATAGACCATACGGGCTGTATAAGCTCATGTACGATTTTTGTGAAGATTAAGCCATGCAGTCCCGTATCATGCGTGAAATCGCGTATGTGATTTATCGCGTAGAAGACCTATGCATAGTCTTTCTTGGTCGGAAATCGATTATAATAGCGCTCTACGTCGAAACATGGATAATATAAGCTATATATGCTCAAAGATGATTTACTGCCAATGCTGCGCCGTACGGTCGCATTTGAAGATTGAAATCGAGCAACTGATTGATAAGTCAGCCATTCCATGCGAGAGCGTGAAAGTCCCGGAATAACTTTTCAAAACATGATAAACTGTTCTTTGGCACTACGCTTCTCGATAAGCTTGCAATTTAGCTAGCATTTTCTCCAGTTTGTGGCATGATATATAACGACTATGAAAACGGGAAGTTGCCATAGATTCGTGACTCCGCAATGCGAAGTTCGCGTTTAGCGTGCATAAATGTCATTCATCTCATGCTTTAAGGTGGTCCATTTGTAAAACCGCAAGTTCAACACAATATATCTCTAACGTGAGAGCATAGCCCAATCAAAGTATGAATTTTTGTGTTTTTTTACTGAATCGATGTGTAGACATGGGGCAAATTAACAAGATAGGAAGCAGAAAACTTGGCGTCTGTTGAGGTATTTTAACCCGATAAAAGTCTACTATACGCACTCAGAAACGAAGTGGCTTTTTTGGCATGGTATCTGCAAGCCGTGCACGGTTTTCCATACAAACCTGTATGTTTACCAACCACATAGCAGTAAATAAGGTGGGAGCACATGAGCTCCGAAGCTCGGAATGCTCAATTTTTAGTCTGAAAAAAAGAAATAGAGCTTTATTTTCCAAATTAGACTGATTTCTAACGCAGAAATCAGATTCTTTTCCGAAAATTTAGGATTTTGCATGTTTTTCTAACCAAGAAATCAGATTTTTTTCGAAAATTTTGGATTTTGTCAGTTTTTCTAACCGAGAAATCAGATTTTTCTCGTAAATTTTGAATTTTGTCAATTTTCCGCTAACCGGTTCGTAAACCTTGAAACGATATCATCACAGAAATAGATTTTCCAAAAACGGTAAATTTTGAATGAATTGTTCGGATTCCGTGACCGGAAATCGCTTTTTCTACTTTTTTTCGATAAGGTTCAAAGTTATTACTGAACATTGAAGTAGAGCGCAGTTTTCGCCAAATTGAAAAAAAATCTGCTCTAATTTTCATATGACAGGAAATTCAATTTTTGATGAAAATTGAGGATATTGAATTTTTTGAGTTAATGCTACTCTGCCAACATCCGCTACGGAAACGTAGTGTGTTAGAAAGAAGCTCAGGAGAAATTGTAATTTTCGGACTATTTTCAAAGTCACGTTTCAGAACGTTGAAGAAATCAAACAAAAAACTTGAATTGCTGCTAAATTCACGGATTTTCATTTAGAACAATTTCCAAATAGAAAACGCATTATGTTCGAGAAATTTCCACAGACAAATGAAATACGCTAAGAAATTTCGCGTAAATATCGTTTTGCTTCCCTGCGATATCTTATAAAATATGGGAAAAATAAAATTTTTATGTGAACTTTTTGGATTTCATTGGAAGAGAAATGCAGATGCGTACGTGGAATTGTGACCCCCCCCCCAATACTTTCCTCGTCTTCGATATTTGCCAGTCATACTGTGAGCCCCTGTACACTCAGAGTGCTCTTGTTGGGGCTGTTTCAAGTTGTCACTTTCGAGACATTTTACGAACTTCCTAACTATGCATATGCAATACAACGATATCATAAAAAAACCCATGACATACATTACCATTCGAGAAGAACATCTGAAACTCTGCGCTTAAACGATGGAAAGAAGTGAGGTATCGCCAAATAATCCAATTTCAGAGATGAAAAAGTCGAACCAGCCCGGCAGGTGAAACTGTTAAATCTAAGGGTGGTTTTCGGTATAGCATGCGAGATCTTTTCCGAGTTGCCATCACAAAAAGACTCAATTTTACTATATATTTTCATGTCATCCACAAATTGCTTGCAAATTACCCCAGTATCTTCCAGCAGCACCGGGAGATCAGCCGTGTAAATCGCAAACAAGATGGGCAATAGAACACCACCTTGAGGGACTACGCTCCTGACAGACCTGCTTGAAGAAAAACTGGACCCCAATTTTACCTGGAAGATACGCCCACTAAGATAGTTTTTTATCCACCCACACACCAATGGATGAATCTTTAATTTCCCTAGCTTGACCATGAGCTTATGATGGTCCACCCTGTCGAAGGCCTTCGAAAAATCCAGATAAATCACGTCACACACTGTCTTAGACTCTAACTACTCGGTCCAATCATCGATACACTCCAGCAAAAAATCTCAAGCGATTATCGGCCCCGAGCCGCCTGACAGTTCGGCTCAATTTTCCAATCTGCGAGTTGGCTCCTGTTGCTCTCCGGGCCGCTGCTGCTGCTTTCCGGGCCCCTGCTGTTGCTGTCCGGGCTATTCCGGTTGGCCCGAACAGCAACAGCAGTAGCCAGGAGAATGGGAAAACCACCCGATCTGTCACGCCGCTTCGATTTCTATTCGGTGCGGCTCGGGGTCAAGAATCGCCTGAGTTAATTCTACAGACCTTCCGGCGTCAAACCCATGCTGATTCTCGGAAATGACTGAATTTCTTCCCAGATGATTTACTATGTGTTTTTTAAGAATCTTTTCAAAAGTTCGCCAGAAAATCGATGTGATGCTCACTGGCCTATAATTGTCCACTATTTGAGAAGGCTCTTCTTTCAACAAAGGTGTCACCAATGATTGTTTCCTTTTTTGTGGCACTTCGGAATACCAAATGAACTGATTGAAACTATAAGCCAGCGAACCGGCAATCACATGCGAAATGTTCCTTACGAAAAGTGTCGGTATGAAATCTGGTGTTAGAGACATAGAAACAGGCAACTTATGCAGGATGTCATATATTACACCACTTTCAAAAAATGGGGAATCACTCATTGGGAACTCGATTTCAGGGCAAAACTAAGGGCATGGGTCATTGACCTCTCCAAAGACCTCACAAAATTTGTCAGCAAGAAGGTCAGCTTTGTCCAACTCCGTGATCGCGACTTAATCACCTTTCCTTAGGCAAGGAAATTTGTGAGACTGCCCGAGTTTCTTATTCAAAAATTTGTGAAAACCCTGTTGATTAAAAAAATCCTTCGCCACCGATTGGGCAGATCATGAATTCTCGACGCGTAGAACTCTGGCTGTTTCGAGTCGAAGTATTCTTCTAGGCCATTTTGATTTCGTCATCGTTTGTGAACTGTTTTCAATCCACGAAGTGCCGCATCGAGAGGAACAGGTGGTAGTCGGAAGGGGCGAGATTTGGGCTATATGAAGAGTAAGGAAGAACTTCCCATCCGAGGTCCAGCAGTTTCTGTTCGCCTTCTTCACGACTATGCTCGGCCACACGTATCTCGGATAACCCGGCAGAAACTGCTGGACTTGTGCTGGGAAGTTTTTCCTCACCCTCCATATACAATACCGCTCGTAGGATTTGGTCAGAGGTCGGGTTTTCGCGTCTTTTTCGTCTTTTTTGTATAACTCGCTTCAAAGTCAACTTTGAGCGAATTCAGGGAGATATTCATGACCCTGGCGTTGAAGGCTACCTAATGGTTCAGCCTATGTGGTGATTACGTTGAGAAGTACAGAAGTTTCACAATCACCCAGGTTTGTGATTACGGTACCGTGATGGATGGGGCGCTACCGTCTCCGCCTGCGTTTCCCTGTGTCTACCGTATATAGAGAGCTGTCTGATTGCGAAATTTCCAAGCTTGTCAACGGAATTCTTACAATAGCTACACCATTGGATAGCCCTCAACACCTGGATCATGAATATCTTCCTAGTTTCGCTCGAAGTTGACATAGAAGCGAGTTATACAAAAAAGGCGCAAAAACCCGACCTCGCTCGATATCTGACCAAATCCTACGAGCGGTATTGTTGCCCAGATCTTGCTACTTCCGACTACCACCTAATCCGCTGGATGCAGCATTTCCTAAATGGAAAACAGTTCACTAACGGTGACGAAGTCAAAATGGCCTTAGAAGAATATTTCGACTCGAAACAGCCAGAGTTCTACGCGTCGGGAATTCATGATCTGCCCAATCGGTGGCGAAAGATCCTTGAATGTGATGGAAATTATTTTGTTGGGTGAGCCTTGTTTGCTTTTGAAAGGAGGGGCCAACCACACAATCAAATGAAAATCCCAAAACTCATGTCTGAGAGTGTACTGTGCCTTCAAAGGCAGTATCCACTATAAAAATCGTTTTCGAGTTTCCACCAGAAAACGAAGGTTTAGAGTCTGACTGTTTCATCAGTGAAGAAAAAATCATGAAAAACGTTGCGAAACATCCAAAATCAGCTCTTTTTTTGAAAGCCACAACGGTGGATGAGTTGCGCGGGCATCGGCCTGAACTAGACAGCGGGCGAAAATGCGCCCCAATACTAAAACTCTGCCTCGCTTGCGCTCCAATGCTAATGTAGAAGCGGACCAAACTGTTCCTCGGAAAAATCGACCGCGAGCGGAAGGGCTAGCGCGAGCGGGCTTCGGAGCCGTATGGAGCTCTTTCGGGCTCATTTACGTTCGTTCTTTCGACACCAGCGCTCGAATGAGACCCTGAGCTTTCGAGTTCCGGCCACAAACTGAGGACGAAATTTATCGTGAACACTGCCTTTAAGCCTGTCCAGATGAGGCTGTCCGCCCACGCGGTAGGCGTGCCTGTGGAGCGACCGTCACAAACTCTTTCTAAACCTGTAAATCGATTAGCGGGAATGCTAGACGAGTGTTGATTGAACAACATCTAGGTCACTTTTTTGCCGCCGTGGACAGGTATGTGGACATGAGAAAAAAGCCTCCTTAACGACCGCCCGACACGCGCGCAGACCGCATGGACGGACAGACTCTACACGCAAAATCCGAAGTGAAACGCATGCATTCAAGCCGTTCATCCGTCCCCAAAAAAAGGTTTTTGAACATCCTCCCTCCTAAAAAAATTTACCAATTTTCAAATAGCATTTTTTTAGACCCGACCGTTTTTTGGGAACGCTAGAAAACAACAGGTCTTGCCCAAAACTTGAAAGAGATGTGCCCATCTAGCCCACCTCATCAACAACCACCGAGAAAGTGGGCGGGGCGGGCATGGACCGTATAGGGGAGAGTGTTTTTCGCTTGTTTCTGGCCGTTTTTCGACATTGTTGTAGCAATTGGCCCCGGACTTTCTATTTTCAAACCTTGAACACTGCCCTTATAAGTGTATTTCTTGAATGAAATCACAAACAAATTACATAACGAATTCAGAAGTTTTCGCAATTTCTGATATGTCTCTCCCCATGAAAACTCTTGGAATCGTCGCCTGAAATTCAATTACGCGTTTACGGGGGATTCAGCGAAGGATCGTAAAAGGGCAAACTTTTACTCGAATTCTTCACGCTTAGCGTCAATTTCCTGGCGATTCCTGATTACATGGAGCCAGCCATTCGTGGTTGACGCGAACATCATGGACAGAGTGGCGGTCTGAGACGAAAATGGGCGGAACAACGGCCGACTCTTAGCTCAGACTCACTTCTGATCCTGCCTCCGGCTCTACTTTCACTGTCTTCTGGATTCTCGACTTCTGCCAAGGTTTTCTAGAGAAAATTGTCTAGAGAAAGATTTGTTCTTACAAGGGAACTATTATAAGTCATCGATAAACTGACATCAGGTTCGTGTCGAGCACTTCAAATAACCCCTAGAAGAACGAATTGAGCTACATCTGTCGCCACATTCCGGAGATCTTCAAAAGTCGATTTTGCCGCCAAATTTTTCTGTCGGCGGGAAGCTTTGAACAAATTTAGACGAAAACTTTGAAAAAACGACAAATGAACTTCAGATTCGTGATCAGCACCCCAAATTACCCCCCAGGGCGAATTTTGAGTCAAATCTGGAATATTTTTCTAAAACGCCTCGAGAGCCCTCTGATATACAGGCCATAAAACGGCCAATGTCTCACCGTCGACTGCGTACCACGCGCTGCGCGACCGCACGTGCGTCGGAAGCAGACGAGTTTTGGCCGACGCGCGACGAGTATCGGCCGCGCGCGGCGGCCGAATCGCCTTCCGAAATGCGCGGCGGCTAGAAACCCGTCGCGCGGCGGCCAAAAACCCGTCTGCTTCCGACGCGCGTGCGGTCGCGCAGCGCGTGGTACGCAGTCGACGGTGAGACATTGGCCGTTTTATGGCCTGTAAATAAACGCCCAACCGAAAATCCGTTCAAGTCCAAAACTCTGTCAGTCTGCGCAAAGTTTGGAAAATGTCCCTTCACCCAGACATTGCCTACGGGGGTAGTTTTGGGCGATGAACACGAATATGAGGTGTGTTTCCGGATTTTCGTAAAATTAATGAACTATTTGGAGGGTACAATAGGTACTAAAATCAGAGAAAAAAGCGCCTATAACTTCTTTCAGAGTGATTCTAGGCAGCTGGGAAGGGCATATTCGAATTCTACGTCGAAAAATAGTATTTAAAAAGTGCATTTCATTTGGAATGGTTGGTATGACTTACAGTTTACCGCAATGTTAAAATGATATGGTGCGGTTGCGGTCACACACTAAAAGTACGGTGGAAGACGCCACATTTCATTATCGATCGACAGCACAGCTGATTTCCTGGGTAAGTCACGGTTTCTTTTTTCTTGTTTGTTTCGGCATTATTTTTGTTTCTGACTGTTTAAATATTGCGAATAGGGCTATTCTTAGTGCCTCAGAGAAATTAGCCGTTTGTTCGGGCTTCGAACTGTTTTTTTTTCAAATTTCTGTTTTGAAATCGAAAAAAACCGGCAAATTCGTTTTGCACACTAAGAAAAGCCCCTATTCGTAATATTATAAGAGTCAGAAACAGAAGTGATGCCGAAGCAAACAAGAAAAAAAGAAAGAAAAACCGTAACTAACCCCGAAAGTTAGCTGTGCTGTCGATCGATAATGAAATCTGGCGTCTTCCACCGTAGTTTTAGTGTGTGACCGCAATCGCACCATGTCCTTCTAACATTGCGGTGGACTGTATAATAGTTCCCTTGTTAGCCGATTTCAAATTGGAAATCAGGTTTTTTAGAGAATTTTTTTTTCTGTAAGTTCGACTAAGTTTTTTGCTCAAAATCTAAGCATACATAGGTGGGTGGTCCAATCTGTTATGATTATGTCATAGTGAGACGTCGGCACGAAATTTCTCGTTTTTCATAGGCCACTTCGAGCAAATTATTTAAATCATAGAAACACATTGATATGAAAAAGCTAATTCCGAAGTGATTTTCAAGTGATTTTTTTGTGATTTTGAACATTTGAGTCCTGGGATTTTTCGAAAACTTTCCTAAAAGTTTTCCACAAGAAAATGCATTAAAGATCTGGAGAATAGTGGTCCAAGGCCTGTCTAGTCTACAAAAAATTCTGCTTTTTTTTGGAAATTTCGGGCATTTTTTAAGCAGAAAAATGCAACTTCTCCCACCAGTGTATAGGATTGCCAAGGATCGTTGCCTTTTGAATTTGCCCGAACCTTTGCGGTAAACTTGCTACTTCTGACGAGATTTGAATAGCTGAAAGGGAGCAGATTCTTCATCTAAAACGCGGATTTCTGCTCTATAATGTGTGAATTTGCATTTTTTTTTGGCGAAGTTTGACAGGAATATTGTAGAATTTTCGTTATTTTCTCGTAAGCGTAGATGGAAATTTCAGGAGCTCTCAGCAGGAATTGACGGCAGTTTCCTCTCCAGAGCCAGTGTTCACGACAGAAAAACCGTATTCTAGTTTCCGATGTTTTTGAGTAGATAAGTCCACGAAGTAGAGGATATTAGGAAAAAGTCCCCACAGAACTCTCAAAAACCGTTCAAAGCTTGAAGAAGTCTCTGAAATATAAAAAAGCCCCTGTTTGGTGTGTTTTGGGAGACTGCAGACAAGGCGTTGAACCAAACGTCGGAAAGGATTATGCGCTTTTTATTTTATAGGTAAAAAACTTCGTTTTCTGTTTCTTGTGCCTAAATTTTAAAGAAATCTCAGGCGATTCGGAGCCCCGAGCGGCCTGACAGTTTGGCTCATGTTCCCTTAATCTCCGGGCCACAGCTGCTGCTGTCCGGGCTCCTCCAGTTCGCCTGGACGGCAACAACAGTAGCTCGGATAGACACAGCAGGACCGCGAATCGCCTGAGATGGGCTAATACTCTGGCTTGGATACTAGAATCATTCGCGATAAAGCATTTTCGAAAATTCGGTAGCTGTTCCTCTGTTGTACGCAGGACAACTGTTCCATGGCGTGGGTGGGCGGGGTGGTCCGATGGGTCGGCTGGTTCAAGAGATTTTCGTCTACTTCCTGGCCGTTTTTCGTTGTACTTCCGTTCTTACTCTTCAAAAACGGAGCGCAGCTATGAAGGTCAAATTTGAATTTCACGTCAAAAATCAATTCTTAAGAGTTGAATTTTATTCGGAATGGCCACTTTCTTCAAGTGACCTCTCTTAGTAAGAGAAATAATGCGGGAAAAAATAACGAAAAATGGTCAAGAAAGGAGTGAAAATCGAGTGGATCAGTGGTCCTATCGGATCACCCCGCCCATTTCGGAGAGGAGCTGTCCACCCTCAGGAACAGTTGCCGATTTTTTTGATTTTTTTATCTGGAATGGATCTAACATTCAAACATGCGCAGTGAAACCTTCCTATTTTTTCGAAGAGTTCTCTTTAAATGAAACACGGAATAAGGTCAGTAACCTGAGAAGTTCAAAGCCCAAAACCATCTCACACAGAGAAATATTTTATTAGTTTAGGGTTTTTCTGAACAGTTTTTCTTTCCGCAAATCGCGATTTTGAGAAGACGTTTCGCTATTTGTCCTCTACTTCGTTGACTTACTTGCGAAAAAAAAAACGTTTTGTGAACATTGCCCTCCCTTGAGTTTTAAAAGAGAAAAAATTATTTATTCAGTTCAAAAAATCTTTCTGACTGGCTGCGAAATTTAGCTGAAATCTGGATATTTCTACATAACTCGTTACTAAATCGCAGTATTTTCTATTTTGGTCCAAACAAAAAAATCAATTTTTCATGATTTTTGACCAAATTTCGATAGTTTCCAATAATTACCATCTAAAAAAGGTCACTTACCTGAGAAGTTCAAAGCCCAAAACCATCTCCCACAAAGGGGGTATTTCATTATTTCAGGGTTTTTCTAAAAAGTTTTTCTCGCCACAGATCGAGATTTTGTGGAGACTTCTCGCTATTTGTCTTCTACTTCGTGGACTTACTTCCGGAAAAAAAAACCTTTTGTGAACACTGCCCTCCCTTGAATTTTGAAAGAGAAAAAAATATTCATTCAGTTCAAAAAATCTTTCTGACGGGCCGCGAAATTTTCCTGATATGTGGATATTACTAACTAACTCGTTACTAAATCGCAGTATTTTCTATTTTGGTCCAAACAAAAAAAAATCAGTTTTTCATAATTTTTGGCCAAATTTCGATGGTTTCCAATAATTACCATCTAAAAATAAGGTCACTTACCTGAGAAGTTCAAAGCCCGAAACCATCTACCACAGAGGGGTATTTTATTATTTTAGGGTTTCTCTGAACAGTTTTTCTCTCCTCAAACCGACATTTTGTGGAGACTTTTCTCTATTTGTCTTCTACTTCGTGGACTTACTTTCGAAAAAAAAAACGTTTTGTGAACACTGCCCTCCCTTGAATTTTGAAAGAGAAAAAATTATTCATTCAGTCCAAGAATCTTTCTGTCGAGCTTCAAAATTTTTCTGAAATTTCTGGATATTACTACCTAACTCGTTACTAAATCGCAGTGTTTTACTAAACCGCAGTATTTTATATTATTTTCCAAGCGGAAAAATCGATTTTTTATGTTTTTTGGCCAAATTTCGATAGTTTCCACTGAAATACCTTCCAAAATGAGCATTACGCGCCAACTGCCGATGTCTGAACATTAGGATTTTGCAGGAGAATTCATCTGCTTCTGTTGTTATTCAATTCAATTCCCCACTGTATTTAGACATTCCAGCTGAAGTCTTATTTTGTATCGAGGGCTTCCTCCTTCTGGTGCTATGCAAACATTTTGCCGTAAAGTTGATTAACTTCCTCCTAGCCAACCTACCTTAATGGAAATTGTCTAGAATCTACCGAGATACCACCGCAAACCTTGACATTACCCAGAATTTACCGCCAAACATCCCGAAATCCCGCGAAAGTGAAGCGAAATTTTCCCAAGAATAAGGCCTCCACACAGTCGAGCGGCAAAAGTCGCGCGGCCACGTTGAAGAATAGAGGGCGGCTACGCAGCTTCGCGCCTGCCCTCCACCAGACGATGCGTAGGCCTAAAGTTACGATTTCTTACGACCCGTTGCGATTTTAGGCCGGAATTTCGTAATTTGTAAATATTATGACAATGCCAAAAACGCCCGTAATTTGTAAATCCCAGGCCGTAATTCGTAATTACGCACAGTCCTGGCTCGGACAGATTATGCGTGACCCAGACACCCGCTCTGCTTGCTTTCCCAATCTGCTTCGAAAGTTCTTGGATGGTCGACCAAGTTTGTCTAAGACTATTTGTCAATTATTAAATCGTCTGACACGAATTTGATTCCACTTTCTCCCTCTGTGCGGTTCCTACGCGTGCTGCGCAGAAACGACATTACTTCCCGGTCCCTCTAATGAACACATCATTTTCTACTCTATATAAACAGCAACCTAATTTGAGCAGAACGTGTGAAGTCTGAAGTTCATACAATACCGCCCGCGACTTTGGGAAAAACGGCGTTTTAGGCGTTTTTTTTTCCGCCGGAAAGCGCCGCTTTCTCATAACTTTGTTCAAAGTGGTCAGTTTGGGTTGCCAGAGGCATATTTAGAATCAGCAGCGAGAGCTCTTCATTTTGAGCCCACACATGTCTTACCCGGCAACAAGGCATATAGGGTTAACACAATCAATCGAGTGTACGAAAACTGAAGCTAGATATCAAATTGGTGTAAATATGGCTTCATATCAGCCGTGCAGATGAAGGACGAGTTATACACAAGTTTTAAAAACCAATTTAGCGGTGTTGGCAAAAGTAAAAATCAATGTTTTCCCCTGTTTGGCGACCCGGGAGACACATTCATCGTCATTCGCTCCGGGCTCAAAGGTGCCCGCGATCACAACTTCACGCTAGGTATACACTCATTCAAAACAGCTAAAGCTCTCTGAAGGCATCTCGGCCTAGCGCCACCTGTGATTTTGGCTTTAAAAACGACCCTCGGTCATCGACGTCCCGTTCTCGGCTCAAACGGGACCAATCGACATACGACTCGGCCTAACACATTACTTTTGATCCTCTTTCGAATAAGCGCCGCGCCATTCCAATCCGGAAAATTTGATTTTTCACATTTTTGGTGATGAATGTGTCTGCCGGGTCGCCGAACAGGGGGAAAAACGCTGTTTTGGCACATCCCAAAAAGGTGAAAAATCAAATTTTCCGGATTGGGCTGGCGCAGTGCTTATTCGAAAGAGGATCAAAAAGTAATGTGTTAGGCCGAGTCGCAGGTCGATTGGTCCCGTTTGAGCCGAGAACGGGACGTCGATGATCGAGGGTCGTTTTTTAAAGCCAAAATCACAGGGGTGGCGCTAGGCCGGAGATGCCTTCAGAGAGCTTTTAGCTGTCTTGAATGAGTGTATACCAAGCGTGGTTGTGATCGCGGGCACCTTGAGCCCGAGCGAATGACGATGAATGTGTCTCCCGGGTCGCCAAACAGGGGAAAAACATTGATTTTTACTTTGCCAACACCATAAATTGGTTTTTAAAACTTGTGTATAACTCGTCGCTTCATCTGCACGGTTGATATGAAGCCATATTTACCAACTGATATCACAGCTTCAGTTTTCGTACACTGATTGATTGTGTTAACCCTATATGCCTTGTTGCCGGGTAAGACATAAGCGGCTCAAAATGAAGAGCCTCGATGCTGATTCTAAATATGCCTCTGGCAACCCAAACTGACCACTTTGAACAAAGTTATGAGAAAGCGGCGCTTTCTGGCGGAAAAAAACGCCGAAAACGCCGTTTTTCCCAAAGTCGCGGGCGGTATTGTATGTGTGTATCAAATTGTTATGGTCTTGTTGGTGACGGCGGAGTTCCTCTGAATTGCGTTAACTGCGATACCCGGAAAATCCCTGAATAGAGCAAAAAGTACAGTTAACGTCACAAAAGCTTAATAGTAGTAGTTGGCTCTGATTCACGTTGTTTTCGTGATTTTCCGTTCTTCATCTCTGAACTGTGAGGTTCATAACTATAGATTCCACTTGCAGACGCTTGACTTTGGACGCTCATGCTCAAAACCGTAAATCTCTAAAGCTCTAATACCTATAATGTTTCATTAGAGAACTGAATAGCTATTCTTACTAAAAGACTTTTTCCTAACTCTTTTTTTCAACTCTAGTTATTACTATTTTTGTGACCATTTATACAGTGCGTTTCATTGTTTATGAACAACCTACTTTTCAACTATATTATTCTCCAGCTTGACGCTGGGCTTTTTGCACTAACATCAGCGTATTAAGAGTGTCAAAAAACCTAAATATACATGTCATCAGAATTTTACCTCTTTCAGAACTTTTTTTTATAACAATTTATAACAAACTTGTAAATTTTCGACCGTTTCATTGTTTATGAACATTCAAGTTTCAAAACAATTTATTCTCCAAGCACAATAGCTACGCACTAATTAGTAGTCTACATAAGCTCCATATTTCATGACTACTTCAAAAAGCCGAGCTGGTTTGCTCTTCGCTAGGTTACACAGTACCACGGCGTCGATTTCACTTCATGCTTCGAGGATCGCAGTTCTGAGCTCATCAATCGAGTGAAATTGCCTGCAGTTGACGTACACTTTGCGCACGATGATCCCCCATAGGTTCTCCATGGGATTCAGGTCAGGGCTACATGCTGGCCAGTCCATACCTTTGATTCTATGCTCACGAAGCCAAGAGGAAGTCGCTCTGCTACGGCGCACGTTTGCGTTATCCTGTTGAAATGTGAAGTTTCTCCGGCTGCGACCTCCTAAAAACGGCAGAAGGTGATGCTCCAACATTTTCTTATACTAATCTGAGTCCATGCGACAGGATACGAAGGCAAGGTCGAGCGTATTCTCGCAACTAAATGCCCCCACACCATCAAAGAGCCACCGCCGCAGTTCCGCCTACTGAAGTACCTGGGCTCCTTCCTTAGGTCACGCCAGTAGGACCTCACACCATCAGGGCCATCCAAGTTGAATTTCTTTCCGTCTGAGAGAAGACCACCTGAACACCATAAATCAACTTCTTGTTAACATAAACTAAGCTGACCTTTACTCTATCTACGGCCCCACCTTATCCCAATCGGTCGCCATGTTCTCTCGCGCGAATCGAAGACGAGCGGTCCTGTGGGAACTGGTGAGGTGTGGAGCCGCCTGCATTCTCTCTCTCACAATGTTTCCGTCGCGTTCAATAGCCCTCCAGACGGTAGACTTCGATACAGGCAATCTCAATTCCGCACGGACTTGATTTACACTAGCCGTGTTGTTGGATAATAGCCTGCGAATCTGGGGTTCGTTCCTTCGGGAGAGCTTCCGCACACGACGTCCCTAAGATTATTGTGTTCGTAGGCGTCTTTATCTTTCAAATAAGTGTAAACGACGCCAGGGCTTTTTCCAATTTGGGTGGCGATATGACGTGACCCCAAGCCGGCATCTTTGAGGGCTCTGATCTTAGTTTTCTTCATAGTAGAGAGTCGACAGCCGCGCGCCATATTGAGACAAGAAATGCCTCGTCATTCTTGACTCACCTATATAGGTAGGTTGAGACCGGGAACTGTTTTAAACATTGTTAGTAGGAAGTGTTCATAAACAATGAAACGGTCGAAAATTGAAAAAGTTGTTATAAATTGCTATGAAAAAAAGTTCTCAAAGAGGTAAAGTTCTGATGATATTTATATGTAAGTTTTTTGACACTCTGAATACGCTAATTTCAGTGAAAAATGCCCAGCGTCAAGCTGGAGAATAATATAGCTGAAAAGTAGGTTGTTCATAAACAATGAAACGCACTGTAGTTTCTCGGCGGCATTTGGTCGCTTTGTTCAGTGTTCAAATTTCCTTGACACCCAAAAAAGCAGACTTTGATTGGTTACACAGCGTTCTGTATGCTTCAACAATGTCAAACTGACATGCTTGTTTTCAGGTCTGACGAAGGTGTTAAGCACCGAAAGCTAACCGACAACTTTTGCAGTCGTTTCGAATTTCGGAGTCTCATTTTGAATACTTTTGTAATAGAATTTTTGTACCTCATGGAGCTTCGGGACAGATCTATTTTGATTAGTGTTTTGTGTTAGTAAATATCTACAAAGTTCACTTTCGTACCTATTGTTATAGTATTTCTTATATTATTTCATACCAATTTATTATACATTATTGATTATTTATAGTATTTAAATTGATTTATGTTATCATTCACTATTTCTATTATATTTTTTTTTTTTTACCATTCTTATAATGTATTGAAAAGGTTTCAAATTATAAGGTTGATGCAAAAGTTTCCGGACTGTTCACGACTTTCTATAAAAAAAAACATTTATTTCAAAAACAAACAAGGCTCACCCAACAAAATAATTTCCATCACATTTAAGGATCCTTAGCCAACGATTGGGCAGATCATGAATTCCCGACACGTAGAACTCTGGCTGTTTCGGGTCGAAGTATTATTCTAAGGTCATTTTGATTTCATCGTTAGTGAGCTGTTTTCCATCTAGGAAGTGCTGCATCCAGCGGAACAGATGGTAGTCGGAAGGGACAATATCTGGGCTATATGGAGAGTGATGAAGAACTTCCCAGCCCAGGTTCAGCAGTTTCTGTCGGGTTATCCGAGATAAGTGTGGCCGAGCATTGTCGTGAAGAAGGCGAACAGTGTTCATCCCAGGGCGATTAAAGGCAGTGTTCACGATGAATATCGCACTCGAGTTCGACCCAAAAATGGGATTGTTTGGTCGTGAGGTAACTAATAGTGAAAAAACAGGAAAAAAAAACGTCTAGAATAAGTCAAAACAACGGTTTCTGAAATCAGGGCGTGGACGAGAATCATGGGCCCTGCTGATTTCGGTAAGCGCGCGCTAATAGCGAAATCTGCGCGAATCGATAATGCTAACTGCGGCAGAGTTGCTCGGCGATTTACCATCGAAACGTGTGCGGCGCCACAAGTTCGTCAGATTGGGGGCGGACCAGGATAGGTAGGCGCACCGGAAGAGCTATCAAAGCCGTTTGTATTTATTTCTGGCCAGTTTTCGTTGCTTTCCTCGACCCTATCCTCTACAGCACCTGCCAACTTAGTGTTTCACACCGAGACCCCGAGAACGAGATTTATCGTGAACACTGCCTTTAATGCGTATCGCCTCGGCCAAACGTACTAGCTGTGAGCAGTAGACGTCGGCGGTCACTGTGGTGTTCTGTGGAAGCAGCTCCCAGTGAAGTGGTCTACGAATGTCCTACCAAACGCAGAGCATCAGCTTCCGCTGGTGCTTTTACGACTTTGGCCTGGTCCGCACTACTTGCACATCGTCTGTCCACGTCCTTTTACGCGATACGTTGACGTACAGACACCACTTCTCGTCTCCTGTGACAATGTCGTCGAGCCAAGCAGAAGTGCACTTTCTAAAGAGCAGTTCACTGCATGTCTCCACACGGAAAAGTTTGTCAAAGAGTGGGGGACCCAAACGTTGAGCTTGGAAGACTTTCCAATTGCAGCCAAGTGACGAACGACAGTTGATTGAGCGCAACCTAGTCTGCCGCTCGTCTCCCATGTGGTTTGGCTCGGATCGGCTTCCACCTGCTCGCGCAGCTCGTCGTTGTTGAGCTTCAATGACCATCCTGATCGCTCCTTGTCTTCGACCTCGTACTGTCCAACTCTGAACCTGCTGGACCAATTGTGTCCTGTAGTTTTGGGAACAACACCCTCGCCGAACGCTTCATGCGGCGATAGGACTCCATAGATTTCATCTTGTATTGGTAGTCGTAAAGGAGGCAGGTGAGAATTTGGTCGCGTGACAGCATTGAAGAACTTGACAGTTTGACGATTGTGCCGAAGGAATGAACAAGCTTGTCGGCGATCAATATAAGCACTGATATGCTATACATACCAGGTTGTCCAATAATTATTGTCCGAAAATTTCACCATTTTTAATTTTTTTCAACAATATAATCAGTACAGTCATCCACAACAGTGGCCCATCGATTGGGCAGGTCGCCGATGCCCTTCGCACAGAACTCCGGTGGCTGCGACTCGAAGAAGTCCGCGATGTCGGATTTGAGGTTGTCGTAGTTGGTGAATTTTCTTCCGGCCAAATGGTGCTTCAGCAACAAGTGGTAGTCGGAGGGGGCGAGGTCCGGGGAATTTGGCGGATGGGCAACCGTCTCCCAGCCGAGCGTCGCCAACTTCTGCTGGGTCTCCTTCGCCACGTGGGTGCGCGCGTTGTCGTGCAGCAGGTGGACCGGGGCCCGTCGGGGAAGCTTTTCTCGGATGGCAGCGGCTAGTTTCTTGAGCTGATCGGTGTAGATGGAGGCGGTGACCATCCTGCCTTGCGGGAGCAGCTTGAAGTACAGCATGCCCTTGGTGTCCCACCAGCAGCAAAGCATGATCTTCAGCGGGTGCAGGTCGGCTTTCAGCGTCGTCGGCGGCTCTTCTCCGCGCGGGATCCAGACGACACGGCGAGCGACGTTGTCGTAGAGGACCCAGCTCTCATCCCCAGTGACCAGGTCCTCGAGAAACTCCTTGCGATGCGGACGAAGGAGGAGGGACTGGCAGACGGCCACGCGGCTCTGCTTGTTGGCGTCCGTCAGACGGTGGGGGATCTAACGGGCCAGAACTTTGTGGTAGCCGAGTAAGTTGAGTCGATTGTGGATGGTGGACTTGCTGCAGCCGAGCGTCGTCGCCAGTTCACGGGTGGTGGCTTCCGGCTTCTCCTTGATACAGCGACGGACTTCGTCATCATCCACCGTAGAAGGCCTCCCGCTGTGCTCTCTGTCCTCGAGGCTCGTGTCGCCGCTCTCGAAACGATTGAACCAGCGGCTGACTGTGCGTTGGGACACTGCATCCTTCTTGCACGCTTTGCTGATGTTGGCGACCGCGGTGCCCGTGTCGTTGCCCAGCAGCCACTCGTAGTACACGAACGTACGAATTCGACCTTGCTCCATTTTAGCTTGTACTGGTAGCTAGACGCGGCGACTGCGCCTTATATACCCCTAGCGTAGAACTTTGGAGAACCTTCTAGAAGGTTCTTACACTTGCCTGATATTATAACACTCTTAAGGAAAATTATAGAATTTTGAAAATTTTCAGACAGGAATTGCTGGACGGCCTGGTATATACAAAGAATGAAACCGGAAGCTTTTCTTATTTTGAAGATAGCTCAAAAACTCTCGAATTGCTCTAAAAACACCGGAAACTTTTGCATCAACCTAATGTATAATGAAAATGATTCAGTAGGGTCAGCCCACCTGCGGGTCGCCCTTTGTGCTGACGCTGTAGTGCAAGCGGTCTGCACGTGCACTAACCCAAAGCTAGACGAGAACACAAAGGATCTATGGGTGCGGAAGCACAAAAAGACCCTAACCATTCACTTTGTATAATCCGACACTTTTTCGTGTGCTCTAAGTGCCTGAGGCAATGGAGTGTGAAATGCGTGTGAAGTCGACTGGACAAAAATGGTCTCATGCTACCCAAAAATGTGGGTGGCCAGTATACGTTTGTATGTCGTTATCCAACTGAATCCAATCCGGTTTTTATTCGAATCGATTCGGTTATTCGGTTTTCCTCAAATCGATTATTTAATTTTGGCCGATTTTTTATCCAATTATCATACTCGCTGACCGGATTCTCCAATTTTTGATTTTTTGGGTTTCGTACGATTAGAATATCGTGTTTTTTGTCTTACCGGATTTCGGATTAATCCGAATATGCCATTTTGGTGTCGAATCGGATCTCGTATAATTATCCCCCCGGATATCGGATGTCCACAAATCAATCCCAGCTGTTCACCAATACAGTCCATCCGACTCCGTCGGATGGACTGTATTGGTGAACAGCTGGGATTGTGACGCATTTCATGATTCCCTGACTTTGATTTTTGAGTTTTTTCGGATTCATTAGGAAGGTTCAAGGGACGCCGGCTCGATTTTTTTCTATTTTTTCATGGTGACCAGAGTTTGCAGGAGCATTTGAGCGAAAGTTTGTGAAGAGTCTTCACCAGCTTCTGTTCCACTCCGGCGGTTTTTTGCTCCACTCGCCGCTTTCGTTTTTTTCAGGTTTTCGTTTCGCCGTGACACATGTCTTACCGTGCAGACAAGGCATATAGGGTTAACAGAATCAATCGAGTGTACGAAAAGTTTTGTGGGTATATGGTTGGTATATGGTAGACACACCGCAATTTTTACCTCTGCTTGCATAAGTTATCACAAGGTAGCTGATTTGAACGCAAAAGTCAGATGTCAGGCAGGACTCGAACCTGAATTGCACGCTTTCCGGGCGAGAGTGTTACCATTGCACCAACGACACCCCGTTCTGCATCCCTCAGTCATTCACACATGAACTGTGTAGGCACAACAGCAATCACCCGTTAACGGGTATGATCTGGTGAGCACAAATCGGGTGTCGGTGGTGTAATGGTAACACTCTCGCCCGGAAAGCGTGCAACGCAGTTTCGAGTCCTGCCTGACATCTAAGTTTTGCGTTCAACTCAGCTACCTTGTGATAACTCGTGATCATATACCATGCCATAAAAAGGCATAAAATATTCAAAAAACATCAAATTCCGCTTTCCTAGTTTTTGAAAGTTTCATATGTGCATTTTCAACACAGAAATAATTGTTTGAAAACGAAAACAGACTGTCGTCAGCGATTTATCGAATGTCTGAGAATTTCGAGAAAAAATGTGTCAAAATGCCTTTTTTTCCTGTAAAATGTATATTATACTTTTTTCGCAATATTTCTGCAGATCGTGCAATTTCATGGGTAATATTAAAGACCTTGTGAAATCCCACCGGATTATTTATGAATTTTGGATTTTTTTTTAAACTTTCTGCAAGCATGTTTTGAAAGCCCCATGAATTTTACATCGTTTTGAATTATTTAATTTCTCTTGAAATCAACTCAAACAACTTGTGCTTTCTAAAAGAATTTTTTCCTAGACATAGGTATGTAGTAAATACTACTTCTAGGAATCTTCCTTGAAATCTAGCTGTTTGCTGTGCTGGATGGTGCAAAATTGATCTTGAATTTAATTTTGTTGGCTTTTTCAAAAATTTCCTACACTTTTATCAGAGACTCGACGGCGGATTATCGGTTGATTGCGGATTCCCAGATAAAATTCCATTTCAATTTTATGAGTACATTACTGTAATTTTTTTCATGGAGATCAAAATTATTTGAGATTTTTGAAAGTGAAATTTCGTTCAAATAGTTTTTCACTAGCTTTATCAAGAAAAAACTGATAATTTGGTCTCAGTTTTCAAAAGATAAGCACTTTCGTGACATTCCCAGGAGTCTGTCTTTTTTCCGGCAGGTATGTGCGCGAATATCAGTTTTCTGTCTTTAGGCCTTGTCTTTCTGCATACCCGTTTTAGGCCTTTCGTGGGGAGAACATGGAGAAAACGGAATTCGATAAATATTTCTGCATCTGTTTCCTGCTTTACAGTGCTTTTTCCGTTTTCCTCCTCGATTTCTTTTCCGCTTTCGTACATCGTTTTCATGTTGAAATCCTTTTTCAAACACTCCTCTTAGCGAGTATTTAGAGTAAATATTGTTCTCGAAAGGGTCATCTCAAAATTACTGAAAGATCCTCAGATATCGCCGTAGCACGTCGGTTTTTTGTTGGACTCGGGAGAGAATTATCGAATTTCTGCTTAAATCTCTATTGAGCGAGTTTTCAGAAAACTTTTGAAAATTCTGTAAATTTTTTGAAGGAAATTCTACGTTTTTTTGGATGTCCATAATGCACAAAAATGACTTTCCATAAGTTTTGCGCAATTTTAGTGATTTTCCATGGCAATTCAGCTGATTATCTCGAACTTCTGAATAAAAAAATACTTCCTAGTACCACCATTTGCTTATGTACAATGCACCCAAGTTGGCGTGCATTACACATGCATCAGAATAGTCCAAAATGCATCAGAATCGCAAGGATGGCACATTCATTCGAAGATAGGGTACTACATCATCAATTTTTGTCTGAGAACTTTTTTTTAGAAACTCCTATGCAATGGGTACATTTGGTTAAGGGGGCAAAGATAAAATGATACATGGATTTCTCAATGTTATGGGTAATAGTTGTTCGGACTCAGCGGAATACATGTGTGGTTGCATGAGGAATTCGCACAACCAATCGAGTCTAGATGTTGTAACGCTGTGACCAGTACATGGCGCAGTCTCGTTAAACGCAAGGTTCGGTCAGATTTTGACAAAACCAATGCCTGGGTCACTTTCATCGAGCTGGACTAGGTCTTTTCCAGGAGTCTTGTAGGATATGAGCCTTTAATTCTGAAGAAAATACCCTTCTAAGCTTCCCATGGCACTCACGGCTCTGCTCACGGCACCCACGACTTTGCTCACGGCACTCAAAGCACTGCTCACGGCAACCACAACCCAGCACGCTGTTCACGGCCCTCACCGCCCCTAAGGCGTTGCTTGTGGCACTCACGGCAGCCACGGCGCTACTCACGGCACTCAAGGAACCCAGTGCGCTGTTCACGGCACTCACGGATATCCTCACGCCACTCACGGCGCTGCTCACGTCACTGACGACATTCACAGCGCTCACCTGTCTGCGATTTTCACGGCCCTTTGAAGAAAGCGTGGACGCCGGCTAAAAACGCGGACGACGGCTGCCGATTTCCGGTTCCGTGAACTGGAGCTGATCTTAGGGCCAAAATAACGCACTGAAGACCATTTTTTTGCGTGGTTTTCGCACGTTTCCTAGAACAATTTGTGAAATACGTACCGATTTAGCGGCAATTCTCAAAATTCAAATTTTGGTAGTACCCTTCCTCCAATGAAAAATATTTACTCACTTTGATACTTTGATGATTCATTCAGCTGGCGATCTTCTTAGCGTGGACCACAACTCTTCCATTCTGCACGATTTCTGGCCACTTGCATCCAACAGGACTGACCACGATCCCTGAAATGCTTCGAGATCGAGTCAGACAATCTTGATGGATTGGGAGCCACTCTGTAACTCCGAGACTCCATCCATCATCGGTTCTTCGCAGTGGATGGCCGGCCCAGCGATGCTCCGAATTTGCCATGTTCTGCAGCAGATTCTTCAAACGCGACTTCTGCCTCGTTTCTGTACTTCGTATGCCTTGTCGCCACTGCTGGCGTCGGCTCGTCTTCAGAACACACCTCTCCAGAGCACGGTGTGTTGTTTGCATGGTATTGAAGATAGTCTTGTTATCAGGCCAGGTTCCCGTCGCGTAGCACATTGCGGGCAAAACAGCTGCGCCGAAGATAGATGTCCTCACGTCTGGATCCATAATCTGGTCGGTCACTTCCTGAATTAATCCGAAGGCTGCGCACGCTCCGCGTCTCCTCCGTGATATTTCGGGGACGATGTTGTTCAGCATGTTCAGCTCTCTTCCCAAATATACGTATGAATCCACTTTCTGAAGAGCGACTCCATTCAGCTTCACTGTCCCTATGTCGCACCACTGATTCACCATCACTTTCGTTTTAGACATATTCATCTCTAAACCAATCCTTCTTCCAGCCACATCGAGGTCGTTGACTATTGTCTCAATTTCAGCCGTACTGTCAGAAATCAAAACGATATCGTCGGCGAAGCGTAGATTATTGATCTTTTTACCATCGATGGAGCAGCCTCTGCCGTCCCACTGTAAGTCTACCATGGCGTCTTGAAGCGCAGCCGTGAATAACTTAAGCGATATGGTGTCGCCTTGCCGTACTCCTTTCTTGATTGGAATCTTTAACTTTCGTTCGAACAGTTGAATAGTTGTAGAAGTATACGTAAAGCACTGTTCGGGTAAGTGAACATAGGCGGAAGAGATCCCAGCGTGGACCAAAGCATTGAGGACGGCATTGGTTTCCTCAGAGTAGAACGCCTTCGTGTAGTTCACGAAAACGAGAACCAGAGAGAGATGATATTCGCGAATTCTTATCGATGAGTTGAGTCACAGCTTTGATATGGTTCATACAGGAGAAGTTTTTGCGGAAACCGGCCTGGTCCACTGGCTGATAGTCGTCCAAGATTCGTTCCATATGGTTGAGGAGAATCTTGGTGAAGGTCCTGTATACAACTGAGAGAAGACTGATGGGTCGGTAATTGGCAATGTCCTCCCGTGCGCCTTTCTTTAACAGCAGCACCGTTTTCGATTCTCTCCATGCTTCCGCAGTCTTTCCAAGATGTAGGTAGTGGCTGAAATGCCTAGCGAGAAGAGAGTGGAGAGCGCTACCTACTGCGCGATGAAGGTCCGCCGAAATGTTGTCGGGACCGGGAGCAGTGCCCTTCTTCATGCTTCTGATGGCCACAGCAACTTCCGATTCCAGGATGGCAGAAGGGTCTTCATCTGGTGGCATTGCACATCTTGGATCAGGTGTGGATGAGCAGAAGAGACCCAGGGTAGTACTCTTGAGTGATGTCTTCCATGATCCTCCGAGATGCCAATGAAAAATAACAGCAAGGAAGTGGACTGATTTTATTTTTCTCTCTTTTTGTTCAGTTTTTTTTGCTTCACGTATAAGAATTCGATGATCATTTGAGAAGTACATATAAACACTTCATGAGGACACCCTATACCTATTATTCTTTCCCCTGCCCTAAATCCATGCTGCCCGGAAATGAATAGAGGATCACTATGGTCCATAATTGGTAATGAATATCTTGTTGAGTCGGATTAAGACCTCTACATAAACATATATGGAAACAATATGGCTGAAGATTGTTATGACGCCATAAGACGCCGTTTAACAACCAATCCATCTATAATTCATTGTGTTATGTTCATCATTGACCATCCGTTGTCACTGGTCTTCATATAGACGTATTCTTCCAGATCGGCCCACTCTTATGGAACATACTTTTTATGGAAGCTTTTAGGCTCGGCGTTTTGACTATATAGCCCTGCCATCCTGGCCGAATGGCTCGCAAATCACCTCACTAAAGGCCGGAAAAAGCCAATGAAAATGACGAATCGGTCTTAGTCAATGGTTTCACCATTGAAAAGACCTACTTCCCGGTCTCTCCCTTCTTCACACTTTTTATACGTCTTCAGAAATAAAAATTAGCCCTTCTGTTGATTATTGGGATCTATTCTGCCTTCCTGACCAATCCCGACAACAAGATTTTTACAATCGAAAGTCATTGAAGGACGAAGTTTCCTGAAAATTTCTTTGTTTTTAAAGGAAGTTGTGTTTGTGACTGTTTCTCAAAAACGTATACTGTGCTTATCTGGACCAAATTCCGGTCCGCAATTGCGTCTCGACACGCTTTGCGGCCGCACGCTCCCGAGTCTGAAGAGCTTCCAGCGCCGCAGTCACCGATCTGCTGGCTCTAGGTGGGTTTTGGAAACTGTAAACTAAGAAACATTGGAGAAAATTGTATGAAAAAGCCACATCGAGTCGGCTTTGGCGCTGGAAACCCGACTGACTCGAGCGCGTGCGGCCGCAAAGCGTGTCGAGCCGCAATTGCGGACCGGAATTTGGCCCAGATAAGCACAGTAAGTAATAGAAGAGCCATCTCTATGCTTTGTTTACGAATTACACGTGAACTTCCTGAAAAGGCGGACTTCTGTCGCGAAAGCCCCAGATCGTTAAAGAAGGATTTTGGAAAACCAACTTGCATGGATCTCGAGATTGTCTGACATGAGCTAAATTTATGCAGGAAGCACAGAGATTCTATTACATCTACGGTTAGTACTCAAAGTTTTGCCGTACTTTGCCGCGTTTCTGAGAAACAATCACAAAAACAATTTCCTTCGAAAACAAAGCGATTTTAGAAGAAATCGACCTTCAAAGCACACAATTAAGTATCGCCAGTCTCTCTCAAGTAGGAAGCCGAGCTCAGCAGTCGGGCGCAAAATCATTCGATCAATAGCCATCCTTCCTTCGTTTTCCCACGCGCAATTTTTCCCGCTAAGCAGAGTCGCGGCCTCCCCCACTCAGAAAAATCAAAACAAGTTAGTTGTAATATAAATGTAATTTACTTGAATGTCTCATGTAACTTTCATTTATATTACATGTAACATACATTTATATTACATGCAACTTAAGTTTATACTACATGTAAGTTACACTTATGTTACATGTAACTTACATTTAAATTTTCACTATGGGTGGTCATCACGTGACGCAGACGACACGGGACGCAGATAGTGCGTCCCAGACCACACACTACGTAACAAAAATGTCCGGGGCCTTCCCTGCTGGTGTGGGGTCAAGTACCTCAAACTTAGGTAACTGAACCAACAGCAATACACCCGTCTTGGAAATATCTTCTTGGTCGATTGAAGTTACTTGCGATTTATATTGTCCCATTTGAGTTACTTGCAGCATATCGAGAGCGCACTACACGCAGTATCCTTTCAAAAATCGAAAACAAGTTACTTGTAACACATCTGAGACTATGTAAGTTATTTGCGACTTATCTCGAGTCATTTAGGTTACATGCAACATATCGACAGGAAACCGCGCGCAATGCGCACCCGATATGTTACATGTAACTTAAGTGACACAATAGAAGTCGCAGGTAACTTACGTTGTCTTAGATATGTTACAAGTAACTTGTTTTCAAGCTTTTATGTTACAACTAGCTTCTTTTCATTTTTCCGAGCATCCGATGATTGACGATAGACATTTGAGCTGTGTGAGTATGACGACAACGTTTTCAGAATCCAATCAAATTTCTATTCAAAGAAGTTACAAGCATCGGCCTTTTTTTGCCATTTTTTTCAAATACTCGCTGTTTTTACAAAACTTAGCACGAGTATTGTATCCTCTTTTTCGGAGTGAAATTTATTTTCGTTCATTGCGTGCGTGTGCTGCGTTTCCCCTTCCCTCAGTACTTTCTCGCTGTCTCCCTCCTCGCATCGCACTTCAAACAAAGCACACGCTTGACTATAACATTTTATGAACACAAAGTAATGAACAACAATAGTGAAACAAATACCAATTGTGAGCATAAAAAGTGCCGAGCAAAACCAAACCTCTCCATCCGCTTTGCGGCTGCACTGATTCTCCTCCTTCGCCTCTTTTTTTGCGCCCGAATTATCCGCCCGTATCGATTTAGTTTCAAATTCGAATGTGATCCGTCAATGTGCTGGGTTTTGTGCACTTGCGCACCGTCTCACCAGGAAGACGTCTATTCTTGTGAGGTTTCGCAAATATGATGTTTTGACAAAAAACGACCGCTCACTGCTGGAGTAGAGATGATTGCAATTGAGAGCTCTTAAGAAATGCTCCAGAGCTCAACTCCACAATTACGTACGGTAGGACTACCGTAGTTAGCACTGTGTAAGTTGTCAGAGAATCGGGAAAAAAGAAGGATGTAAACTCATGTCCGGTCAAAATTCATTAATAAGCGAGCATTAATCCACTGTGCTTGTTTCTTGTGATGTTTCTCTATATGAAATTTATGCACGACATCGCATGCTCACATGTCGTGTTAATTTTTTAGAGAACACACTGGTTTTTTCATTCGCCTTAGGAGTTCCTTCTTCGAAATTTCTCTGACAAATATCAATGTGAGCGTCAAATTTCCAAGTTTGCTGATGAGTACTTCATCTGGTAAAAAAAAACTATGAGAAAAAAATGCCGAAATTCCATAATGAATAGTTGCCGCAGCAAACGCGGTGGAAAACCACAGCGAGCAAAACGCGCCGCCGCACCTCGCACTGTGTCGTTGCGGGACCTTCTCGGTTGGAAAATTGCCAAGTTTAATCAGTTAATCAATTTTTAGCTCTAAATTCGTCAAAACAGTATAATGAATACAGAAATGTGTAAATCAGAGCGCGGTAAGTCCCTTGTTATACACATTCGGAACGAAAAAGTCCAGCGGTGACACAACCGTCGCTTGCTGCGAGGATCATACTTCCGGCGACGAGCTACCCGACGCAGTGCTGACCATCAATATCGATCGCAAATCTATATGTCTGCTGCACACTGTCGCTGTCGCCGGTCGCGGGAAGAATGAATCTAGCCCTAAGAATTCACAATCAAAAGTAATTAGCTGACACAGTGCCGCGACGAGCATAGCTGCTCGGTGCGGCTCGCTGCCTCGTTTCTCTGTGACAAATGTTCCTTTTAGAGCGCTTCAGCGCAGCGAGCGTTTCCAATAGTGACAGTTGTCTTGCAGTTTTCACAGCGTAACGCCGGTGTACAGATAGCTGGGGCCTAGTTCTCCGGTAATTCTCCACTAATACTCTGGTAATTCCATAGTATGGTTAGGTAGAAAGAAATGTTTCTGACTTGGGCAGAAAAAAGATTGTTAATTAGATGGCGGCTAGTTGGTGTCATAAGGAACACATGTGCATACATATGATGAAAGTGCACTCTTTTGGTTTTTGTTTCCTATTTGTTGTCAGCTGTCAGGAGATTTCATGTGACTATTTCCTTATTCTATTAGTAGATTAATGCATAGTATGTCTTCCGTGAGATGGAATACCCACCTTATGCTATAGCTATTCTATCCCTGAGAGTTCCACTCTCTGCTAAATTTTTCAACTGAAAATAAGAGTGGGGGCGCATTTCTGTTGCATATTTATGCTAGCGTCGCTTTGAAGAACTGCTGCAAGTGCAGCTAACGTCGGATATCGGAGAATCGTCAGATGATACTCTCCAAAGGGGCGTCTATACTTCTTCACGCTCCAGGATGTATCTTATTCAACGAATGTCGCTAATCTGAGTTGGATTGGTATCTCTGACGACTATTGTTCCTGCTGCTCCAATCTGCTCCTGCATGTTCAAAAAACGTCGGACTCGAAAGCTTATGCACGAAAAGCCCCCTCTTCGTTCGCGGTCACCACTTACTGAATACTGGAGCTTAGTGCTAGTGTGGCTACTTGCAGCATAGCTGCAGCGTCAAGTACAAGGTTATAGTAACCAACCATTATTCTTGGGCAAATTGAATTTTTACTTCGAACAATCGACTTCTCGAATAAGTCGAAAATCGGACTTGCTCGAATAAATCGACTTATCCAGAATTCTAATACCTTACCTTGATACCTTGATGGTCCATCTTCATCGGTGGTCTTCTCGATGTGGACCACATTCGCTCTAGGATTTCCTGGAAATAACAACGGTCATCCAATGTGGTAGGCCTCTTCGTTTGAATGACTTGTTGAATGTGTCAGCCCAACGCGTTGCAGGACGGCCAAGAGTTCTTTTACGCCTCGTGGGTACCAGTACGTGATCCTGGTGCTCCATCTATCGTCTTTTCGGCGTACAACGTGTCCTACCCATCTGTGTTTCGCGGACTCGATATGGGACAACGCGTCTCTGATACCAGAATCCTTCCGAAGCTTCTGACTGCTCTGCCTTTGCTGCCACTGCCGCCGTCGATTCGTACTCAGAAGACATCTCTCCAGTGCCCTGTGTGCGGTCCTCATGGCTAATATTTCGAGTAAATGGAAAATCACATAAAATAGGGGAACGGGTGACGGAGTAACAGAATGTACGTAAGAGGTTCAAGGAACTGGTTGCAGATTCTCTAACGTCTCCCCCTCCCCCATCCCTCCCAATAACTGTCATCGGCAGCAGTGAATTATGAGCAAAAACGAGAAATACGAAAACGTGTAAGACAAGAGCAAGAAGATATGATAGAAGAGAATCTCAAAATCAATGTGATAGAACAAATCCGACCCGTTACAGAAGCCGCGCTATTCAAATTGGCATCGCGCGCACAACCGATCGATACACGAAAAACAGAGCACGCTCGGCATGTTTGGAAGGGGTATCGGTTTGAATGTCAATGCAGCAATGGAAAGTCGACTTCGACTGTTCGGGCATATACTAAGAAGAAAGCCAGATCGTCTCATACAACACGCTCTGAGAATGCTTTCAAAATTCCGTCTGGAAACGGCCACATGGATGTAGGCGAAAGTTCTGGACGGGTGTGTTTGAAAAGGAATTGAAGTCACTCGGCATCGAAAGACAGTTCAGGCGCGATGCATTGTTTCGCAGTAAATTGAATAGCGACAGTTGGATGAAATGTGTTCAAGTTGTGTTTGAAGACCGTGAAAAATGGACACGGCTAACTACTAGGACGGCACACCTCGATGAAGATGCGGAATGACCGCGTCAGGCGAAAGTCAGCCGATTAAGTCAATTAAGCCATCCGTTTGAATTGATTTGAATTACAATTACCTGCAACCGTGATATTCCGCGTGTTGTCTGTGACTGCACGAATTCCGCATAGATTACGCGCAAAGCCGAAAAATGAGCGCATATGGAAAAATCGCAATTTCTAACATATTTCTCAGGAGCTGGGATAGATTGAGAACGGCAGACGTTTTGAATAAGTCGGAAATCAGGTCTTTCGAATGATCGATTTTTCCGAATTGTCGAAAGTCGCCCTATTTGAATGATCGACTTTTCGATTTTTCGGAATTTAAACTTTTTGAATGGTGCACAGAATCAATTCACTTGAAGTCGACTTTTTTCAACCGGATTATGATTCGATCAATCGATTGAGCCAAAATGATTCAACTCATTTGAGGTCTACGGTGCCCTCAGAAATGATAGGCTCACCCTTGAAAACCGAGGTTTTCAAAACGCTTCACAGTTTGGCGATCCATACTGTTCACTATTGAATTCAGCAGTGCAAAAAACTGGTGCATACTCAATCTTAGGAATACTCCACGATTTTGAACAACTTTAAGCATCTGCTAATGACCTTGATCAGCCTTCTGAAGGCTAACGAGGTGGGTGGTCCGATATGGTCCCACTCATTCACTCGCCATCTAAGACCATCTGAGGGTGTCTGGCAGGCTTCAGTCTGCATACTAAAGGTTAGCTTTTGATATTCCCATTTGATGTCGCTTTTCTCAGTTTTCTATTGAAATAGTCCTGAAGTTCTGAAATAGTGCTTGGTCGGCTAGTTTCCTTATGTATCTTTGGCTTCCAGGCTCTGACGAAGGCGTGATTGCCAAAACGTAAGCCGAATAAAGCTGTATAATCTCGGTCTACTGCTCAAGAATACCGATACGATATACTAGTATGCCGAGATTCATGGAAAGTCGAACGTGGAGTATACTTTAAGATAAATTTTCGGATTTTCACCGTTCAGAAATGATAGGCTCACCCTGTAAAAATTCAAATTTTATACTTCAAAAAATTTCCCGTTGCAAGTCCATTACATATCATTGACGTGGTTACATCGCACATCGTTGTTGCTAGTATGGGACGTGGTACTGCTCTCTCTACTTCTGAATAAGCCCAGATTCGTGCCCTCGCCTCTGTTGGACTGAGTCAGCGAAGAATAGCGGCCCAAATCGAACGTTCGCAACACTGTGTTGGGCAGTTTCTTAGAGATCCGGCTTCTTATGGGAGAGCGATGTCTACCGGACGCCTTAAGAAGGTCACCTGTTAGGATGCCCAAAGGATCAATCGCTTATGCTCCAACAGCACGCTGTCGCTGAATCAAGTCAGGTCTGAATTATCGCTTGATGTTTCGAAAACAACTGTCTGAAACACCTTAAACGGCAATGAAGACATCGTCCGCCAAGTTATGAAGAAGGCCCCGTCAACCATAAAGAAGCTTGACTGGAATTTGCAAGAAAGAACATGGCAACCGAGTGGACAAAGGTAAGGCGATCTCTCATAAGCCAAGAAAACTTGAAAAATGAGCTTTGGATAGTTCAGGTAATTTTCTCAGACGAGAAAAAAATTCATCTCGGTGGTACTGATGGAACGCAAATCTACTGGAGGGATCTCCTCAAGGATCCGTTGATCTTTAGCAGAAGGAACTGTGGTGGCGGCTCGCTGAAGTGTTGGGGAGCATTTTGCAGCTAAGGTGTTCTGGAGATGGCTTTCACTTCCTGTCGGATGAACTCGGAGGAATACCAGGGAACTCTGAGGACACATCTGCTGCCGTTCTTTTCTGGAATACGACGTCAGCGCGTCACCTTCCAGCAGGATAACGCTGCAGTACATGTGTCGAAGTCTTCAAAATCCTGGTTGGAGCAGCAGCGAATTTTTGTGATGGAATTGCCTGCGTGCAGCCCTGACGGCAACCCTACAGAGAGTATCTGGGGCATAATTGTGCGCCAGGTTTATGCGGACAACAAGCAGACTGGCACTGTAGATGAGCTTAAAGCTGCTGTTCTCGAAGCGTGACCAACCTTGATAAGAATGTCATATCAAATTTGATCCTTTCTGTGCCTCAGATAATTTTTGAGGTCATTGCTAAGGGTGGTGGACCTATATCATACCAGATTTTATTGTTTTTTCACGTTTTGTTCAATAAATATTTGTCTTTGCAGGGTGAGCCTATGATTTCTGAATGGTGAAAAAACCGAGAATTTACCTTAAAAATGTTTGAAATCGTGGAGTATTCATAAGATTGAGTAAGCACAGGTTTTTTTCATTGCTGAATTCAATGGTAAACAGTATGGATCGCCAAACTGTAAAGTGCTCTGAAAACCTTGATTTTCAAGGGTAAGCCTATCATTTCTGAACGCACTGTATTTTCGCAAAGCTTGGTCGGACATAAAAGCACCCAGATTTGCCTGTCTCTTACTCTTGGGTTTGAATATTTTAAGCTATATTTTAAGCACATATTTTAAGCTGCTCACCAAACCTTCAATTTATGTATTTGTTGTTGACCATAAACACAAGTCCTAATTTCAAACGCTGTAGCCCATGACGTACACATGTCCCGTTAATCTCGTGTCATCTGCCTGAAATTGCGTTTTTATGGCTCAATGGCAGTCAACCGGACGTTACCTTTCTCCCGTCGAATCTTCGAGAATCCTCCGTTATTCATTACTGTGAAACCTCATCACAGCAACCAACTTCAATTTGATCAAACAGCAATCACTTTTTTGAAAAGCAATAATTTTCAATGACGCATTAGCAACTTGTGCCTCGTCTCCGTATTTTATACCAGGTTGTCCAACAATTCTTATCCGAAAATTTCACCATTTTTAATTTTTTCAAACTTTATTGAAAAACAAGTCTAATCAACAACATAATCACCAAAATTATCCACAACAGTGGTTCATTGATTGGGCAGGTCGCCGATGCCCTTCGCCCAGAACTCCGGGGGCTGCGACTCGAAGAAGTCCGCGATGTGGGATTTGAGGTTGTCGTAGCTGGTGAATTTTCTTCCGGCCAAATGGTGCTTCAGCGGGCGGAACAAGTGGTAATTGGAGGGGCGAGGTCCGGGGAATACGGCGGATGGGCAACCGTCTCCCAGCCGAGCGTCGCCAACTTCTGCTGGGTCTCCTTCGCCACGTGGGGGCGCGCGTTGTCGTGCAACAGGTGGACCGAGGCCCGTCGGCGACGCTTTTCTCGGATGCCGGCGGCTAGTTTCTCGAGCTGATCGATGTAGATAAAGGCGGTGACCGTCCTGCCTTGCGGGAGCAGCTCGAAATACAGCATGCCCTTGGTGTCCCACCAGCAGCAGAGCATGATCGTCAGCGGCTGCAGGTCGGCTTTCGGCGTCGTCGGCGGCTCTTCTCCGCGCGGGATTCAGACGGCACGACGGGCGACGTTGTCGTAGAGGACCCAGCTCTCATTACCAGTGACCAGGTCCTCGAGAAACTCCTTGCGATGCGGACGAAGGAGGAGGGACTGGCAGACGGCCACGCGGCTCTGCTTGTTGGCGTCCGTCAGACGGTGGGGGATCCAACGGGCCAGAACTTTGTGGTAGCCGAGTAAGTTGAGTCGATTGTGGATGGTGGACTTGCTGCAGCCGAGCGTCGTCGCCAGTTCACGGGTGGTAGCTTCCGGCTTGTCCTTGATACAGCGACGGACTTCGCCATCATCCACAGTAGAAGACCTCCCGCTGTGCTCCCTGTCCTCAAGGCTCGTGTCGCCGCTCTCGGAACGATTGAACCAGCGGCTGACTGTGCGTTGGGACACTGCATCCTCCTTGCACGCTCTGCAAATGTTGGCGACCGAAGTGCCCGTGTCGTTGCCCAGCAGCCACTCGTAGTACACGAACGTACGATTTCGACCTTGGTCCATTTTAGCTTGTACTGGTAGCTAGACGCGGCGACTGCGCCTTATATACCCCTAGCGTAGAACTTTAGAGAACCTTCTAGAAGGTTCTTACACTTGCCTGATATTACAACACTTCTAAGGAAAATTATAGAATTTGGAAAATTTTCGGACAGGAATTATTGGACGGCCTGGTATATAGTCCACGGCCACAGAAAAAGGTGGTGCTTCAAACTTCGTTGATGACATAGTAAGGGTCGTGTGGACCTATTCATGCTGATGTCTCAACCATGTTTGCGAGTTTGTGTGCTGCTTTTAAGTGCTTGCTGTTTTTCCGAGATTTATAGCGATCTTCGTCATTTTCTTCCGTTACATTAATGCTGTCGAAGTGCACATAAAGCTCAGTGCAAACCATCGTGTTAACGTTTTGACTGGATTAACAAATTAAAACTGCCATTTGAGAAAGAAGATTGGAGTGTATTCATCAAGTATGTCCGACAGTATCGGGGAATATGCACTCTCATCTTTTCATATAATTCTAACAATAATACATAGAACATGTTTGTCATTGCACAACATTAAAGGCACTGTTTACGATAAACTTCTTCCTCGAGTTTTCCATGACAAACCCTTCAGGTGGCTCTCAGAAGCAGAACAACGTCGAAGAAACGGGACGAAAAGCTACCCAGAAGCCGCAAAACGGCTTAGAAAAGTGGGCAAACCCCGCTTCTTTGGGCAAGTCCGGCCCTTTTCCGCTCAGATAAATGCTAGTTGTAGTCTTACACTAACAATATGATATGTAGTGTTCCACTCTGTCATCAATCACAAAAACCTTTTTCCTAAGGCAGTGCATGGAGCTACGAGCACTCCGAATACTTCCTGATAACCCGGGAAAAAATGGACGTAATCGATTTTGTGCAATGATGGAATACCAAGGTATAGTAACCAGGCTAAAAACCAATCGAGCCTGCGAAAATCGTTTCATAGTTCAAATATTATAGGGAACTGTTCGGTAGACGAATCGCTTTGATAGAAAATCTCCAGATTATTTCTTCGTCGGTGTCTTTCCTTTAATCTTCATATGGATTTCTCTAGAACTCCCTTATCATAAAGCTGATCCACTTTGCCCAAACAGACATATCAAAAATCTAAACGGCCCTCTTATGCCCATCAAAACTCGTCTCTGGGATTATGATTAGTGCGCTTCACAGCTAAGCAAATATCAGAACTCTTTGTCGCCTTAGATACATATATCTAATTTCCGGGCATTTTTTTCACATGTGAACATTCTTCACAGAAAGTTCTCAGATTTCTATGCGAAGTTTGTTATGCCTTATTGTGTGCGTTCAGAAGACTCGCTTATTTTCTCGAGAAGTTCTCGTCGGCGACTCGGCGCTGATTCGATTTCCCCCGACTTGTCTCATATGATCACCAAGATTGCACACCTGCTAGTTTTTTATTCTTGAACTCAGCTCTGCTGAAGATATGTGATTCGCACTTTCTCTCTGACCACATCAAACGAAGGAGCTTTCTTCTGCCTGCTCAATCTCCTTGCATAACAGGGTTTCAAGATACTAGTACATATAAGCACAGACATGTGCATTTGTGTAGTTTCTCACATTCATAATTCCTGCTTACGGTACGTGGGAAAGTGTGCAGTAGTAACCTTGTTGTTGCAATTAAAAGACTCTTTACTTTACTAAGAACTACTCTACGTACATATATCGTCAGTCTGCTCAGCTGAATTAATCATCTACACTGAGTGAGCTTAATTGTTATGTATGCAAACCTCCTACTTTTCTTCACTCAATGCTCTTCGACCGGTTCTGCTCTAAGGTTGCTTCTTCACAGAGTTAAAAATTTTGTTAGAAGAAATGCTTTAAAGATGCTAAGGCCGTACTTATCCAGAGATTTTTGCAAGATTTCTTGTATAATCGAGTGTTGTAGGCAGGAAAAAAGATTCTTTAATGAAAAAACGCTACTTTTAGAGGGTTTCGCCAGAAGCTGGTCAGTTTTGTGATATTCTGAGCAAGGTTGGATGGAGTTTCTAGTTTTTAGGAATAGACCGAAGGACTTGAAATTTCTGTGGAGTTCCGCATGGCTGGTGTAATTGTCTTTGAATTCTAAGAGTTTTGGCCGAAAAATAGCCGCGAAATAGCCGATAAATAGCCGTTTAATAATGCTCGCCGCGAAATAGCCGAGAAAGATGGCTCTCCAGGCAGGTATAAGGCGCATTCCAGAGGCATGATTCGAAGGCCAACACCTTCGTCGGCTCAGTTACCCAAGTTTGAGGTACCTGGACCTTGCTCAGCCTCTGGAGGCTCCGCCCAACAGCTGACGATCGCGTATGGTGACTCGGCGAGCCGGCGACGGTCGCGTTTTGGTTACCTCTCGTTATTTCCTTGGTTATATCTCGGCTATTTCTCGGATTTTTCTTGTCCGTTTCGTGAAACGCCGCGAAATAGCCGCGAAATAGCCCACCAGGTGCCGCTGCAGAACCTGGTGGGCTATTTCTTGGCTATTTTGCGGTTATTTCTCGGTCAAAACTCTCAGAGAATTTTGTACCGAGTCTTGGAAAGTCGCTTCTGAAATTTCTATAGATCAGAGAAATTCTTAAAACGATTATTTGCCTATGTCGATAATTTTTTTCTTAAAGATATCTTAGTTCAATCGTCAGAACTGTACACAATCGATAATTTCCCATGAAATTCCTTGAGTACGTGATTTTTTGAGCCTTCCCATAGAACTTAGATTTTTTGAACACACTCATCGTTTTCATGAAATTTTTACAAAGTACTGTGCTTCTCTGGGCCAATTTCCGGTCCTCAATTGCGTCTCGACACGCTTTGCGGCCGCACGCTTCCAAGTCGGAAGAGTTTCCAGCGCTGCAGCCGCCGATTTTTTGACTCCAGGTGGGTTTCGGAAACTGGAAAGTTAACGAAATTGGGGAAAACTGTATAGAAAAGCCATATCGAGTCGGCTTTTGCGCTGGAAACTCGATTGACTCGAGCGCGTGCGGCCGCAAAGCGTGTCGAGACGCGATTGCGGACCGGAATTTGGCCCAGAGAAGCACAGTAACATGTCAATTTTTGATTCCTGTGAAGGTTTCATAGCGTTTTTTTTTCTCAAATAATTTTCGGCGATTTCGTGACGACTTTTTGCCAGAACCGTCCATCTGTCGATCTTCTTCGGTCTCCTTCCTAATTTCTTGCAGGCCACAAGGTTTAAGAGCTGAAATTTTTTCTCAACCCTGCATATATTTTGTTTAATTATTCAGTCATTTACTCGTAGATATTTGGTCCTAGGACTTTTTAAAAATATATTTATCAGCATTTTTTTCTGAATTTATTAACAACGTGAATTTATTAACAACGGTCTCTACGATCAAAGGTTTTCGTGAAATCGAAGGACACCACATCACAACTTTTTCCGTGAATCCAAACACACTGAATCTTCAGGGAATGGTTGAATTTTTCTCTTAAAGGCAGTGTTCACGATGAGAATCGTTTTTCAGTTTTTCCGTCCATCTCGAAGACGGTCCCATGCTGATTCCAATGATGTTTTTGGAATCGTACAAGACCTTCTAGGAACGGAGTTATGGTCCCTCAAAAATTGAGCTAGGGAAGAATGATGGACGAGTTGTCCGAGGCTTATAACTTCCGTCTTTTGCAGCCGATGTATGCGAGCACACCTGAGTAAAGAAAGAAGAGAATAAGGGTAAGAACGGGGCTATTGATCGGAAACCATCGCTCACCTCACAATCACGAGCATTCATTTGTTCACGTCGGTGGGCGTGGAAAGTGCATCTGGGGTGTGACGAGCTGACTGGTGTCCAACTTTGGTGCCATAGGGAACCGTTCCGAGCTCATTTTTCTTAGTTTTTTCAACGTTAAGGTTGCGCTAGGCCCCACAGCTGCCGATCTCCATAAAAAAATCAGACATGGTTTTAATCGTGGACACTGCCTTTAAACGCTCATCAGATGACTCGTCAATCCCCTTTTCGAATATTCTACGCAGCTGTGACTCGTGGTCCCAGCAGGATTGTTTTGTGACGTTTTTCTTAAAGGCAGTGTTCACGATAAAAAATGTGTTTCAGTTTTAACTAGGAATGGATAGTAGAGGGGCAAACTGTAACGTTGACGTCGAAAGAACGCATGAAAACGAGCCAAGAAAAGCTCTTAAAGAGCTCGAAGTTGCCACTTCGAGCGCAAGGCAAACCCCAAAAGCGCAACACTCGTCCACCGATGTGAACAAATGACTGCTCGAGATTGTGAGATGAGCGATGGTTTCCGATTAATAGCCCCCTTCTTCCCTTTATTCCAAACTTCTCTCTTTACCCAGGTCAGCTCGCACATATCGGCTTCAAAAGACAGAAGTTACAAGGTTCGGACAACTCGTCCACCATGTTTCTTTGGCTCAATTTTGAGGGACCACAACTCCGTTCCCAGAAGGTCTTGTACGATTTAAGAGACATCATTGGAATCAGAATGGAGCCGTTTTCAAGATAGGCGAAAAAAGCAGAAAAACGATTCTTATCGTGAACACTGCCTTTAAAGGCAGTGTTTAAGACAAGAAAGTGGCCCATTTTCTGGCAAAAACGTAAGCCCTGGGTCCCTCTAAGAAGAACAGGAGCGAAGGTACGACGAAAAACAGGCAGGAAGTGGGTGATAATCTCGTGGACCAGCCAACCCATTGGATCACCCCGCCCTCGTCATGTGACAGTTGTCCTGCGTTCGGTTCATCAGACGAACAGGCACCGAATTTTTGATTGCTATTTAACGCGAACGGTTCCAACATCCCAGCATGTGCATTGAACCATCCCATTTCTAAAGAGTTTTCGGTGCGATAAACATACAACAAAGTCACTTATCCTCTGTTCCCGAGTGAAATTTATTTCTGTCGATAGCGTGCGTCCGCGCACGTATGCTGCGACTCCCTCTCCACCACGCTTTCTCGCTGTCTCTCACTTGGCTCCGTACACGCTCGCTTAGGAACAAAGTAAATTTGGCTCGGAACCAGAGTATACCTAAGATTTTTAATGTGAGCCAACCATTTCCGACGTGAGGGCTTTGTCTGTAGTCTTCCGAAACACATTAACAGGCATAATTGATTTTTTCAGAGTTTTCTTTCATCAGTTTTTCTCCGGTATTTGAGTGTTCTGTGATAATTTTTCCCCATTACTTTGGTAGTTTTGGCCGCGAAATAGCCGCCGAATAATGCTCGCCGCGAAATGACCGCGAAATAGCCGAGAAATAGCCGCTAAATAACGCTCGCCGCAAAACAGCCGCCAAATAATGCTCGCCGCGGAATAGCCGCGAAATAGCCGCCAAACAATGCTCACCGCGAAATAACCGCGAAATAACCGCGAAATAGCCGAGAAGTAGCCGCTAAATAATGCTTGCCGCAAAATAGCCGCCAAATAATGCTCGCTGCGGAATAGCCGCGAAGTAGCCGAGAAATAATGCTCCCCAGGTAGATATACGGCGCATTCTAGAGGCATGATTGAGATGTCAGCACCTCCGTCGGTTCAATTACCCAAGTTTGAGGTACTTGGACCTCGTTCAGCCTCTGGAGGCCCCGCCCAACCGCTGGCGGCCCCAGATGGTGGCTCGGCGAGCCGGCGACGGTTGCGTCTTGGTTAATTTTGTTTACTTCTGAATATTTCTCGGTTATCTTTCGGCTATTTCTCGGCTACTTCTTGTCCGTTCCGTGAGAAGCCGAGAAATAGCCGCGAAATAGCCCACCACTAGCCGCTGCGGGCCTGGTGGGCTATTTCGCGGCTATTTAGCGGCCAAAACTCTCAGAGTAACCTCTACATAGTGGATGTACAGACTCAAAAACATCGAAAACTAGAATATGGATTTTTTCGTGAACACTGCCTTCAAGCCATGTGCTTAATAAATTAAATGTTTCGAAAAAAATTTACATTTGACTCAGAATTTCTTCGCCATTATTCTATGAAATTTGAGGAAAACACCAGTCTTCGGCGATACCTACAGCATTTCAGAAATGTTCTGATTCATAATTGGTGTGATTTAGCGTAAGGTTTCACAGAACCAATGGAGGTAGATTCTCCTTTGAATATGAATTTTCCGAGAATTTCCGCGATATCTGTGCCCTGATTTTCGCCATCGCCTGAATTTTTCTCTATGTAGCAACTTCATTAATCACCGAAAAATAGTTTTCAGATACTATGCGTACACTTTCATGCCTACTAATCGCTTTGTTGTGCGCTCTGCTCGTCTCAGCTCAACTGGAAAAACGAGCATCAATGGGCGGGTAGGTAACTCTTAGACTTCACATTTGATGCGGAAGGAGTAATAAATAGGGAAAAAAATTTAAAGGAAGAAATCACTGAAATTTTTATGTTTTTTTTTCTGGAGAATATTTTTTGTTTTCAATCACGTTTTTGATCATGCAATCAAAATGGTTACCTTATTTACTGTGCTTATCTGGGCCGAATTTCGGTCCGCAATTGCGTCACGACACGCTTTGCGGCCGCACCCTCTGGAGTCAGAAGAGCTTCCAGCGCCGCAGCCGCCGATCTGCTGACTCTAGGTGGGTTTCGGAAACTGGAAACTGAAATAAATTGGAGAAAATTGTGCAAAAAAGCCAAATCGAGTCGGCTTTGGCGCTGGAAACCCGACTGACTCGAGCGCGTGCGGCTGCAAAGCGTGTCGAGACGCAAACGCGGACCGGAACTTGGCCCAGAAAATCACAGTATTAATTTTTTACTTTTGATCTCAGTTGATCAGGTATAGGCTGTGTCAAAACGAAATTCCCATGGTTCATAGCGAGGCGTACGCGCGTGCGTGTTGCTTCATCCGCAGTATCTTGTCTTTTTTTCCGCCCACGCATGCGAAGGTTCCTAATTAAGCGTTCGAATTAATGATCAATGCGCACGGCTGACCCCCATGCGCCCAAGCGCCCAAGAATAAATGCCATGCGCGCCGACTCTCGCATAAGGCACTTTTTTCACGTTGAAAAAGAGCATCAAATTTCGGTTTTGAGAGTAGGAGCATTTTGTCCAAAAACGGTTTTTCAGCGCTGCATTTGGCGGCATGGATCGCATTCCATTGGACCTAATCCAGAAATTCTACCGAATAGGTCAGAAGAGAACGGAGCCTGAAAGCGTTTACAGTGAGTTTTATTTGATTAGGTCCAGAATCTTTATCTTCACAATAATTACAATGTTTAAGGACCACCACAAGGGAGTTACTACACGATCTTCTGAGTAATCGCTATTAACATGGATGTTATTATACATACAATTTCGGTAGTGCTGTTTGTTTGATCTCTATTGCGCGCGATCATCAGTTGCGCGATTTTTTTCCGGTGAATAAATGATTGAACTGTTTACCAATGAAAATTGCCACAAAACTGTCTGATTCAAAGCGTAAACTGCAAAGTCAGGCCAGTCACAGCTATGTCCCTAGGTAATCCTTACACACACTCACGCTCGTGCTCACAAACTCGTAGTTGTGTTCCGCCAGACCACTGCCGTTTAGAAGCTAGATTTATTTCTCGGTAACCCCCGCTTTTAATTCCACGACATCGTTCAGTATGTTTCTTAGACATCTGGATCTCCCAAAGCGTCCCCCGTTCCACCCGAAACATGCCGCGTTCACCCCGAAACAATTGCAGACGACAGCGATTTTGGTGTGAGCAGTTTTGTTCAACCAGACCGTTTGTGATCTTATCGGGGCAAAGGCAAAGTGCAAAGTGTTTCGGGGTTCCGGACAAAACCAGACGTTACCACAACAGCCAGTGATAGATGTCTCGGGATAAACGGTAGATGTTTCGGAGTCACCATGCCAGATCTCAAACAAAAGCTGTCTGGCGCAACAAAACTACGAGGATGTGAGTAGTCGATAAAAGAAGAAGTTTATTGTGAAGAACCAATAGCAACAACAATATACGCAGCCAGCTTATATACATTCTAAGAATGCCTTCTAGAACATTTTACATTGTGTGAGTGTACGAGGACAGTTAGAATGAACACGGCGTGAAGAGCGTGCAGAGAAAAGTATGGAATGTTATGGAATATCGATCGCCTGAGTTGAAGGCTAGGCCCGTATCAGGGATGTGCGGCAAGCGATCTTAAAGGTAGTGTTCACGATCGAAAACCCTTTTATGTTTTTTCGCCTATCTTGAAAACGGTCCCATGCTCGTTCCAAAGATGTCTCTGGAATCGTACAAGACCTTCTGTGAATGGAGTTATGCTACCTCAAAAATTGAGCTAGGGAAGCATGGTGGACGAGTTGTCCGAGGCTTGTAACTTCCGTCTTTTGCAGCCAATGTATGCGAGCTGACCGGAGTGAAGAGAGAAGTTGACAATTAAGGGAAGAACAGGGCTTCTGATCGGAAACCATCGCTCATCCCACGATCTAGAGTGTTCCTTTGTTCAAGTCGAGGAGCGAAAAGGGGCCGACCTTGCTCAAAGCGGCGGGGTTTGCCCACATTTCTAAGCCGTTTTGCGGCTCCTGTGTAGCTTTTCGTCCCGTTTTTTCGACGCTGTTCTGCTTCTGAGAGCCACGAGAAGCGTTTGTCATAAAAAATTCGAGGATGAAGTTTATCGTGAACAGTGCCTTTAGGAAATCAGCAAAAGGAAAGAGACGAAATTCGTCCAAAAACGGTCTGCAAACGACAATCGGCAATCAACAATCGACAAAATAAAAACTTCGTACAGAAAACGACACGAATGTTCGAAAAGAAAATCTGAGGAAAATTATTTCCTCATGGACATTTTTTTAATCCAATGACACGATAAGCAATGGTTTTTCAATAACACCACAATAGGTTGAATTTGTTAGCATAATACCTGATATGAAAAACAGCGCCGAAATGAATATTCTGTTGAAAACGTACAGTTCATATAAGGTGCGTCCGAATGAGAATGGCGGTCCATGCGGCAGGCGTGCTTGGCAGGCGGCGGTCGCGTTCGCCGCTCTCGGACGAGCATGCGAAAAGTCTCCACCGCTATCGACTACGAACGGGGCCGGCACCGGCTGGCAGCAAGCACTGCGCCGATCAATCAGTGGAAGAGGGACGGCCGTTGTTGACATCCAACACTCGTCCGAGGGCGACACATGCGACGGCCGCCTGCCAAGCACGCCGGCCGCGTGGGCCGCCATTCTCATTCGGGCACACTTTACGCAATCGCGCTCAGTCACCGAAGTGCACACTGATTGCGAAAGCGGATTGCGGAGCGGTTTCGAGGGTCCTCAGTCAGGGACGTCGGATCACTCGGGCGGTTTTCGACTTTGCGGAATGAACGCGATTGCGTAGATGAACTGTACACTAAGAATATTGTGGTGTAAGAATAGTGTTTTTTCGAGGTTCTCTAATGTCAATCTTTTTTGGAGGCCCAAAGCCATAACTCCAGCGATATTGAGTAGGCGCTCGCATTGTGACGTGGTAGTCGGAGCAGACACATATCGAGTAGCAAGTTGTTTCAGCAAGGAATACCTCGTGGATGTCGTTATTGATCTCCACCAATTAAATGAACCGTCACTTAATATGAACTTACGAGTAAGAAAATTTTAATACATCGGGTGGGAACGCCGGTATTGCAGTACGGCCCGGACACAATGAGTTCGAATCGCAAACTATTTTCTAGAAGGTTCTATTTAAAGGACGCAAAGGTCCTTTTCAAAATACGCGAGAGCTGGTTCATCATTTGTCATCAGAGCGCGGATTGCCCACTATGAGATTTGCGTCCAACTCTCGACGTTTATTATCTATACTTTTTTTCAAAAAGTGATGAAAAAAAAACAGCCTGCGACCATCGACCAAATTAGTCCAAACAGCAATTGCCGCACATCCCTGACCCGCATCCAACATTCGGCGAATTCAATTTTGGTGCGTAGACTGAAATGTATAGCATACGTGATCGCACAACTAGTCGCATACATCACGACATTGTTCAAAGCCCCTGCTGACTGACTGCCTACTGCACCATAGTTAACCTTTGAATGAAGTGAGACCGAATGCTACTTCCTAGCCCATCTAAAAAAGATCGGTTGTACAAACTTTGCGAGAACGACCATAGATGAATTCTTTCTCCTTACCGTATTCCACTTTCAACCCATGCCTTGAAGTAGTTCAGTAATCTTCAGCAATCAGCATACATTATCCCCTTTCTCCTCACCTTTGACCACACTCTCCAGCCCGTCGTACAAGTGTTTTGGCTGTCAGCGACAGCTTACCAACGGACACACACCGATTAAACAAGGCGGTCGCCGCCGCCGCTGCACCCGTCGTGCTCTTCCTCCTTAGCGATGATGGTATTAGGAGGAGATTTGGGTCTGTCGGCACTGAGGGGCAATAATTTGACCTGAGATACATACAATTTTCAGTCATTTTTACTGCACGCCTGTTCCTCTTTTTTTTTGTGGAGTCAGCTGCGAAAACGAATTGTATCGTTAGTATCTATTGGGCCTCGATAGTAAAACTGCGCAGTATCTCGCCCTGAGCTGCTGGTTCGAAGAAGCTATAAGCGTTTTTCCAGCCTCGCCAAGAGGTGAGGGTATCTACCCCATCAAGCATTCTTGTGACTGTTTTGAAAAAAATTGGATTTCGCTTAAAACGTGTATGCTGGGGTTAATTGTGGTCGCGCGAAGCGCGCACCAGGATTTGGCTTTGATCTCTTCCCGCGCGGATGCCCTACAATGAGTACACCTATTTATACCGTCACCAGAGCTATGAGCTGTACACCATTCGATGCGCTGCAAGAAATTACATATGTGTGCAACTTTTCATCCCAACTGGTCCCCGCCTTCTAAAGTTATAACCTCTCAAAGTACGCAAAACCGTTCTCCACCACCGCCTCCGCCACCGCCTCCACCTCCGTCCGTCGAAAACCATTTTTTTGGAAGGCGTGGACCGAATCGCTCGAAAATTTGTGACTAGAGGTAATCGGCTACGGGAATTTAGGATGCTGAAAACGATTCTGATGTCCGTTTGTCAAATTTCTGAAGTTGAGTGTAAGTTACGTTGGTTACCATTTAAAGGTAAAATTCATCTTCGTATTTCGGGAATCGACAAATGAACTTTGGGATCGTATTCAGCACCACGAATAACCGTCACATGGAAATTTTTAGTCAAGTTTGAGACTTTGACCAATCTACCGTATACTCACCGTAATCCGCGGTAGGCTGTCAGAAATCGATAAATGGACCTCAGATTTGCGTTAAGATAAAACTCTGAATCTCAGCGGTCAACATTAGCAGTGCGATGGTTATTTTCCTTCGCAAAAAGAAATCAGTGCCCGAACCGAATATTTAGGGGTTATTCAAGGGCCTCTATCGATTACGTCCACTTCCACATCCCCTTATTGACTTTTTTCTATAAAAATAATATAATCGATAATTCCAGAAAATCGATAAAATTGGACAGCGATGATTTCTCTTGCGAGAGGATTCTCAAAAACTCATCACTGTCAAGTTTGACCGCTTGGAGAATCAATAAATAAACCTCAGATTCGTGATCAGCATCCACAAAAAAACCATGGGAGGATTTTAAGTAAAATCTGAAAGATTTTTCTTACACGCTATCAGAAACCCTTAAAGGCAGTGTTCACGAAGAAAAAGTTGCACGTTTTTTGGCCGAAACGTAAGCTTTGGGTCCCTCTAAGAAGATTAAGAACGGAAGTGCTACGAAAAACGGCCGGTAAGTGAATGAAAATCTCGTGGGCCAGATAACCCATTGGGCCACTCCGCCCACGTCCTATAACAGTTGCCCTGAATTCGCGATTAGATGAGCGACGATTTCCGATAAAAAGCCCCGTTCTTCCCTTCATTCTCAACGTCTCTCTTTAATCAGGTCAGCTCGCATACATCGGCTGCAAAAAACGGGAGTTACAAGCCTCGGACAACTCGTCCACAACGCTTCCTAGCTGAACTTTGAGGGACCATAACTCCGTTTCCAGGGGGTCTTGTACGATTCCTGGGACATCATTGAAATCAGCAGGGGACCGTTTTCAAGATAGGCGGAAAAACAGAAAAACGACTTTCATGGTGGACACTGCTTTTAATTGACAGAAGCAAACTCCCAACCAACAATAGGCGCGACTGGAAAACGCCATTCTTCTAATGAAAGTTTGGAAAATGTGCTTTCACCCGGATTTTTTTTTGCCCATAGTGTTGTTTCGGGCGCCGATCACGATTATGATGTCCGTTTCTAGATTTTCAAAAGATTACGGCGCTTTTCGCGAAGCACAGTAGGCAAGAAACTCAGGGAAATACCCCAATAACTTTATTAAAAGCTATAGTACGTAGGCAGCTCCGATGGGCATATTCAGTTTCTGATTCTGAATCCGAAAACGGTTCTAAAGATGTCCATTTTATTTGAAAAGCCCACTTTGATTGGAAGAGATCAACAGGAGCCATTCTTAATCGATCATGTCTCAATATCTCACCAACAAATGCGCATTCCAATTTCCCGGTTGTCGGAAGTCAAGTAGGTTCCAGGTAGCTGGACGGTGCCGATTCAGTCCACGATGAGGGATTGTTTGAGTAATGAGGTAGGTATATACGCTCACTGGGCGTTCGTCTCGTTTTGTTTGCAGAACTCGGGAGTCTCCCCTGCTGACCAGCCGACGTTCCTCGACCCCTAAATCCACCCCAGCTGTACACTACATATTCGTCTACTGAACCTCTTTGTTCACGAATTAACTCCGCGCCTGACTCATTTTAAAGAGATTTTTCTCCATTTTACTATATACTTTATACAATGTATAGTGAATTTGATGTGTTCTGAAGTATAGTTGCTCCCACGATTTTAACTTTTTGACTGGTCATAGCTGTATTTCTCAGAAGTTATGTAGTGCATAAATTTATGTTTCTCTCACATTTACTTCCTTGGTTCAGCTTGAAAAAAGTTCTCCTGTAAGCTGAAGGTACACATTTCACTTTTTTAGCCTTTCAGCCTTTCCATGATAACCATATTTATTCGGAGGTTAGCTTGAGAGCATTTTTTTCTACTCCTCGGAGGTACCCTATTCATACTTCCACATTCTTGTGGGCATCACCTCATGATAGAATTTGATCGGAGGGTAGCTTGTAGGCTGTTTTTCAAAATTCTTCAAAGTTGCGCTTTTCAGAATTCTCCTCTACTGCACGTACTAACTAGTTACAGAATTTGCAAAAAAAAGAGAGAATATGATTTTTCTGCGAAAGCACGTCGCACCCAACTTTAGATAAGAATTGTGGAGTTCTGCTAAGTTGAGAATCCTAGAGCGGGCCCTAACGCTCAACTGCCGCAAATAGCAGCCACAGAGATGTCCTGAACCGAATTTTAGGCTCCGACCAGAGTACCGTATACCCACCGTAACATACCGTGATTCAAGAAGGATCAGTAAGCGAACAAAAAAGTTGCGCTATGCCGCCTAAATAACTTCTATGGAGAAGTGTTGGGTGAATTTTATCGTAGCATTCAGGAAATCGCCTAATTTCGCGTATGGGCAGCGAAATTTACCCTGGTGGGAAGGTTGAAAGCTGATCAAACGGAAACCTGAAAAATTGGAGAATGATTGCTTTGGTTGTAACTAGATTTGTAATCAGCACCCACACAAAAGGACCTAGAAAAGAGATTCAAGCCAAATCCGAAACATTCGTTTTCAACACCCAAAAAATTGCCTTTTGGGTACCGCCCTTCTTATAGCAAAACTATGAAAATGCTCTTTTCTGGTGATCACTGCGACATTAGGAATTTTCGAAGATGGTATATTGATACACTACTCTGAGAAAATTCGCCACAGCAGTGCCGGAAAAGTACCGCGACCCTCGTCTGCGCCGCGATAGTTCCGCGATAGTACCGCGGCGTCTCCGTGATCGGAGGATTCTTTTGCCGTGTCTTGGGCCTGGACATCGCCACGACAGTACCGCAGCGGCCCAGCTTAAGGACCGCGCCGGCTCCGCGAGGGTGCACAAGCGAACCCGCTTGGAGTACGGTGTACTGTATTGTGTGGTAAAACAAAGTTGCCGCCGGTTCAATGACCTAGGTTTGAAGTAAATTCCGTACTTCTTTGGGCCCAAAAACGGCGGTAACCTCTGTCCTTGTCAGACAGAGGGCGTAACAACCGCAGAAACGTAGTTTTGTTCTTAGGCCCCTCTAGGTTGTATTACAATTCTTATATAACTTCATATTAGATACTCTCCCGGAGCCGCGTCTCCGCTACGGCTCTGCGGTAGTGCCGCCCGCGGCTCCGCGATAGTGCCGCTTCGGTGCCTATAGGCGCCGAAGCGGCACTATCGAGGAGCAGCAGCGGCAATTTCTCTCAGAGTAAAACATCCACCACATATTTTCCCATAAAAAATTGGGCTCTGTGCAAAAACAAGCCCTTGCGAGTCAAGGATTATTGAATTCACAGCATGATAAACCCGGAAACTTTTGAAATTTTCACGGCAGCCATGGCATACAGTCCACGGCAACGGAAAAGGCTATTGTGCGGTTGCGTATTTTCACTAAGCATACGGTAGGTTGTGTCATGATCGGCGGCAAAGTTGTGTTTTTCACCTGAATTTCTAAGAAAATACATCGGAATCTCTCATGCGTAGTGGAATTTGTTTCCGTCGACTGCGTCCGTCTGCGCGAGTTCGCGCGCGTATGCTGCGTCTCCCTCTGCCCACGCTTTCTCGCTGTCTCTCAACTCGCACCGCACTTGGACGCTTACAAACAAAAAAAATTTTGCTCCGACCCGGAGGATACAAAATGTCTTTACCATGGGGACGCGTAGGGAGTAGGAGAAAAAATATTTTTTTTTCTATTATTGAATTTCTTGCAATATTTCGTTCTTTTTTGTTGCTCCTGCGTGTACCTATGATAACAACTTTAGTTGTATTGATAATTTGTGTTGGATGGGGGATTTTCCATTGTTTTTTCTTCAAAATTTATGGAAAATTATAACTTCGTCATCGATTGTGGCGTAATCTCCAGTCTGCTCAGTGGAAATACGCAACCGCACAACCGCCTTTTTCTTTCGCCGTGGACTGTATAAGGTTTCCACTGCAACTACGAATTCTCCCCCGTCACTCACGACATGCTTGACACTCGCTATCATATCTTCCCTATTCAACAATTTCAGTATATCAAACTCCATAGTTAAGTATTGTGGACACTGTTTCATCTACTGATAATTATTCTCTCGATTATATTATTATTATTATCGATCTTTTTTTCGAAATTTCGATTTTTTGATACTTTTTTCCGGATTTTCTGAAAAAACATTTATAATTGGCAAAACAGTTGTCATCAGATAAAACAGTGACCACAACGCTCAACCATAGAATAGGGTGCCACCAAGTCGCTGTCTAATGAAAACATGTAAAAATATGAATTGTCAATTTTGACAATTTTTCAAAAAAAAAACCGAAAATTCCCCATTGGATAAACTCCAACGGCCCGTTTTGATTGTATATTGTAGTCCTCAGAAAGTTCGAATTTTTTATTACCATGAGCGGTCTTGATGTTGGAGGAAGTTCAACAGTACATCCTCTTGGACGAGTTGCCCAGCACAACTTAGGCGATACGGACGATTTCAATCGATATCCTTGACAATACATTTTTTCTTCAATGACTCCCTTTTTCTATATTGTCTGTTCTATTGCAGTCCCCTGTGCACGATGAGAAAAGTTGTACACATATTCAAAATTCTGAAGATTTTCCGGATGCGCTGCGACTTTGAAGGCAGGGTGCGGCCAGAAATTCGGATTTTCACATTTCCCCCTAAACTGGCCTTGGGTATTACCAGCGGACGGGCGAAAACCGCAGAAAAAAAAGCGATACAAATTGAGCTATTTTATCTTCTAAGGCAGTGTTAACGATATGAATCGTCTTTCAGCTTTTCCGCCTATCTTGAAGACGGTCCCATGCTGATTTCAATAATGCTCTTGGAATCCTACAAGACCTTCTGGGAACGGAGTTATGGTTCCTCAAAAATTGTGCTAGGGAACCAGGGTGGACGAGTTGTCCGAGGCTTGTAACTTCCGTCTTTTGCAGCCGATGTATGCGAGCTGACCTGAGTAAAGATAGAAGTTGAGATTGAAGGGAAGAACAGGGCTATTGCTCGGAAACCATCGCCTATCTCACAATCTCGAGCATTCATTTGTTCACGTCGGTGGGCGTGGAAAGTGCATCTGGGGTGTGACGAGCTGACGGGTGTCCAACTTTGGGGCCGTAGGAGACCGTTCCAAGCTCATTTTTCTTAGTTTATTCAACGTTAGGGTTGCGCTAGGCCCCGCAGCTGCCGATCCCCACCAAAAAACCGACATGGTTTTTATCGTGGACCCAGCCTTTAAGATAAGTTCCAGTTCACGAAACCACGGAACCAGAAGTGGGCAAATGAAAAAAAACACCGAGTATCACAATGTACCCAACCGTGAAATCGCTCGACCTGAAGCGCTGAACCTCTACCATTCCGTGGACCGGTTTTTCATTTGAGTCAACATGTGGATACGTAAGCACTCCTGGATTCAATGCAGTGCCCCGAGAAAACCAGCGCCCCTGAAGTTCCCGATATGCACTTTTCTCTGTTCGGAGCACGGGTTTCAAGTGCACAACTGCGTCTGTGTCAAAATACTATTTCCACAATTGATGCGTATAGGTTGTTTGCACGTCAAATGTAATAGTTACGATAGGGAATGCGGTGCGTTACATTACATACTTGCACTCTTGAAGGCAGCATACACGCTCGCAAAAGAGGTCGAGATAGCGACGTACTGTGCTTATCTGTGCCCTATTCCGGTCTGCAATCGCGTCTCGACACGCTTTGCGGTTGCACGCTCCCGAGTCAGAAGAGCTATCAGCGCCGCAGCTGCGGATCTGCTGACTCTAGGTGGGTTTTGGAAACTGGAAACTAAGAGAAATTGGAGAAAATTGTATGAAAAAGCCACATCGAATCGGTTGTGGCGCTGGAAACCCGACCGACTCGAGCGCGTGCGGCTGCAAAGCGTGTCGAGACGCAATTGCGTACCGGAATTTAGCCCAGATAAGCACAGTAAAAGGGTCGTACGGCTCCTACATACTAAAACGCTCACGACTCTGTAAGCGCCAAAAACGGGTCAAGGTGACCGTAATTGAGTCATATTCAGCCAATACAGACACCCTCAGATTTGATGCTCGAATACGGTCGTTTTGGCCTGTTTTTGACGCTTCTAACGGCATAAACGCTCAACCAAAGGCCTTACGCGTGCATTAGTGTCGTTATCGCTACTAATTTTTCTCTAGCTTCGCTATTTGGGCTGAAGTGTTGTAACTCGTCCACGTTCTTACCAATACAGAAAGAGCCATCATTTGTTCATCTCAATCGTTCGTTTTTTTGGGTATTTTTTCCTTATTTCTCGACACTAATAGCGCCAGGGCATCGATTCGAGCCAAAATATTCATATAATTTTTGAGCGCGCATACTGGCTTTGACCTTGATAATATCTTCACGTACGACTTTCCATATAGTTCAGCATTTTCAGTCAGTCGATTTTTTTCTCGTTGAACACGACATGGGGTTTGTACAATTTATACGATTTCCGGTGACCATCGTTTTGGTGTAATTCGCCTTCTTCAGAGCTGTAGGGGGGGGGGGGGGCGGGGATATTGCTAGTGTAACTATTCGGCCAAACTTCTTAATCATCCTTGAGAACACTCAAAATTCTGTAATCACTCAATAGTACAGGCGTAATAGTCTAATAGTAGAGCCGAACGTAATCCTTGACCTCTCATATGCATACCAGACCTGGATAAAGCTGGCCATTGTGCTAGAATCGCTAGTACAACGTCCTCGTTTATACCTCTCAGAAAGCTTATACGCACGTTCCCAAGCAGCATTGCGATTATACTAGGTTGTTCAATAAGTTTTGTCGTTCGATATGAAAAACACAGTTTTATGGTTGAAAATACACTCTATTATTCAGTATAATCCCCTGAGCATTAATACGATCCTCCAATCTGTGGATCCCATCCATGAAGTGAGGATACGGAAGGTCTGCAAAATACGCTTCAACAGCCATTATGACCTCTTCATTTGATGAAAAACGCTTGCCACGCATACATTTTTTGAGTTCTGGAAACAAATAGAAGTCGCAGGGGGCCAAATCTGGTAGATGCTCCAACAATTCGAACTTCAATTCATGGATTTAAGCCGTTGTCAAAATGATCTTGTGACACGGTGCATTGTTCATATGAAAAAGAATTTCTTTCTTTTGCAAACCGCGTCTTTTTCACGATATTTTCTCCTTCTACTGGTCCAAAAGGTTGCAATAATGCTCAGAATTATTTGTTTTACCAGTTTACAAGTAATCCACAAGCGAAATTCCTTTCGCATCCCAAAAGACTGATGCCATAACCTTCTCGGTCGATTTCCGGACACGAACTCGTTTCGAATTATAAAACTAGCCGTATTACCTTTTTTTGTCCCTCTATCTAGTATCATTTTACTGGAATCTCACTGCAAAAAGGTCAATAAAGTCCGAAGCCGAACAACCCGGTACAAACCACTCTTTAGCCCCTTGTTTTGATTCAGGATCATGGCGATATACCCAAGTCTCATCCATTGTGATGAATCGACGCACGAAATCCACTTTATCCTTTTTTGAAACGTCCCAAATGTTGCTGAGAAAGTCGCATTCGAATGTGTTTTTGTTCCATTGTTAGCGAATGCGGCACCCATTGTGCACACAGCTTTCTAAAACCCAAAATTTCACTCAAAATATGGCTCACACTGCCCAATGAGATGTGTAGAGTCTCTACGAAATCTCTCTCAGTCAATCGACGATCTTCCAGAACCGTTTCCTGTATTTTGGCTGTGATTTCTGGTGTTAGTGCGCTTTTTGGACGTCCTTCACGTGGATCGTCTTCAAGGCTTCTACGACCACGTTCAAAGCCACTCGGAATCGATTTTTCGTTTTTCTGCCTATCTTGGAGAAAATTTCACGCTGATCACAATGGTGTCTCAAAAATCGCTCAGAACTCACAACGAACTGAGTTACGGCTCCTCAAATATTTTAAATTTGAACGGGTAGAAGTTCGCGGACGAGTTGTCTCGAGCCTGTATTTACTCGTTATTCGCAGCAATCATTCTGAAGCAGGTCACAATATAAAGCCAGGCCGAAAACAAAAGGAAGAACATAGATTTTGAAGAAAATCATTCGCGCGTCTCTTCTCAATTGAGATCGGAAACCTGCCAGTGGGCGTTACCCATTTTTTCTTTCAAGGGGGCGTGGCCGACTTTTTCCCAGCTTATTCTCGCCTATTTGAGCGAACTGAGAATTCGCGCTTGGCAGGGTTGCTATATACGGCGACCGGACCAAAATATCAAAAATTTCCTCTGAGGTTGGACTGCGCCTTTAAATTCAGGAACCCATCTTTCTACGGTTCTAATTGTAGGTGAACAATCATTTTACACTTTTAACATTCGTTCGTGAATTTCTTTTGGTGCTACACCTTCCAAAAATAAGAATTTTCTCACTGGACGATATTCAATTTTTTCCATTGCTGTGACACGGCGACTCTAAATGGCTTGTAAACAAAGATTGAATTGACAGATTGAAATGAAACTTCACATACGTTCATATGAAGAGTGTACTAACAAAACAAAAAAATTTTGGGCTAGTAGCAGCACCCTCTCTTATCGAACAACCTAGTAGGTGTCCGCAATTTTCAGAAATATTGAAACGTCGCAGTAGCTTTTCTCATCTCTACCTAAGATACTGTAGTCGCTCATTCTGGGGCCGGATTCATCAACGAAATTCAGCGTTGGTAGGCTGGGTAAGGGTAGCTTCCTACCCAAAATCGCACGAATGACGCGATTCACGAAACTTGCTACCCAAGGTAGCAACCTACCAAAGCCTACCCAGCGCGAATCTCGGGTAGGGTCCTACCAGCGGCGCCCTACCTGCGAGAATTCGCGCTCTGCTGCTGAATTCACGCGTTCGTCCTTTAAACAGCTGTTTTCAGGCTTCCTCTAAAAGAGAGTTTCAGCATTTTTACAGCATTGCCTGTTGTGTTTGCATCATCGATTTCCGCCGCCCACAATTCAGTACCCATTCTTTATCGTCAAGGCTTGGATTTTGAATTATTAGGCTGGTGCAAAAACAATTGCGGGTTTTGAAAAATTACTTTTTGTCCGGTTGATTTTTTTGGAGATTTTGAGGCACGGGAACCCTTGTTCTCTAACTGTTACTTCTTGATTCCTTTCAAAGAACTCGATTTTTCCGTGATCTATACATTCAAATTGAATTAATGTTTTAAGCAGATACTGATTTTGAAACATATTCTTGCATTCTGGTGGCTTCTCTTTCACGCAGTGACTTTGAGGCACCAAACTTCGTAGTTGAAAACTACACGAAGTTTTCCAATCCACAAAACTTTTTTTGCAAAATATCGACTGTTTTTCAGACATCGCTTTTGTTTTTTTCCTGCTTTTTTAGAGTAGCTTTCAACACGCAATTAGAATTCAGTTGTATAGGGAATTTCCGTTAGTGTTAGATAGAGGAAGAGGTGCGCTTCTGTGTGCCACATTACATTGTCAAAAAAAAAGCTCGTTTAGATGAGTAGAATGATGGTATAAGAACCGCGATTACTTTCCGCGAACCTAATATCTCTGATTTTAATTTTGTACAGAAATTGGGTTCTCACAAAAGCTCATGATTTTTGGGCGAAACGTTTTTTTTTCATTTAGCCAAAAGATGAAAGCGGCGATATGCGCGGAAAATGATGAGGGTCATATTCGGAAAAAACAAAAATAGAGATTGAAAATATCTAGATAATAATGTATACAAAAATTCGCGTGAATACTGAAACCCAATGACCACACGTTTCTCATACTGCTGATTCTTGTTTTGTTCGTTTATAGTTATACTGGCATGTTCTATTAGATTCTACCGAGAAAAAAAAACGAAAACCGTCTCCACGTTTCTCATACGGCTTGTTTTTGCATGTGTTTAAGACATAACTAGATCTCTTTTTTCATGACATTTATGCGTTTTGTGCTTCAGGGTTCGTGAGTTACCGAAAGTTTAAGCATATGGAAAGCAATTACAAGCGATGTGCAATAGTCGTCGTTCGTAAAACGCGGCGGCGTCGCCACACACATTACGCTTTCAGGCGTAACTGCCTGGTAGCTCTACCCACGTTAGCATTGCGCTCATGAATCAAAATGCGGTGGTAAGGGTAGCAATCTCCCGTGGGTAGCGCTACCACTGGATAGCGCTACCAGCTTTGCCGCGTTGATGAATCCGGCCCCTGGCGTCATGGGAGGCCCAGATCTGAGATCCGTCCACTCTAGACAACTGAGGACCACGATCCATATAGAGTTGAAGAGCTTTCGTCAACAATAACCTAACAAAGTCAGTGTCTAGACCCGAATGCCATGCGCCAGATGTACAAGAAGTTTACTATGGCAGTAATCAGCAGCATAATACATAATTATGGGATGATTAATGAACACCGTCTGCTTCTGAATCACGGCTTCTAGCCCATGTAGCCATCTCTCTTTGGACTCGTGCTCTCGGTAGCTTTTATCCTTCTCCACTGCATCGCACTCGCCGCACCAGCTGATTCCCTTGAAACAGAACACAATCCAAAATCTTTCGATATTATTCATTGAACCAAAACAGATTGTAGACACACCTTTTTGATTAGCGATCCCCCTCACTCGCAGCATACATTTGGGTTGTAGTAGGCTAGAAGGATCACTGCGTAGAATAAGTATGGCTTCCGGATTAGTATAAACAACGTCGTGAAGATTCAGCAGGACTTCGGATCAGTAGTGCACGTGTCGGTGGAGGGGTCGCACTTTATTAGCGCTCAAGAAATTGCCCGATCGATGCGCTTAGATGTTTTTAAACGTTCACTCTTTATTCTTATTAGTGTTGCTCCTCCGAGTATTGTTATTTGTCCCAGTATGAAGTATAATTATTTGGGGGCAGAAGCGGCATTTGGCCAGCCCATACCTGAAAATTTTCAGCCACTCTATAGCTTGCGATGCACTATAACATATCAAAATTTCATCAGATTCCGGTACGTTGGAGCTGAGATACGTACAGTACGCGTATTAATTTTAGTCTGATGAATAGACGGGGCTGCGACCGTAGATCAACCCGCGCGAATCTAAACCCAATTCTTCAGTGAGGCCACCGACCCCGCACGGCCAGCAGCCTGGCCCATGCGTCAGACTAAATCGAAAACCGAAACCATATGACTGTTACTCTAAAACCATTCTCCAAAATTTGGGTGCTAAAACAAATGTAGCCTACACAGTGAAGTTTGGGTGCTTCAAAACACTCGCGGCAGATTGCATATTTTGTCGTTCTTGATTCAGAAATTACAGGGTAAAAGTTAAAATGTTCGGCCAAAATTATCGATCAGTCTCTCTGGAGTTGCCCTACACATTCCACTTTCATTCAGAATCTTGGAGGCTTCTGATTCTGTATTGGGCTTACACAATTATCTGCAGAGGTGGGCCGATATAGTCAAGTCACTGTTCTTATCCTCGCTGAGAACACTGGCACCAATTTGTCGATTCGGGAGGGATAGAAGGCTTGGTTGGAATTGGGCGAAGATCGATCACTCGAAGGTGTGCGTGAAACTCAAGCGTCTTGCCACTGCCTTAAACGCGCCCTCAGATTAGATTACTGAAGTCACAGGTTAGTGGTTTTGCATCTTTCGTCGACGTGCCAACACTTATAATCTGTCGCGAACCTATTCAAACACCTCAATTTGTCTATTTTCTAACAACTGGAAATGATGATCTCGTGTACGGCTCATCCTACAGACGATTCTATGACTCGTTATGAAAATCAATATTTGACCGAAAATGTAATGATCAGATAGGATATTTCATCTGAATGAGTGGCTCACAACCAAAACTTTTCTCACCAGTCTAGCAAAAAAAAAACAAAAGAAAAACATTAAGGAATTGGTCTTAATTCCATTCAAAATCAAATTAGATTGTTGTTCAATTTTCGTCGTCTTTCAACGGGTCTCTGTAACTTATCTTGTTTGATTTTCTTTTGTCATCGATTATCTGTGCTTATGATTAATTGAAAGTCGATTATCAGTTTCCGTCGTAGGTGACCAGCAATGCGCTGGTGGTGGCTGGTCTGCCTCCTCGTGGGGATGGCGGATTCTCAGGCCATCAACCAGAACATCGGATCTGCCACCGGACAGAACGTTGGCGGTCCCGGAACACTATTCTCTGGCACAGGAAATAATCCCTATTATGGAGGTGAGAATGGATAGCTTCTGGTTCGCATTGTTTTTCTGAGGCTTTCTCCGTGTTTCACCTCATAACGAAGGATGAATATTGGAAGTAAGGGTTGAGGTGCGCATCCGGCTGTTGCCATCCAAATCCTCTCACACGTCACCGCCGATTTATATATAGTGTTCCATGACGTAATATGATCCAACATATGAGTATTGATTGCCGTGGACATGGTGTTCTATTTGTTCTTCCCCTTACCTCCCTGTTGTGATGGAAGCTACTGAGCGTAAAAGCTGAGTGCACCGGTCAACAATGGCTTATAGCCGTTTGGTCATCTACGGCCGGCCGCCGAGTGGTGAATTGGAACGAGAAGTTCTTAGTGAACTCAGGTTAATCTGGCTGAGCCGGGGTTAAGACATGCCGAATAGGTAAGCGGGAAGTTCATCGATTCAACAGTGTTTTGGCTAGTAAGCATGAAAAATTTGGTCAACTATCTGTGAAGACATCTAGGGGAGGGGTTTCAGTGCATCCGAAGAAGTGTGAAGGTTTCTGAGCATTCATGACCACAGTACGAATTCCGAATCCAACAGCACCCCATGAATTCTGCAGCTTTAGTGGGAGATGTCGTTGGTGGTCCGGTACGAAATAGCCCGAAATCCGTTGATAGTGTCATAAGGACGCTCAAATGATTGAGCGGCCTGGTGACGGCAAGACCCTAAAGATAGCTCAATAAAAATCGCTCATCGTTCGATTCAGCCAGGGTCAGGAACAAAAGCAGCGGTTCCTTCACAGTTTCGTTGAGTACTCGCTAGGGAACCCCTACGTTGCCTTCTCTCGCGTCATCCGTTGATAGCACCTGAAAAGGTAACTCTTAGAGGGGAGCGATACCCCAAGAGCGCAAGCAGTCTATTGTATGTGGTGTCGTCGCACTAACTTCGTCCACCGTGAAACAAAAATGCTTGATGCTGCCTCAACGGCTTTCAACCCATAATAATTTTCGGTTTCTTCAACGTTCAAAAACGATAGGCTCACCCTGCGAAAACAAATATTCATTGAACAAAACGTGAACAAACAATAAAATCTAGTATGATATAGGTACACCACCGTTAGCCATGACCTCAAAAATCCTCTTAAGCATAGAAAGGATCAAATTTGATATGACATTCTTATCAAGGTTGTTCTAGGCTTCGACAACAGCAGCTTTAAGCTCATCTACAGTGCCACACTGCTTGTCGTTCACATAAACCTGGCGCACAATTATGCCCAAGATATTCTCTAGGGGTTGCAATCAGGGCTGCACGCAGGCCATTCCATCACACGAATTCGCTGCTGCTCCAACCAGGATTTTGTAGACCTCGACACATGTGCTGCAGCGTTATCCCGCTGGAAATTGAAGCGCTGACGTCGCAATCCAGAAAAGAACGGCTGTAGATGTGCTCAGAGTTTCCTGGTATTCCTCCGAGTTCATCGGACAGGAAGTGCCAGGGGTCGTGATCTTTCACTATGGACTTGGCGCACAGGTATGTTGGGGTGCTGCAGAAGGGAAAGTTCCGACTGGGGTAAGGTAGAAATGTTAGGGTGTGATTCAGTGGATGCTCCAAATTTATTAAAATATGGGAACGAAAAAGTTTGAGAGGGAAGGATGAATTAAGGATCACCCCTCACTCTCGGAATTCTCACTACTCCTCAACAGGGACCAACAAGCAAGATGCGACCACGAAATAAGACCTCTTGACGGCCCCAGGAATCATTCACCAAAATTAGAGTCGCGGAAATAGCAACAAAAATGAATACATTTCAGTGAATCTTGTCCCTTTCGGTCCGGAGAGTGGAGATCTAAAGGTGAATCCTGGAATGTTGACCGCAGGCCAGACAATTGATCTCCATATGTTCTTCCCATTCTACGGAGGACTGTATAACTACACTACGGTAAATTTTTAGATTTCTCTGTTTTGAAAAGCCCAATCTTCTCTGTTTTGAAAAGCCCAATCGAAATCGAACATTCTTTTCATCCAGATTTCTGTGAACGGCTACCTCGGCTTCGCTACGGTGCTGGATCAGGGTCCTACAATCAATGTTGGACCTGAAACCACAGATTGGCCTCGGCAGCAGGATCCGGCCATGATTGCACCGTATCTGTGCAAGCAACAGGTAGACTTCTAAAGCATATTGGAAGGGTAAAATTGTGTCTTTTACCATTATTATGTAGATAATTCCTTATTTTACAGATACCTCAAAGCGGAAATCCTGCGCTGCGAGCAGGCGTTTTCTACCGCCTCATTCTGCGTCAGTCGCTTTTTGGACGGGAATCTGGCGCCAACATGAACCTAGGTGAGTCTGAATATGCTCACACAGAAGACTTGGAAACTTTTCCCATACCTTTATAAATTTTTTGAAGCAAAATCAGGTTCTGGCCACAAAAAGTGTAATAATCGGAAAAAAGCGCTCACCCCAGGTACTCAGCTATCTGAAGAGCAAATTACATTGACTGAAGAACACAAAATGACAAACACCCACCAAAACAGTAAAAATGTACGAAAATTTTAGCTCGTTTTGTAAATTTTAGGCCGCTCGCGACTTTCTGGAACGCTCCCAAGCGCGCCAGGACCCAAATAGGGCTGTAGCTATAGGGCGCGCTAGCCACAGGTTACGCATTGGCCTAGATTAATTGAAGCATTTGCGTAAAAAAGAATACTTCCAATTCTCGGAGTGATCAGGATGAACATCATACAGTGCATCTTTTAGAATTACATTGTTACTGTCTCCTTTACTCAGGAAATTTCTGAACATTTTCAGGTGGCACCATACAGCAGAGCAGCTTTTTCGGTCAGAGCGCTACACAGGTTGGTAACAGAAGGAAACTCTAGAACATTTAGAGCGATTTTGATTTACGATTTTCAATACAAAAATGTTTTAGGCCTGTCCTGGAACTCCAGAAAATTACGCTCGGTGTGATGCCCAAAGTGACTACTTCCTGGATGAAATGATGAGATGGCTGCAAGGTTTACAATCAAGACTTGACATCTTAAAGATCATGAGATCTCAAACTAAGTCAATGAAAAATCAATCATTATAAATGCTTTCCAGAAGGAGTCGCCGGCGCGTCGATGTTTAGAGCCGATGCAGCGCTGGTCGTAACTTGGCACAATACGGCGTCCGCAATTGCGGGCAGATCCGACATCGACGCAGGTCAAAGTGCAACCTATCAGGTTAATTGACTTTTTGTCACGCCGATGGAGTTTGGACTGGCAATCGTTTCGGGGCAAACAGCCATGGTAAATATTCATGATTCCAGGCGATTTGGCTCACCGATCAGCCGGGACGTCTGTCGTATGTGATTTTCAACTACGACAGGCTTGGATTTGACGCTCAGGATTTCCGCGCTAACTCGAGGAGTGGACGTTGCCGAGTGAGATGTTTATGCTACTTATTCTCTATTTGAACAATTTTCCGGACACGAGAGGTCTTTGTTGCTTGGGTGGTGATCGTATTGTGTCTGAACCGCCAAAGGGGCGAGGAAGGCGCGAAGGGCTGTGATTGGTGGCAACAAGTGTTTCCTTTAATCCTTTAATCATGCTCCTTCGCTCCCCCCCCCCCCGTTTGAATATATTACGACCACCATACTGCCTTTTCTGACTCTTGGAGAACACCTTCTTTTAACGATTTCAAAGCTTAGAGGTGTTCTTTGAACATTGTTTTTGAGCAGATTCCGCGATTCATTCCAGTCCATAAAATCTCGAAGAAATTACGCTGGCTTAAAAAAATCCTGATGTTTGCAGCCCACTAATTTGTGTGTCACAGAATCACGGAGATTTTAGAAACTCCGCAGAAAAATGCATTGAGAACCTTGCTCTTGGGACGCTTTTGGTTTCCGCGACGGAGACCGATTTCATAAGTAGAAATGTCTGAAAATTAACTTAAAATTGTGTTTCAATCTTTTCAGGCACTGTTCAACGGCGGAAATCACACCGGAGTGGTAGACGTGGATCCTACGCAAGCCTACAAAAATACTCCAAAAGTGAGCAATTTCTCTGCTTTTTGCTGTCTGTGAAGATTATGGTTGAGAGAACGTTCTAATAGAGGGGTAGCCAAACCAGCGTCGTGAAATTTGCTTAAAGCCGTATGAAGCCTAGCTGTTCTCTAGGTACTAGCCCAGCGGTCCGGCGTTCCACACGTGGTGCGTGGTCGGTATATGTTCCGAGTTGACGATGTCGTCCGTCCCGCCGGATGCAGCAACAAGACCGGAGGAACCTGTGAGTGATAACATGCCAATAAAGGCTCTAATTAGGTACCACCCAGTACGATGCTCCATAATGACGCTAGACAGCGAGCACTGTTTTGATCAATATGATATAGTACCTACGTTAGAAGTTCGCGGAGATTTCATTGTGAATTCGAGGAATTCTCGCGGATTCCCATTTTTTTTTTGATAATCTGCGGCAGTTTCCGTGAGATTTCAACGGGGGTCCTCGGCAATATCGAGAAGATTCTGCGGCATTATAGAGGAAATCGCGCAGAATTTGAAGATAATTTTTCTGATCGTTTTTCATATTCGGGTAAATTCTCATTATTCAGACCCTATCATGATCTATCCCAACATTGTGAATATGCTTGGTGAGATGACAGTGGACGTGAATGCAATGTGCTTGGACCGAAGTCAAACCTACATACTGATGATAGAGGAGAGAGAGGTAAGCTGGAGGCTGACCTCGCTTTTAAAAGTTCTTCTGTAGTATTTTAGTGTCACAAAACTTTTTATTTTCATATTATTTCTGTTCTCAGGTGGCCACTTGCAATGTTCTGAACGCAGCTATTGCTCGTTGTAATCTGCCGAAGATATATGACTGGGGCACAAAAACCGTCTACTTCCAACCGCAGTCGAGAGGTGCAAACGACGACAAGGCATTCGTTGGGTACATCTATTTCGGTATGTTGGTTTCAAACTCTACGAACAAGCCCAGGTGTTGGATCGCCGGGCCATCTTACTAAGCTACGGCCTAGTAGCATCGGTGGATCAGGGGTCCTGGGGCCGCCGCGCTTAGGTTATTTTCAAAGGGTTTGAGCACACGCTCTCCAGCTCGCTGTAGACTGCCACGCGGTCGAGAATACTGAACCCAACCTTAATGGGTTTATGGTAACACGTGGTGCGATGGTCCGACAGCCTCTACCAACAACTATGATGGAATTACGCCATACCCATATACGGGCTAAATACATATTGGGTCATGTTATTGCAATTACATTGCATTTCCGCTTCCGCGGTTTCAATCAATACTCTGGCCGTTCGATATTGATTGCTCTTGATGCAACAAGATACTCCGTACACAAAGGAATACCCCTGGCGCATATATGATAACTCCCGTCTTAGGTGGTAAAAGAACAATATATAAATTAAATACATCCTTACTGTTGAGACGGACCTCGGTCAGGTGCTTAGCTGAACAGTGTCAGGCCTAGAACAACAACACCCAGTGCGTACTGTGGGCGTGCGCGGAGATACGCGTGCCCACTTCCGCGAAAAGCCCCGGCAGAAGACCCTGGGATTACCTGAATGAATAGCGTCGAAAAGATGGTCCTTCATGACATCAAGTGCTGACTTGAGCCCGGAGTTGCTGAAGGCAGTTCGTTGTAGAGTCGTCGCGAGGGCTGGGAACGTAGGAACTCCACGACACCATGATATTCTCGAAATGAAAAAAACCGAATTATCACGAATTGTTCTGAGACTGCAGTGGAGAGAAAGAGATCGGCAAGTTTTCAAAAGCAGGCCGCATCTCCTAGTTGAGAAGACTCATTTTGCAATCATGTAAAGGGAGTCAGCGCAAGGGGAGGGTGTGCATTACGATTTGGTGGTACCCAGGCAAATGTAGTGATTCTAAAGTAGGAGGGCAAAGTCTGAGCGAATCAGCCAAAATGTCATTGAGACCAGGTACCGGTGAGAAGGGAGTAGAAACAGAATGGTACTAAGTAAGTATATCCTCTTCCGCGCGGAACACATGGTGACCATCCCCTCGCCGTCCCCAACATATCTAGGCTTCGAGCATGACGGTCGTGCAGTTCGGTTACTCATAACAGAAAAAAGTGTTTGAGCCATAACTAGACCAGAATCCATCCAACTGCCCCTATTTCACTTCCTGCGAAAGGAAGAATATCTTCAGCTGCCGAGTGGCTTTGAATCCTCCTTTACCACAGCCGTCCAAAACTTTCTTCTGCGTCCTGGTGGCCGTTTCCAAACAGAGTTATGTTGTACAAGACGATGTGGCGGTCCTCTTAGCATATGCTAGAAAAGTGAAAGTTGGCTCTCCATTGCTGCTTGAGGAGGCGCTGGAAGATGCCAGCACCTCAATCGTGCCAAAGGCTGATGTATACTCTCCTTATCCGACTCAGTATAGTAGATGGAACAGGCGCTATCATTGCGGCTGGGCCTGCTGCGTTGGCGACACCACCTGCCAATGGGTTTTCGGTCGCGGGCGGCAATCCACCTCCGCAGCCTCCTCCGCTCACTAGACTAAAATCTAGGTGGAGACTCTACTGCGTCGATTCCTTTGAATCGATTTTCTTTTTGACACACTAGCGACCAGAAATATCAAAACAAACGTCTAAACAGCTGTATCGGTGTAGTGCAAGTATTAAATCTACGTCTTCGGTGCTGTCCACGTCCCCGATCCGTGCATCATGATCCACTATAAACAAGTGTGGCTACAACGCTTCAGAGTATATTCAAGCAAGCCGATTTGCCAAATTTCATAACAACGTCTCCATATAGCAAAACATAAATGCAACGGAGAATGACAGTTCTAAGCAAATGTTAGAATATCCATAGATGTCCACAAGGTAGAAGCATCAGAAAACACAATATCCATAGAATTTATCTGAAGGCAGAGACATAGTAATTCACATCTGATATCGCTTTGAATTTCTTCAGAATGGTTCATTAGTTATACATGTCATAATTACATCCTCCAACCTTGAAACAGAAAGTAGAGCATTCAACCAGCTTACGGCGAAGTTAAAGTTGTAATTAAAACGTTGAGAACATTTGATGGAAAATGGGTCAATAAGTCTGAATGCGGGAAGATTACACAGTACATATTATCTTACTCCGAGCCAAAGAAAACCCAACTCGCCGAGAAAAACTATTCCAGAATGCGTAGACGTAATTTACCGCGTGTCGCGTGTCTGCAGACATCACGGCCTATCGCAGCCGCAAATTGTTTATACACAGGATTGGAGGGCACAGGACAGGATCCACCATAATCCTTTTCCATCATTCTCTCACACTACTGTGCTTCTCTGGGCCGAAGTTCGGTCCGCATTTGCGTCTCGACACGCTTTGCGGCCGCACGCTCCCGAGATGGAAGAGTTTCCAGCGCCGCAGCCGCCGATCTGTTGACTCTAGGTAGGTTTTGGAATCTGGAAACTAAAAAAACTGCAGAAAACCGTATAAAAAAGCAAAATCGAGTCGGCTTTGGCGATAGAATTTCGACCGAATCGAGCGCGTGCGGCCGCAAAGCGTGTCGAGCCGCAATTGCCGACCGGAATTTGGCCCAGAGAAGCACAGTGCCTACGGATAATGTGACCTTCATCGAGTGATTTCGCTGAACCCATCCCTAATTTCAATATTTAGTACCTCCAACACTGGACCCGCAGCGACTGGACATAGGAAACATCTACGAATGGTATAAGAATCCGATGCCGAATTATGTGAGCCATGTCTATTATTATATTTATCGCCAAAAATTAAGCAGTAATATTTCAGCTAATGCCGATTTCATGGTATCCGCGTAACTTCACAAATCCTGAACTTTTCAATAATCTGAATCAAGTTGGAACAAGAATCTCAGACGATGCCCTATATGGAGTACAACTTGGGCTATACGTGATTGGATACAGAGAGTATAAAGATGACGAGGTGGGTTTTGTATAGACACTGCAACTATTTTTCTGTGGGAATCTGCAGCCGCCAGCTCTTTTAGATCAAAAAGTTCCGTCCTGAACACCGTACGCTGGCACGATTGGCGACGTATACTAACCGTAATAGTTATGAGTATAGATGGAAACCACAGGAAGAGGTCATTAATCTCAATCAGGTGCTGACCCTTAAACTCAAAGATTAGGTTGGTCTGAGGAAAAGTTCATGTCTCTAGGTCCAACAATGGTACCTAACAGACTGGGAACGTTGGAACACACTCTACACTTATCGTGTCGGCTATCTAAAATTAGCGCCAGTGCGACCGAATGATTTGAACGGCACAGAGCTGCTTTCAGGGTAGGTCTTTAGATTTGAACTGGATGCGTGTTTCAGCAATTCGCTGTATGCTGAGCATAAACAGTATTTCAGCCTGGTAACAGCGCCGATTTCGCTGCACTGGCTGTGGTCGCCGGAGGACAATCGTTTCGGCCAGACTACCTTCTCACAACAAGAAAGAGACCAGCGAACTGAATTTGTTTCAATAAAATCCATGGAAATGTGCCATGATTGGTATTAGAATATTAGGAGAAATGTTGTAAGAGATTCCTGCTGCTGAACCGAGCATAACTATCCAGGTACGACGAGGACGGCGCTCTTTTCAACTTCATTCGCGACACCGAGACCAACTCGAGCTGTCCCTGCATTGAGACTCAGGCTCGGCTAGATCTTGGACGCTTCATGCCCCACCCACGGTGTTCACAGGTATAGTTATCACTGCTCAGCCAGTCCCAGAGTATGGGGAAAATAATACCGAAACGTGTTTAGACGTTCCGTGATATCACCTGTACGACAGTAATTGGCTCGAAGAACTGCTACATGTCGGCCCAGAATATCTACGGATCCTATGCCGGCAAGGGAAACACATTTGACAATATGGACACTACGTGAGTATACTTTTACCCCTCAAAGTGCTAGCCTCTGATGAGCGAGTCTTCTTACTTCACAAATCGTCCAAATTGTCACATGTCGGCACACAGGTGGCCGTATAAAGCTTGTTATACAAAAAGGCCGCCCTCTCGGGTTACTGGTCGGGTATAAGGAGACGGACGAGTTCACCGGTCTTTTGCAGTTCGAAACATCAGACAGTTCCGTTCAAGCAAAGCGGTCTCAAACTGACGAACAACTCAATTCTCCGCATCGAACATTTATATATTTATTCATTCATCTATCACTGTAGGCGAAGCGTTCTAGAATAAAATACATGAGACGATACCAAAAGTCAATCAAGTTCCGTCCAAAAACCCAAAAAAATCTTCTCTGCTAAGCGTTCGAAGGCACAAAAACCGAGTGAGTGAGGGAGGGGGAGACTCCACCTTTAGCGAAATTATGGCACCCGCTCTGTAGGTGGAGCTGGCTGAACGGACCATGGTTTCAGCAGTGACATGAAAGCTTTTGCTAAAGGTAATTTTCAAGTTCTAGGCCAATTCAAAATACTATTCAAGGCAGCTCGCACTTTACCATGATCCTCGTATCTTTCCAATAACCGATAAAATTTAAGATCGTCGGCAAATTGTTTGCATTGGACGCCACAGGGTTCCGAAATTCTAGGAAGCTCTGCTGAGTACAGCGCAAACAATATAAGAGATAAAACTCCAGCTTGGGGAGCGCCACTGTTTACTGGTCTACTGGAAGAGAAGCTATTCTCGGTTTGAACTTGGAAAGTTCTCTCGTAACGATATTCTTCCAACCAGCTGGCCATCAAAAGGTGAAACCTCAAAGATCTGACTTTATGCAACAGTACAGAAAAGTCGACCCTACCGGACGCTTTTGAAAGTCAAAATAGACAACATCACAGGCTTTTATTTACATCCATGTACTCACTGCAGTCGTTTATATTACATTCAAGAAGGTTCGTCCGCTGATTTTCCTGGCTTAAAACCATGCTGATTGGCGGAAATAATATCGTTAAGTGCCAGCTAAACCATATTATGCCTTTTCACCATTTTTTTCTCGAAAATTTTAGAGAAGGATGAGGTAATGCTAGTCGGTCCCTGGTTCTCAACCAAACTAGCTGGCTCTTTTTTAAGATGGGGCGTAACAAAAGAATATTTCCATATGAGAGGAACTTCAGGATGGCGAAAGGAATGATTAAAAATATGGGATGAAGGTCCCGCAAATAATATAAGCGATTTTTTTGACAAAAACAGCAGGTACAACACCAGGAGTAAGCGAAAGGCATTAAGGCAAATCCGCCAAGAGTTTCTACAGCGAGGCACCAAGTTCCAAAATTTTAGGTGGCAGACATGACAAACTGCGAACATGCAAACTCATTAAGCTGAAAATCTCAATTCCATGCTGCAGACACGCAACGAACATTTCATATTTATTGTTAACAGATCCAGAAGATTCAAAAGACCGACTTCAATCAACCGTTAACAAATATGCTCATAACTTCTCGTAATTACACGCAGCGAAGTGCTGAAAGAAGATGAAATTTCTTTTCAAAAAGGTATACGACAACTGAAACTCCAAGCTATTGCAGTCACTATTGCCTACCGGAGACCGATTGCAGAGGCAGTCAATCAACGTTTAATAATTAGTCAATACGAGATCAAGAATTTCGTCGTCTCTCGTTGGTTGCCGAGTGAGTTGAGTTGCCTGAGATCTTGCCGATGCTTGAGAGCTTGAGAGCATATTGAAGAAAGTAGTCGATGACGAAGACAGCGTCAAAGAGGTATCCATCCGAATAATCTCAGGGTAATTCAAATCACCAATGATAACAGACGGATGATCACATATAATCAAATCACTAGTGGTATTAGACGGCCTGTCAAAAAGGTAGATTAAGTATAAGAAAATTTCAACCAAGTCTCAAAAAAAAACAAATTATACATTTCTCCAAGGACTGAATTGATATGGCTGCCTGAAAAAGATCGAACATTACTTAAAAACGGATATTTTTTTCGAGGAAGTTCAGTGTGAAGATTGTTTTGGTGAGTAATGAGACGATGGCCACCAGGGGGCAGAGTGGGCCACCGCACACGGTGACAACTGGTATCGAATGAAACATTTATTTCGACTAGGCAGAATAGGCTCCTTCCCTGAGCTTCATTGTTTTGAATCATGAATGGGGATATCTGACGCTCATCAGAAGTTTTCTCGTTCGCAGTAGGCCATGGAACGCTGGTGTCAACGGGTGCTCACATGATGTGGCTGACGTGGCGACCATTCCAGGTGGTTGTAGTCAGGAAGGCCGTAGTATACTCCCAAATGGCGTTACTCGTTAACCAGCCGGCACGAATCGGAGCAACTGCCGTCCGCGTTCCTCACGCGGTTGGGGATAGGAAGTCCTCGAAATCAACAGAGGCTGCGTCATGCTTCCCTGTTCTGGTAGCCGGCCATCCGCCGATTGCCACTGCGTCAGTCTTCTTTGGGCCGATGCACTCGTAGGGCGGATCTTCGTGAACACTGTCACTGTTGCCAATAAAAGTGGTCTTCATATCGCAGAACGACTCGAGCCACAAGGGATCGTGTCTTATATCGTCATCGTTTAATACAAGGCTTATCTCAGTAGCAATTGAGAGAGAGGCGCACAATCGAACCAACCATGTCCATTCCTTAGAATCAACTGTGTCAAGAACGTCCACGACACGAGATCAACGGATCAGTTGAAACTTTCATTGACTACGTTTCGGGCATAAGGCCTTCGTCAGGTCGGCTTAAATAATACAAGCACAATTATTAACATTTAACAGCATAATCACATGCATTTATTCAGACACTTCATTTAAACACATTGATTTCTTTTTCTTCATTGGCCTCGGTCTTTAATGCGTTCGCAAAGCACGTGAGACTCACAGAGTGATCTTCAGCGCACCTACGCGCTCTCTTTTCAGCTATCTTTTTCTGTGTTCTTCCTCGTCTTCTCACCGGCAAAACAAAAGATTCTCTCTCTTCTCTCTAAGCTTTTTCTGCATCTCCATTATTTTCTCTACCAGCAAAGCGCCAAACAAAAAAAAATTGATAAACATGTTGATGAACATCAGACCAGCGTTTAAAATAGGAGCTTGATGTGGCCTCCGCGTGTATAACGGCAGAGTAAGGAGAGAGTATAGCATAGGCAGAGGGCGCGAGTATAGTCAGCTCATTCTCCCACGAATCGTGTCAGTCCATCCGCAGATCTATCGATACAGGATTTAAACCAGTACAATGAAACTCAAAGTGCTCCGATGAACTAGTTAACCCTAAACTCACATAAAAAGCTACATATAATTACTACTCAACACATATAAGGAGAAGTGTTGAAGTTTTTTTGTAGAACCCATTTACGAAAAAAGAAACACTAATTAGGGTTAATTTTCGTTGCAGGCGATTTATGACGCACTACGGTCAGGTCTGCTGCTATGATGAGTCTGGATTCCTTATGCAGACACCATATCAGCCAGTCATCAAGACGCAGAAGGAATACTTCTACAATCCGGGCTACCCATTGAGAGCCTACGAATTCGGCACACCGCCCTACATGGGACAGTTCGAGGTTGTGTTTGAAACTTGCACATTTGTGCGACTCTCTACAGATGGGCTGTACCCCATCCTAGCTCCGGTCGCTTAGTCACAAATCGAAAATACTTTCTCATTTTCAGGTTCCTGGCCTATCGGTGTTCCATAATGACTACATGCCGTATTTCTTGTGCTGTAAATTTGCAGACTTCCGCTGTCAGATGTTTTACTGGAGACGCCCATCATCTGCCTGCCAGGAGTATCAGCCTCCAGCAACTGGTTAGATTCATGAACCCCTACATGATCTGAGCACCGGTTTAGTGTTTCTACCTCTTGCCGAGTCTGACACCACTGCGGAATTGCTATCCGAATAACGTTGAGTTTATATCGCACCGAAAAAGAAGCGCAGCCTTTTAGAAAAAAAAACCAACGAGAGTCACAGGCTGTCATGTCAACCACGAAATTGCCATGGTTTCTACGTGTGCTGGTGCGGAGCGGCGGTTAGAGAGAGCTAGGGAGCGCATTACAGACGGAGGTAGCAGCGTCGCGCGCTCCGCTCGCGTCATGCGTCGTGAGAATTACGATTTTCTACAGAGAATATGCAAGAATTCGTAAAGGTAAAAGGCTAAACACCTTCAGGACTATGCGAAAAACCAACGCGCTACAATTTTAGAACTCACACCCCTACAAAGAAACCTCTTCCCAACTTGTTAGCTAGTCCCCTTATAGGGTTCAACCCTGTCAGTATCGATAGATGCGAAACAGCAGACGACGCGTCCGCAATACAACGCCATCACTCTGCCTTGGCGCTCGTCTAAGGAATAGGAACGAAACGAGTATCATTTATGTCATTCGATAAGGAAATCGCACTCAGGTAATAGACGCAAAATCGTCAGGCCGAAGGATCTTTTCGATTTTCCGCGAGGCCACTTTTCTAGCCGACCGGTGTCGCGGCTATCTGAATCAAATGCCCACACATAACTGAATCTCTAATAATCTTGCTTTCCTTTCTTTTTTTTCACTTGTTCAGTGTTACTCTCTGCTTTTCAATTGCGATTGTCCGGGTATACCGCGCAAAATTGGAAGTGCTGCATCCGCGGCAAGATGTAGCAACACGAGCCAAAACCAAAAATTTTATGATTCCTCTTCCAAATTGAGCCATAGACGAAATTCAATTCAGGACAAGTGTCCGGAGCCGGAGTCTTCAACACGATAGACAATGACAAGTTCATCTTTAACGAGCCGGGTGTCTATAACTTCCTGTACATTCCGAAAACTATTCGGACGCCAGAAGTTCGAGTACAAGTTCGCATGGAGAGATACCCGAATCGAAAGGTGTGTTCTGTCGCATTTGTACTTTCTGTTCAAACCTACTTTGTCCCGAAAATAATGTATGTTATTGCTTTCAGGTAGATTTCGGCTTGTTGGGACGTTACATTTCACAGGCTGAACTTGTCCAACCGACAAATGCTACTGTCATAACTGGTGAGGATATGACTTTTTGAGTGTTTTGTCTCATCTAGAGATGCCTTTGAGGGCTGTGAACAGCCTACGAGGCTTTAAGAGTCGGCATTTCTAAGTCGGCATTTATGTTGGAATATCATGAAGCAATGGAATCGACAAGATTATATTGTGCCACCGGCACGAAATTCTCACCTGTGTCGTGAATTTTCTTTTCAAAGTTTTCCATGATGAGGGCTCTATATCGTGATGTCTTTATCATCGATGGCTGTTTTTCTACTCTTTAGTCTGACAACATTTTCAACCACTTACATCTGGAGAATGACGGTGTGTGAGTGAAAACACAATGCTCTCCATTTCTTTTATAACCCACCCTTTATCAATTGGGTATCATCAATTATGTTTACCATGAGAATTTTGTGCCGATGGCAATTCATAATCGTCTCTGAAATCGAAGAGTCTGAATTACTATAGGCTTCTCATTTTGAGGAGCAAAAAAAGTTTTGCCGTTTCGGAAGAATGCTCAGCAACAGCAACAACAACAATAAGAAAACTGAAAGTAGTGCATCAATGACGACAATCGATTCCTCGACGTTGTGCATAGTATTTTCCAGACGACTTGAATATATTACAATTTAGGCCTCCTTTTATGGGAGTCATAACTTGTAACTTGTTCAGATTGAACATCAAGATGTGGTGTTCATGCTCGTCGAGCCATAGCCGATCTCCTCTCGAAGTCTGATCAGTTCCTACAACTTTGGTCACATTCATAAATTGCTCGTCAGAGCACCCTTGTCATCTATCTGTAACAGGAATGCGTACACATTCTTGTTGCGTTGAAATCAAGAGACTCCATTGTGAGTTCCTAGCGACAAAGGCGACTTGTGTTTTGTAACTTTCTATAGTATAACAATTAGGAGCAAACACGTTCTTAAATACAATCCGTGCTGAGCCAGAGTAACTGTCTCAGCCTTCTCTTGCATTTGTGCACATTTTGGTGAGTCAACGACCTACGCATTAATCGTTTATTACTATCGACCGCACCAAGACGCTCTTATCGCCTACCCACAGAAAACTCCAGATAATTTGCCAGCGTCATAGCCGATCACCTCTCAAAAATGCACGAACATAAAACTGCAAGTATTCCACCGGATTCTCCATATCTCATCAGTTTCTTCGGTTCCACCAACCAGCCATTCGCATTATCTTCTTCACGAACCATAGCGCGATTTGGTGGTCAAACGCCTTTGCGTCTAGCAGTACCACCCAACACTCGATAGGTCAGGTACTCAAGCGATACCGACGCAGAACCCGGTACCACTACAGCATAGATTCCGACTGTTGTTCAATTTCAGATTTCAATTTTTTCGACTTGAATGCTGGTGGAGGGAGTCGACGTCTTGTGCAAGACGCAATGTCAGACCCTGTCAAAATGTTGCGCCAATGTCCTTGTCTGTTGGCAATGGTAATAGCGATTATGGGTCAAACGTTTAGCAGCCTGCAGGGATCAAGTGATTCTGCCTATGTCAGCTGTCATATGATCCGCGTTTTCCAAACTCTTACCCCCATTATCGTTGAGCAGTGCTACGCTTAACGTCGCCCTCCTCAGCGTCTGCACCTTCCAAAGGGTTTTCTACTAACCTGTGAATAAAGGCTTTTTTGTGAGAGTTCGACCGTTCAAGTACGGTGAATACGAGCAGCTGGAGTGAGATAGGCGAATCCCAGAAATCATCTTGATGAACGCTCCTGACTCGAAGTACCCTTGAATCCTCATGTTGTTGTATTCTCCGCTGGCAAATAGCAAGTGGGTCGTTGACTGTATGCCATACTTGGGTAGTTGAACCTCATCATTCACAATGGTATTGAACATTTTTTCTTCGCCTTAGCCTTTGACTGCACACCAGGCACTTCTAGGATCCACAAATCTATTGCTCGCATATGCGTTTCATAGGCCGAGACTTCAGACATTTCATGAAAGCTCTGGTGCTTCCTCCGTTTTGTTTGTTGTTTGCTTACACGGTCTGAGGTCTGCCAACTTTACCAAGCTATCCCTTGAGGAGCGAATTCACCATTGTGGAGTCAGTGTGGTCGAATTTGTTCTCGTGGAGGAGCTTCAGACCAGGAAGAACACAAGCCGCATCGAAACAACTCACGCCGTTGTTGATGCTTTAGATATCCAATTTTTCATGATGAGGGTGAGATTGATGTTGATTGCAATCGAAGAGGCTCAACTAGATACAATGGCAATCTTGTCAAACACTAAAAACTTTTCAACTCGGCGATATCTCTCATTTTTTCATCATCTTTGCGGCATAGTATGTGATTAAACTGGGCTATAACTGTCTTCACGACGCGTCCTCGTCGTGCTTGAGCAGAAAGTCGTGGAGAGCCCGGTAGCCTAGATACTGCTTTTGTCCAAACCCGCAGATCTCGAAGAGAGTTGGAGTGTCATTTGTAGCAGCACCCCGTGGAGACATCTGGATCCGCCTTGTGTTGGTTCGCAGGCGGTGAAGCGCATGGCATCCCGTCGCCTCTTAATCTATTTCAGAAATGAATACTTTGAACTCACGTATGTGCATTCACTGGTGTTGAGAGTAACAGAGTGAAAATGAATGAGAAGCCCCTCAGCAACATGCTTACCCTATCAGTTCGTGATCATGAAAAGTGCTTACAAATGATTTGTACACGTATGATAGTCCGGCTCCAACACGTTTCACGCGAGTCGGAAAAGGAATCCGGTGCTTATGATGTTAAAGGACGCGGTCGCACACGCTAAGTCGCGGAAGATCAGGTAGAATGGACAAGTGATGCGGTATTTGAATCACCGTTACACAATATCAGTAAACGATAGGATACCGACGGAACGAAGGCGCACAACTAAACTCCCTTTTACTCTGTGGTCAAAGTTCTTCACTAAGAGTCCTGTAAGAGGGTATGATGATCGTTGTGGAAATGGAAGTGTAACTGCCGCCTGAAAAACCGTCCCTATGATCAGTCACCCACCGTCCGGTGGGTGATTTCGGTGAACAGGGGGTGATGCATCCATGGGAAGCGAGAGACGTTCTGCTATATCGACCCCACGCTCGAGTCGTGACTACGTGCTTATGATGCTAAGTATGAGAACTCGCAAAGAGCTCTGCAATCCAAAATTAGCGACTAGTAGCAAACGAATATGATTCATGTCCTTCACTCTACGGTACACCGATATCTCTTCAGGCAGGTGACAATGGATGGCACAGTAGCGACATCCTAGTGTTGTGCTCTGCTAGGTCTGCCACGTACACAATACTTTGATTTGGGTCTCATACCACTCACTTTCACATGAGCTTGATATTGATACCCGAAGCATTCATTCAATAACAAACCTTCGATTACCACACTATGATAAAATCTAGCAAGTGCCAGCACCTGCACCATCTACCCTCCCATTGATCTTCGTTATAGTTGAACGGACGGCAGTAACATCTCCTTCTGTCGAGCCATAGTTGGCCCCAAAATCACGAAGACTTGTATTTTACAAGGAGCTGCTTGGTTAAAAAGTCTGATCTTCGCGTTGAAGGACGGCCGATTGTGCAACCTAGATCTCGTAAAAAAACAATCGTTGACAGCTCCAGCGATTATCTTCGAATCGCAACACAAGTCGGGCAAATCTGATCTCCGCCGACTTGACCGGTTTAACCGCACCCCTCATCTGTGAAGTTCTGCTTATCTCAGACTTCCAGATTTCACCCATCACTTGCGTGAAACGTGGCACTCCGAACAACGTCCTCTCCATTGCGCGCTGGGTAGCTCGAGAAGCGTGAAGGCCAAGTTTCCCCAGCCTGCATTCGAGGTCGAAAATTTGTGGAATAGATGCGGTGTGCACGTAGTCGGATATTTTCTTTCGTCATCACAACATTTTCGACGATTTCGGAAGCGACTCCAGCTTGGCTCAAAAACCAATACTACAAATTTATCGCAGAATCTATTTATACTCGAGCGCCGCCCTTTGGCCTTGCTGGATTCTTCTTTTGTTATGTTTCACCAACTTCCTTCAATCTTTTCCGTTGATACGTTGCACCATAAAGTTTAAGGGTGACTTCGTATTCCTTGGGTTCCGCCATTCGTATAGAAACCATGTTCATCGTAGCTTTGCCCATTCAATTTCAGTTATTCCTCCTACGCGTTCAGCCCAGAGCAGCTTCTTCAAGTGCCTTCTTCGTCCACTTGTCAACGGCCCTTTATGTTCATACCTTAGTTCGTACAACAAGTCAAAGTACAGACCACAGAATCGAAAATCACAGGAAAACTTCAGAAAAAAAACTTCACGTTGAAAAAGTCACAATACAGTAGGAGTGCTCAGATAGATTAGTTTTCAATCCTAAGCGCTAAAAGATTCAATGCAATCGCACAAGGTAGCTCAAAAATTAGTGCTTGGCACAGATCCAACGAAACGCTGGTAAATCATGGTCACACAAACACCTGCATCAGAATCACTTTTAATACCGTACTAAATACAAAGAGCGTGATATTGTAGGCGCTCACCTCTAGGGCACTACAGAGACATACTGTTCTCTGGAAGTCATCCAATACTCATTCCAGGCATAGCCATGGAAGCATCTGGTACAGATCGTGTTTATGTGATGGCCCGAAAGGACACGCGACGCTTCCGCTATCGTACTGACATTATTGTTGGCAACATTCTCAGATACTTTGACACAATCAGGCTGCAAAGATTCAAGGGTATGTTTTTGCAAATATCTCTAAAAATGGATACTCTAAGGAGATCACGCTCCTCTCGCAGTCTCATACTCTTCTCAGGTGTCCTTATCTATGTGAACAACGTCGAACGCGGTCAGCCTGAAATTTACGTGGTTCTCGAAGAAGCCCAGATTGGAGTTCGTGTTCGCGAGAGTTATGCTCTTGATATTGACCGACTGCCAATGTACCAGGAAAGCATGGGTATGCTGGACATTCAACTATCCGTGCCTCCACAATACGGAGTGGTAAGCCATTCTGAGTAACAGCTAACTAATTGAGGTTTTTAAAGTTATCGGCAGTCTCAACTCTGATATTTCAGAGACCGGATGGTGACAAGACGCGAGAAACGGAGCAGCGCCAGCGATACGATTTACCAAGGATCAGTGGCTTGATGAGACCATTCCCGGAACAGACAAGTGCAGCGCTGATGCAAGGACTAACTCTCCAAGACGTGAACTCGGAGACATATCGGCAGCAGATCGTCAACAACTGTAAGGAGAAAGGCATGGAAGTAACATTAAATCATAGTCGATAGTCTTATTGCTTCCAGACAGAATAGTTGGCTCGGGAGAGCCGGGTTCTGAACAAAACCCGGTTGGTACACTATCCCAAGGTCTGCCGACAGACAATATGTTCACCACCAGCAAAGACGAGGACAAGCAGTTCGACGTCTTTCCAGAGGCGAACCTTCGAGCTGGTCCTATCTACAAGATGGCACCAATGTATGACATGTGAGTTATTTTTCCACATTGAAAAGCAGGGTCAGGCAGAAACTTGATTTTAAGATTACCTGGCAAATCGATCACAAACCTTAGTCAGTTCCCAACTATCATATATGGAAGGGACTGAAAGAAGAGAAAAACCTGCATCAGGTGACATTCTAGGACAAATACCTCCGTTAATTCACAGACCTGTAGGTTAGCTTATCAGCGCGCACATCACATGAATGAGAAAAATTAGAATTAACAGAAGAAAACACAGAAAAATTAGAATCAACAAAAAAACACAGAAAGCCGAGAGACTGGGAATATATGGAAATGTTTGATATTATGCCGCAAGGAGCGCGCATGAGAGGCGTTGCGTTTCGATCACAGCGCATATTTTCAAGGAGCTTATTTGGCATCTCCGCAATCGATCTACTACAAATCCCCAGATCTCGAACTTGAAACTGCTCCGAATTTGAATTCTGAATTCTTAGCACTGTTCTCTGCAGGTGCGTGTGAAGATCGGGGGCTACAATTCTCCGGCATCAAATTTCGGCCGGATCATGGCTTCAAACATAATGCTTGTATTCAAACTAGATGCGAGATAAATTCTCCGCCTTTAGTGGTCCCTACCGTTTTGACCCGCAAACTGGTATGGATATCAGTCAAGAGCTGAATAACTGTCGAGGTCTACAAGAGGATACTTCATGTGAGTTCAATATCGGATGATTGACTCCCATCTTATCCTGTTTCTTACGTAACCAATGAGGTCATTATCGAATGGTGGTTTGCTCCTACTAAACAATTAATTCCATTTCTATTGCGACTTTCAGTGAATTTACAACCCTATCAAAGCGTGGTCAACATTCAGTATGGCCTTCAGCATTGTCCAGACGACTCCGCCTCAATCATCAGCGATTGCGGTGATAGCGTGAGTAGCCGAGTGTACTTTCTGTACTGAATATTAGGCCAAACACCTTGGTTACGACTTCGTAGTACACCCTTTTAATTGCTTCTCAATATAACCTCCCCGAAAAATGCGTACGCCACGAAATCGTTCGCAATTTAGGTGCCATGTTTGTATAACTACGCTTTGCTGCAGTCAAAAGTGTTGGCGTTCGAAGAGCAGGATGCTTGGAACAGTTTTGGCGCTGAACGAATGGAAGCCGTCAGACAATGTGCGTAATTTTTCTCATTTGGGATTCGCCATTTACTTTCTAATCCACTTTACAGACAACAGCTGTGGCGCCATCAACATTGAATATCCCGAATACATGATGAAAACTCCTGCCTTGGCCTCCGGTTATCTTCAAGGCGATGTTGCCCGATTTGGATGCTATCAGACTCACTGGGTCAAGGGCGATCACGAGTATAAATGTGAGTGATCACAACCTCACACGAAACTATGGAAACACTACTCACACAGAAGTGTGCAAGCACTAACTTTTGTGAAATTTGTTCACAACTTAGTGGATGCAATCATGCTAACCGCCGATATGACAAAAAAATGCGAACCATTCCAAAACTTGCACGTTATGCGCCTCTAACCAGGCAGAAGTTGACTGCGATGCTAGAATCCAAGCGTGATCCTATTGAAAATTGCATGATTGCACATATTTTCAGGTGGAATCGTGGTGGACTACAACAACCCCAACTCTTATCGCTTTGAATGGAACAAAGGTTCCCAGCCTTGGTGCCGTTCCCGAGTGAAAGAGAACTATTTCAAATGGATCACTGTCATCTTCAGTATAGTCGCCATAATTCTGGTATGAAGTATTCCTCTTTAGAAGAGCCCGCAAGTTTTTTTCTTGTTTTTTTCTGCAAATATGAACAGCGACTTACAGGCCATCATGGTCGTGTTCCTTGGATGTTGGTGCGTAAAACAACGAAAAATTCAGGAACAGCGACAGTACACTAATTACCCTAGCAATACGGTAAGCTTTCGAGTTACCTCATGCCCATACTTTTTTCGATTAGCTTCTTCAAACACTCTTTTCACTATTTCGTCTAACTTACCCTTTACCAAAGTTTTCACAGCACTCAGTTAGATTTGAAAAATGTGCAGTCTCAGAAAAAAACCGAGTAGAGCTTAGCTTTCAAAAACCAATCTACGATTGAGATTTAGGCAGTCTTCTAATTAAAATTCCCCTGCTTTCCTCTTATCTTCTACAGCAGTCAGAACGTCAAAAACCTGAACTTCCAGGGGTACACAAATAAGGCTCGAGTGGCATCCATTGGCTCTCTCGATGGCGCTCCTCAGCTGACCCAAAGGTTCCCCGCCCGAGGTACTCCGACGACGCTGGAGCCAGCCAGGTGCGTAATTATAGACCTCAATACTTACTGTTCAACCTAGGACACTTTCCAATTCTCCTACACATATGCCACATTTTCAGGTTGTCACCAATCTCATCAGCTGCTGAAGTGCGACGACCGCAATCGCAGAATCTTTTCGGACTAAATACAAGCGTGTGAATACGAATATGACCATAAAGATTACGTGCCTATATTTTTCTCATCATCATTGTATAGTACCATAACTTATTTTGTTCTCTTGTATATGCTCACTAATTTCATTTGATGACTTACATTGATCTGTGTGCTGGCCATTTACTTACAGGCTTTTTGTCGAAATCTGTGCATAACTCCCAGAGAAGTCTTTCAGTTGTTTTTTTTTTCATGTTGGACCTTTCTATTGAGTTTTCTTGATAAAGAAAACAAAGATGAAGCTAATAAAGATTTTCAATTAGGTCATTGGGTGTACATGAATTTGTGAAAAAAAAGTTCAGCATCTATTACATAGCTCTTAGCAAAATTTTCCAAATGTGGAGGCTAAGTGGATTTCTCGGAATCCTTCAGATTTCACTGGTGTCCCTCAAATCACGGGCACCTTGTCAAATATTCCTCATTCATGCGGACAGCAGTATTTCAGCAAAGATTCACATCAGCCCGGTCATAGCTCATGCAGCTGTCGTGGTCGTGTTGCGTCATGAACACCTGCACTTGAAAATGTGCCACCGCTTTGTTCGCGATGACATGATACCGCAAATAAACCGCTGCCACGACACGAAATCGATACATTCACAAAAACCTTCAGGCCTGGTTAGACCCTTCATAATATAAGAATGAATTCAACGCCGAAAAATGGCCGGTTAACGAGGAGCGATAAGTTAAGGATATACAAGGATGTGTAGACACAGTCTATACGATTCTTATCCTTGATTGGAATGGCATCACGAAGTAATACGAACGATGGCACGAAGCGAAAATTTGAGTGGACGAGGATTTCGAAATACGGGCTAGACGCAGATACACAACCCGCTTTAAAAACGACGCACACTACATTACCGCACCATTTTCCTTGCCCAAACAGCGTGACCCGCATCTCCACTGTTAGTTTGAACTTTGTTAGATCGTATTTTCTAAAACATTTCCAGAATCCTTTTAATGAGATCAGTACAAGCTAGCATGCGTGAACAACAATTTTATCTCTAACAAGTTACCGGAAAATTCGCATTTCCACCTTAAAATCTAGCACTGTGAATTGTTTGGGTGACGGCTGAAATGCAAGAATGACGATTCCAGAAGGAAATATATTATTTTCGACGAAATATTACAGTGAAAATTGCTTCACTTATACATTCATATGACCGATCAATCGAGAGATCGCGGCGTCGAACACACGTGGCACGCACGCAAGCGAGAAGGTAATGATAGTTTCATTGCCTCCTCGCTTGCGTGCGTGCCACTTGTGTTCGACGATACATTGCATTGCTCTCCTAAAACCCGTAGTACTCGGAAATTAAGCTCTTTAGTTTTTAAGCGAATCATGGTAATGCTAACCCTATCGCGACCACGCCTATACCTGTTTTACTGCCCTTATAGGAGTGAAATTCAGATTCGCAGTTGCGTACGGCCGCCTTGCAGCCTACAGCTAGAGGATAATCGTGTCGGGAGCACCGTAGTCCCAGCAGGATTTCGCAAGGCGGGCGTGTCGCAACAGGTTGTCCGCAGTTGCGGACTAGAATTTTCTTTTTATGGCATAGTATACGATCACAAGATATCAAGGTAGTTGAATACAAACTTAGGGATTAGGCAGGACTTGAACCCGCATCGCATCACTTTCGTGTGAAAATGTTACCACTGCACCACCGGCACCCTGGCTTCAATCCTCGGCTAGTTTACACAAGAGCTGTTTAGACACAACAGCGATCACCTGACAGTGGGTATGATCCGGAAAGGCTAAATCGGCATCAAATTTAGTTAAGCTGAGGTCTTTGAGAGAATTAATCTTGACGTTAACTACCCTATGACCGCCTCATTCCAAATGCTTCGATAGCTTTGATTTTCTCTTTCCCGCTCTCGAGCAGAAGCCATTTCCTAATCAGTTTTTTCTCGACCCCTCCCTACAGTGGTGTCTTCTTTCCGTTTTTCAAAGTTTGGCAAGAAGTTTCCCTAACCCTCCCGTAATCCATTTCTTAGGCCGGGTACATACTCCACGCAACGAGCGACGCGACACGATGTCTATCTTTCATATCGATCCAAAATCGATGTAAATGGCATGCGCTCTCGCGCGCACCATAGAGTACGAACCTAGCGATTTCGGTCTCTCGCATGCTGGTACCCTAATGTTCAACTTTCCACCCGGAGGTTCCATGTTAAAACACATTCAAAAAATCATATTTCATTATGTACAAAAGCGATGACTCAATCAATCAATCCATACAACAATTAACATATCAATCAACGAACTCGGCTCTATAAATCACTTACAATGGGCAAAACAAAGTGTACTGTGTCCGCAACCCATAGAGTTTACACTTCCATTGCGCCCGCAGGCAGCAAGCGGCGGATATGTAAACCCAAACAAAAGAGGGGGGGGGGTCGGATGTTACGAACAAACAGTCGGACACAGTACAGCAAACACACCAATGGGAAGAAAAGAGAAAACAACCAGAAGAGAAACGAAAATCGATAAATCAATACCCATGAAAGTGGACCACGACAACGGGGCGGGCTAGTGTTGCGCGCGCGTTTTTGAACTATGGCCAGCGTCAGTGGTGCACACCCGCTACGCTTCTACCATTGATTACTAACTGCTCTATGCGCAAGCGACTCTGGGGTGCGCACCTAGCTGCGACCAACTGATCATAGTTCATTCGTGTGCGTGCATGCGGTGACTGACTATATCAAGGAAGCTGATGAGTTAATACTAGTTGCAGATAATATGACTATAGCTAACTATAGGTAGGTACTTAGTACTATTATTAAATACATACAGATTTATGAGAGGTTAAATTTTAGGCGAAAGAAAGGTCATATGGATGAGGGGTTGGAGCTCATCAGAAAGCTGAAACGCCCTGAGTAGTCGATGGAACAAAAAAGGATACAGAAATATGTAGCATGCAAACAACCGAGACGGGTAACAACTGTGTGATGATGACAGATCCGGAAGCGATGACAGGGTAACCTGAAATTTAACGTTTTGAACAGACTCCAGGTAATTTTCATCGTTTTTAAACAGTTCTATGAGGTGGAGCCAAAGTTTCTGGCAGTCTATATGGTTCACAGGTTCAGCTACCACCAGTTACGACTGCGCGTGAATCCTGGCAAAAGGCAGTCAAATCGATGATTGATTCAGCGCGGGGAACTTGGGGTGAGGCCCCCTCAGAGTCGGACGGTTGGCTGTAGCCATCCTGATCGATACGCATATAATACAATGCTCTTCAACTCAATCCCCCGATGGGTCCGGTCGAAGCCCGCCTGAGCCGTCCTGTCTGGTCTCTGGTCGTCTCAATCGATATGCATGTAATACATTGCTCACTGAGGTGAAAAAACTCGTAGGCGCTCGACTACGCCGTCAGCAGTGCGCTCGAGTGCGCCCTCTCAAAGGCACTGTTCACGATAATCTTCGATTTTGAGATTAGTCGCTAAATCGATTGTTTGGCCCCCGAGTAGAATCGAAGTGACGAAGAAACGGAAGGGCACGAAATCCTCAAGTATCAGCCCGCCTCTTAAGTATCAATGGAACTGTTCGTTGTGACAATGGAATCGTTTGTGGACCCGTCTTTTGCAATTCTCCATTCTGTGTTGATCCGTTCTTTCCTTCGGGCCCTAACTAATACTGTTTTGCCAAATATATTCTTCTTTTTTCGACTAGTCCCATTTTTTACCGGTGACAACCACCGAGAACATGTTCATCCAACCAAACAACTAGTCCAGGCCATAGAATAATGTCACTGAAATAAGACGAATTAGTGCGTTTCTCGCCGTTTCTTCGTGATTTTGGTAACACTTGGTTGCCAACGCATTGTTTTGAGTGGAAAACTTGGAAACGAGAATCATCGTGAACACTGCCTTTAACCGATTGACATACAGCCAACCACGGACGGGTGAGAAGGGCTTGATCCGACCTTCGGCCGACTACGACGGTGCCCTACAAAGCCCGACGGAGACGGAAGATCGATAAAGAAACGTGGCTCTGCACGGATGAGGTGCGAATGGTGGTCCAAGAAAAGAGGAACGTGTACTACACTTTCCTCGCTAGTAAGACGGCGATAACTGGCAGAAATGCCGCGATACAAAGCAGTCTGCTAAGATGGCCGTTGCGAAAGCAAAGGCAGTGCAGTACGGATAGCTGTATGATACCCTTGCGAAATCCCGCCAGCTTGCAACCGAAGACATTGTGAGTTTCCATGGTGTTAACTACGCTTATGGTCAGATGCTCATGGACATTGGGAATGTGATGAGAAGGTGGCGCAACTACATCGAGAAAATCTCGTCGGAAGAATTTGTTCATCTGTCTGCCTCTGAACACCCACTCACAAGCGATCTTGTGCAGCTTATCGCAACCGAAGAAGTGAAGACGGCTTTGAGATGTATGAAGCCGGGGAAAGTCTAATAGCAGACAAGTGGAAGTCACGGTACTGGAGTTCCACTGACTGGCTTGCACAGTTTCCAACCAGGTCATTGCAGAAAAGAAAGCACCCGAGGACTGGCAGCGAAGCACGGCCATCCCAACCTGGAATGCCTTTCATGAATACGGCGGCAGGGGTAGGGACGCGCAATATCGCACGTTCGCACCAAATTCGGATTGAAATCGTGCACTCCCTGACCCTCGCCGCCGCTTTGATGCATGTTACCCCTGGAACAGGGGAGACAGCCTACAATAATAATAATTCATTACGCTGTAGAAGACAGAAGTTCAAGAATATTCGGAAATGTCTAGCGGACCGTTCGAATTACTGCCCAATATGTTAACTGTCTCGAACCGTGAAAGCCTTTGGACGCATCGTCCATCGTCGAATTTGTGAAATCGTCGAGATAACGAGCAATCAGTGTGACTTCGTTGCCAACTGCGGGACCATGGACGCCATTCACCCTGCACGACTATTGATTGAGAAGCATAGCGGCAAAGATTCGCTCTGTTTGGGAAAGGCATTCGATCGATTTCTGCATGAGGTGGTCTGGTTTGCTTTACGGCGGCACGGTGTTTCAGAGGAGCTCAGAGACTGGGTCGAAGTTAATTAAGCCGATCCAAAAAGTCGGGCTCAGGCTGCTGCAGGAACATCGGATTTGGCCACTACCCCACGTAGTTTTCAAACACAATTACTCCGGTTAGATTGATGAGATTTTGGCTTTTAATCGCGCGAAGTCTGTTCCTCTTTTTCCCAAACAAAAACGAAAATTTTTTCAAAGTTTACAGACGAACCTTCCAATATTCACGTCATATATAACTCTGGTTCACTAGGGAGGCACGTAGCTGGGAGGCATCCTTTGGTTTGGAACTGGTCCAGCTGAGCCCAATCGTGGCGACGCAGCTGCCAACGGCGGAGGTGGTTTATACAACGGGTTCTCATGTTGCGAAACCTGAAAAATCAGCACGTAGATAGTAGCATGTACCATTACGCATGAAAAAATATGTCATACCTTCAAAGCCGGCCGTTCCTCCTTGGTGAGCATAGGAGTGGCCGCATTTGCCATTTCAACGTCTTCGGCCACTTCTTCAGGAAACACTACAGGCATGCCCTTGCCCATGTAGTCGGAAGGTTTTTCCTGAGAAGGCCGTTTTCGTTTCTCACTCTTCTCTATAACACGTGTTAACCCAATGATTACCTTCTTCTTGTTTTTCTTCATAGCAGTGCACACCGCCAGGATGAGAACGGCCAAAATCAGAACCAGAATGAGCACACCAACGAAGACCGCCCATGGGAACGTTGCCTGATCTGCCGCTTCCATTGTGGGTGCCGTTGACACGGGTTCCTGAAATAAGAAGTTTAGTGGGTTTTCAAAGTCATCTGTCAGTTGTTGGCTGATCCACACGTTTCTAGCAAACATGCGTGAAAATTTTCCCTCAACAGATTAGCTGTCGACAACTTGTCGGAGACATTTTATGTTGCCCATAGGTTGCAAGCCAAGCAACCGTCCTGATTTTTTTATGGATTTCATTGAGTAAACTGTCCACAGTTCATTAACAGAAGTTCATAATGGCAAACATTTCATTACTACTCACCACTCCCTCGTCGATGCAACTGCCACTGAGATCGAGACTAGCTTTTCGCACATGGAACTGTGAGCCAATTAATTTCACAAATTCGATTTTGGTCTGAGATCGCTGTCGCGTCAACATCGTATGCCGAATACTATCGAGAGCATCGTGAGCGCAAGTCTGGAAAAAACCACAATTAAGTCAGCAGCTGCTGCGTTTGTGCTGGACTAAAATAAAAGTATCCGGACAGATCATTTTACCTTGTGAGGCACTGTGTTGTTACTCCACATCACTTGAGTTTTAGTGGTGTTTCCAGTGATATTGTGTATGGTGATCGCGTCTGGTTTGGATCGGAAGGCGTTGGCCAACTGATGGACAAAAGCAGTAAGCGACGACGGCCTAGAGAATCGCGCCACAGACGTGTCCAGTTCGAGCTGTACCATGTGATTGTGGGGAAATGACGGTGTTACTGTGACTTTGAATGGAGCGGACGCCATCTGAAATGTGATTAAGAAACTATGGAGCTTTCCAGATAAGAACCTAATACAGGTGACTCACCTGTCCAGATTTATCCCTGGCTTCCAGACGAAACTCGTGATCTCCCTCCTCCATTGGCACACCCTTCACCTTCTTGTGGTCGTAGAACATCCAGGATTCCTACAGTATAACAACGATGAGTTTATCATAGGAAATGTTTGGAGGCAAAGTGAAAATACGGCAATGACGATTGAAGAGTGGCCAGGTATTGATTAGTGCGCGATCTCGCAGCGCTACGTCGATCAAAATGCGCGCGTGCTGCACTGCATAAAAGGAGCCATTTTAGACTAGGAGGGCCACTCATCCCTGTGGCTTCATCTCATATTCCATTTTAGTTATTTGTTACCTCACTTCGTGTCATTATGTGCTGCTTATTATGAAGGTCATTTCTACTGTTTAGGTGTTTGCTTGGATATTTCTGGCCGTGAGTATGGTACAACAAAAACCTATACAAGAAAATCGACACAGTACGTCAACGCTTGACGCGAGGTAAGTTCCTGCATTTTGTATCGCCTACTCAAGCGGCAACCGAAGGTTGACTTCGACGGCTAAGACATCGTCTAAAGAGAATTTTAGAGCGACTTGTACAACAAGCTCCAAGAATGCTTCCAGTCCTTGTCTGGAAACGGCTACCTGTACGTAGCAAAAGTTCTGGACGGATATGGTTAAATAGGATTTGATGCCAGTGGGCATCGAAAGACAGTTCAGGCGCGATGTTTTACTCCGCAGGAAGTGGAATAGTAACAGTGGGACGGACTGCGATCAAATTGTGGCTAAAGTCCGCGACAAATGGATACGGCCGACTACTATGACGGTACACTTCGGTGAAGATGCGGAATGACCGCGTAAGGCGGAAATCACCCGACTAAGTCGAGTAAGTAAGTCGTCAAAATAATAAAGAACAAGGTGCGCCGAAATTACGGTAACTACATCAAAGAGGGAAAAACGTTCCAGATATCGATCACCTGGAAATTTTGAGAGGTTCGTACAACCGTGGTTATTTTCTCGTTAGCATTCTAGCTTATCTCGTTCAGTGTTTGGTGAGTGAACGTTTTTTTTTACTGTCCGTTTTAAATGAAGTCATTGCGTCACCCTCAATCTAACTTAAAGTCACATTCGTTTTGGGCCGGTGGACCCCCAAAACGACTAGGATGGCTCAAAAGGTAATGCAGAACGTTGCCCAAATAAACACCTTATCACGTTTTGCCAAAGCCAAGTTACTCAAGAATTGAAGAATTGTGATCAACAGATATCGAAGAAAGCAGAAAATCAAAATGGAGTTACATTCATTATTTCTGTGTTTGACTGTATTACATATGTTCTCTGATTTTCCTATATTTTCATATTCATCTTTCACATGACTGTCTTAAACGTCGATACAAATCAAATCAAATCAAGTCTTGTACAAAAGTACTCCAGACTCGTATTCAGGACATGAGATAACCCTCAATGCAATTTTGTCTCCTACATTCCGAAAACTGCCTTACGGGCCCTTTCGCCTAACTAACTAGGGATCGACAACTTGTCGCAAACGCCGTTTCCAACGAAATTATTACCACTTGATATACCTCCAAAGAGGCTTTCAAAATTATGTTTGTACCTATTTCGGAGTTCTCTGAACCGAGCTATGTGGGTTTCCTCAGTTGGGCGCTAAAGTAAGGGGGCACCTACCAGGCAATTATGAGGGTGTTATGAAAATGCTTTCGAATTTGGCTCAAAACTGTTCGCTGGGGTTATCCGGAATCCTGAGCATCACGTTGAGGTCTAATTGTCGATTTTCGGGGAATCTCGACAAGTCGCGGAAAAAATTCTGGGCAGAATGCAACTTTTGGTGATTACAACAACGCAATGACAGATTTGCCTCGAAACAACCCTGTGATTCTGTATACCATACATTTCACAATGTTTTGTCGGAATAGATCTGAAAGTGTGACTTTCACATTATAAAAGATAAAATGAGATTTTTAGATGAAAATAGCGAAGAACCTCCACTTCTTTTTGTTTTTCGTTTTATTCATTGTGCCTACTGCTATTGGTTTGATTTGTTTCATGCGTACTGTTCTTCTTTCTTTCTATGCGCACTTTAGCGTGCATGTTAATAAATAAATAAATAATAAATAAAGGTTATTTGGAGTCCCCAACTGGAATCTGAGGTAGTTTATCGATTTTCGATAGATTACGGTAATTTACGATAGGTATACGGTAGTTTGGAAAATGTCTCAGATTTGGCTCATCACTTCCCTATGGGAATTTTCTGGGGTGCTGAACACGAATTTGGAGTCTAGTTATCGATTTTCGAATTACTAAGGTATGTCTGAGTGACCTAAAAACCCTATCTAATGTGACTCTCCCATTCCCCAGCAGATTATTGTACTTTCTGACAGGGAGAATGGCAGCCCATTGCGCAATTTACAAACATCGGCCTCTTGGGTCAATCTCCAGGTAATCAAGTCTGACTCGTTGCTCGCCATATCATCCGGTAGCCATCAACCGCTCTTCGATAGGTCACCTAAAGGACGAAACCAACCAACCTTTTTGCCAATCGGTTGCACCGATAGCCGCAATTTGAATGTGTCACCATCCTCAACATCCTTGAAGGTGCTCACTGGTATAACCATCTCGCAATACACGCCCCTGAAAAGAGATTCAAATTAGCCAGGTCAGTCCCATGTATCCATCTCACTAAATCTAACACCCATTTACTGCTGAACTGCTGACCCCGGGAAGGAACTCAGCCTTGGATTGGGTTCGGCGGCTCAAATGACATCTGCATGCCTCATTTCCGCCATCCGCGATAATACTGCTCAATACGGACAGCTAATAGGTGTCAAATGTTGAGCGATTATGCCCGGGAAAGAATCTGAACCTCACTAATTAGATTTTTCTGTCAGATTTTGCAACCTCAAGACTACCCATGAACCCCGATTGTATGCATTCGGCCATCCAATTTATTGCACGAATTCCAATTTGACGTCCAAATCCCCGTCCTAACCCCTAGCAGCCATTTATAGAATAGATTGCGTCGAAATGGACCCATAACCGCTACAATGGAATCACCCCAGGGTGGTGAACCTCAACGGGTGTCGACATATGTAAGCGGCGGCAAATTCATCGCCCGGGTGTGGGTGTAAATCCTCAACCCCAGGGAATTGTATTTCATTCGCTGGGCAATTGAGACCGTCACGTGCATGTGCACCAGCTGTCCGTCTGGCATACTTGGACGCGCAGACATTTGACGATTAAGGCTTCATTCTAGATAAGCCATCCTATCCGAAAGGGAATTCATTTGCTATAATTCCATGCCCACCTAATAGAGAATCCCGAGGTGATCACAAAGGTACTTCTTATATCGCTTGAAAGCCCTTACGAAGGGAGTTATGGCCTTTCGAAATGTACCCGAGTAGGTGGACGAGTTGTCTCAGCTGGTGTTTTACTGCAATTTTGCAGCCTTGAACGCGACAGAATGAAGAGTGCGTATAGAAAAATGAGGGAAAATTTGAAAATACCGATTGAAATTCTTTACTCGTCCCGCCTCTGTTGAATTCGACATTTCGCCCAAAGGGGTTTGGCCTTCGAAAAACCTTCTATATTTGGCTAATTTAGAGGAATGCGGATCATGCGATTTGCAGAGGATACATGGGAGGAGTCTATATTACAATGATTTGATATTTTTTATAATCATGTTCATGGTTTTTTTGCGCCAGAGAGATCTGAAAATTAACTCAAATCTAGTGGGCAATACATCTTCAGATAGGAAAATTGAGTTTTTAGGTCGATTTCTATCATAAGAAAGAGCCTTTGCTGTATAATGTTTGCTGGGGAAGAGATACCATGTCTTCCAAATAATCTATATATGGGAGGAAACTAGGCCACGCCTCTTGGAGGAAACCATAAGCCACACCCTTTTGGACGAGCTTTCCATCTCAGTGGCTACATACTCGCAATCTCGCCATTTTTTCTTTTTTCTTGACCTCGTTTTTCATTTTTCTATTCTGATAATGACGGAATGAGAGACAGCCCTCCAGACGAAACTTGTCCACCAAGCCTTAGCCCTTTAGACTCAAGAAGTCGGGGGGTTCTATTCGGCCACGATTGGCTTTCAACTCGACTACAAAGCGGTTGGACGACGATATGGCCACGTAAATTCCTTGCGCCACGTGGCCTAATCGTCGTCCAAGTGAGAAGCACGTGGCGCCAATCATAGCCGTTCCACTCGGCCACGATACGCTTTTGATTCGACTACGATGAGTTTGGACGACGAACGAGCCACAATGCCCATGATTGAACACGTTGATCGATCGCTTCAGAACTGACCCGGCGCATGTCAGCCGCACAGCACGTATATAAGGGGCTCGATCCCAAAGAGAGCGCAGTGCGCCTTTCGGGCCGCTCCTGGAAAGTCCCTCGCTGTCGACCGTGGCGAAGGTGATGTCCCTGTCGCGGACTGCTGTGGGGGTGATCCCCAACTGCGGTCCGTGACTTGGACCGTATCCTTGTTGGGGGGAGACCCGCTCCCATCGAAGGTGTGAAAGCCCGCTCCCAGCGCCACGTGCTCAAATCGAACAGGCCACGTGCTGCTGCGTGGGAGACGGGGATTCGGAGAAGGTTTTGCGTGTCTGGGCCACGTGCTCCTATTGAACAGGCCACGTGCTTTAGCGTGGGAAATAGGGTGCAGCAAAAGTTTTGCCTCGCTGCGCCACGTAGTGCTATCGAACAGGCCACGTGCTCCTCGGAGCAGCACGTGCTGCTGCAAAAGTTCCTTTCAACTCGACTAGGTACCCGAATAGAAAGCCTATCGTGGCCGAATAGGACCCCCGACTCTCTGAGGACTCAGACTTTTAGGAGCCATAATTCTATTTGCAGAGGTTCCGAGCTCTTCTATGTACGATTGTGACTGCCGTCCGGTTCTTAGTCAGTGGAAAATAGATAACGACAACCCGTCCACCAATCTTTCGCACTTCAAAATGTTTGAACGCTGAAAGTTAGGTGGACGAGTTTGTCGTTGTATACCAAAGAATTTTTCGACAGAGAACTGAGCAAGCAAACTTCAACAAATTTCTGAAGTGCAATGACGCTTGCCTAGTATGGGATCTAAATTATTCTGAATGAGCGACGGATAATATGAGGAAACCCGGGGTCATGCCTTCAGAAGGAAGCCTGATGTCACGCCCCTTTGGACGAGTTTACGACCCTAATAGAGCTCGGATTCGCCCTCATTCTCGAAAGATGAATTTGGTTGTTTTCTTAGACTCACTGATAATTTTTCCTTGCTGCCTATGACCGATTGATAAACGAGTCGCAGACAACTCGTCCACTCAGTCCCGCCCTATATGCATGAATCTTAGAGAGTCCATAATTCTATTCATATGATATGCTGAGCGATTGTAGAGACGGTGGAGTCCTGCAAATCGCTAATTATTTTTTACGATGAGCGTTACCGATTTCTGAGTATTCGAATGGGTGCTAGGTGGACGAGTTGTCTCAGTCAGAGACGTCAATTGAGAATTTGAAACAGAAGGTACGTACGAGAGCGGAACTCAGCAGGAAAGCCATCGAATGAACTCCAATCCGCTTCTAACCTGTCTACACACATACAACTCGTCCAAAAGGGCGTGGCCACGAGTGTTTTCTCTGTCTCTCGCTCAAGGGGAGGAATTGGGACTCCACACTTGGCAGGAAATCTATGGGGGGTTCAGCTGCACAAATACATAAAAATCTCAGGTTATATATTTTATCCGATTTTTTCAAAATTATGCCGCATGTTGCCTATGACGGAATGAAAAACGAGATGCAGACAACTCGTACATTCAAGCTCCGCCCACTGGGCCTGAATTTTCGACAGATCATAATTCTATTCATTAGACATTCTGAGCGACTGTAGAGACTTTAGAGACCCGCAAATCGCTAAATATTTTTTATACGATAAGCTTTATCGATTTCCGCGTGTTAGAATGGGGGCTAGCTGGACGAGTTGTCTCAGTCTTGGTTTTTTGTACAGATATACCCATGAGGAATTTAGAATAGAAAAAAAAACGGACAAGAGCGAGCCATAGAAGGTAAGCCGCCTAATGAAGTAAGTCCACTACGCGTTTTACCTGTCTACGGACGGAGAACTCGACCAGAAGGGCGTGGCCACGAGTTTCCTTCTCTATACCTCGCTTGTGGGGAGGAATCGGGGCTTCGCACTCGATAGGAGTTCTATTGGAGGGGTCAGCTACACAAATACAAAAAAATCTCGAATTTTATATTTAGGTGATTTTTTTCTTCAAATTATTGGGCAAATGGGTTAGGTGAGAGTTTTTCTTCTAAGAACCTCTAATAGACCCCCCTATTCCGCGCTCTACACTACACTCTGGCATTTCTCGCTTGATGTTTCTTTCTTTGCCGATGGACCCGAAAAGGGAATGACCGGCCGTCCGTACGACGAGAGACAAAGATGTCATGTCAAATCGGCGGCCGACGCGATTGGCATACGGCCAGAATTATTCAACACATCCGTACCACGATGGTCGCACCAGCACAAAGATGTGCTGCATAATGTGATATGGCAGTGTGTGAATTGCTGATGAGCATACACATACACAGCGATAAAGTCAATGAGGTTCGCCTAGCGAAGAATTTCCGGGAAGAAGTCCTGCTCGCTACTGTACCTCGCCTACCGTATCCGGTTAGACACAGAAAGTTGAGCACATTCTACTTTTTTCAATAAGTGAGGGAGAAAGTTGTTATTCGTAAAGAAAAAATTCCAAAAAAACTATTAGCGAATGAAAAGACTATTAATCATGTCAGGCACGCCAAACGCGAAATTTGAGGTACTGGAAAAATTTCAAAATGTTCATATGGATTTGAAGAAAGATCCTCCAGAAAAACCCTTAATCCCTGCCAATACCGGCAGTACTCGCTATGCGCCTAAGCACCAATTCTTGACATGGTGGGCATTCTTCAAATAAAATTGGGCATTTTTTCGCACAGAGAATGCTTCATAAGTGGTATACCGGTATTCCCAAGTCGAACACATTTCTGAAAGAAAAAGATCTCAGATGGAATTCTTGATTTTTCAAATCCAGATGGGCTTTTTTTTCTTGGATCACTATGGGCACTTTCAAGACAGGAGGAAATACCTCAGTCCAAAAATGGAAATCTTTTTAAAAAAAAAAAGATTTTTCCACAAAGAAATTTGATTTTTATATTTTTGTGATTTTAATTTTTTTAATATTTTGAAACCCATGTTAGACTTTTTCCAACATCAATGGAATACCGACATGGCTGAATCAAATGCATTTTCGATTGAAAAAAAAGCAATTTTCGAATCTAGATGGATTTTTTTTCAGACAATCCTAGGCACTTTTCTGAGGACGAAAAAGACCCCAGTCCAAAGTGAGCATTTAGAATATGTAATCGATCTCATTACTAATCGGTATTAAATTTCTATCAGAATAACTTTTTTATTGGACTTTTTTTTGGTCGAACTTTGGTTCATTTAAAAAAAAACTTTGAAGATTGAGACTACTAGAAAGATTGTCTGAACGGCACAAATTTATGTTTTAAAATATTTGAAAAGTTGGACATTCGAAATCCATCAAGCCTGAAATCACGCTTTATTCGAAGTGTCGGATATCCGAATAGTATAATATTTGCCTAGTTTCGAAAAGACGAATTATCGAAGAGCGAAAAGCTTCAAAACTCGGGTATATTTGATATCTTTTTTCCCACAAAATCCGACTTCATTAGGAAAACCGATTATCCGAAAAGCCAGCATCCGAAAATACTTGAGGAGACGGATTTACGGAGGGTCTGAAATCCGACTATATACCAGAAGTCAGAAATCAGAAATCAAAATGCACAAAACTCGGCCATTTTGAAAAAAAAATGGGATCGAAGGAAGCTCAAAAAGCATATAATCTGAATATATATTCGGAAAGCCGGATATTTGAACAGTTCAACATTCGGATATTCATATTTGTAAACTGAACTATCGGAAATCCATAAGGAATAAAATCCGATTACTTTCGGGGACTCGAATATCCGAAAATTCAAATATCCGCGCAGTTGGATTTTAGAAGAGTCCAGAATCCCATACTATTCCCATAATGAGTCGGAAAATTCGGAAATTTTCAGAACCAAACATACACAAAACTTTGATCATGGAAGGTCCAAAATCTGATTCTAATCGAAAAATTGCATATTCGAAACATCCATTATACGACTGTATGCATGTAAAGTCTGTCCGAATGAGACTGTCCGCCCACGCGGCCTGCGTGCCTGTTCAGCGGCCGTCGCAAAGGCACTTTTTTCGTGAATCGATCAACATGACTCTAAGATGCACACTGAATATATTCCAGTCAGCCGTCTGCGTTCATGGATAAGTTCGTCCGAAAAATCCCTACGCGACGGCCGTTGGACACGCACGCCGACCGCGTGGGCGGACAATCTCATTCGGACAGGCTTTATCCCAAAAGTTGAATATTAGTGCAGTTCATTATTTGACTACAATCGAAAAATTGGATGTCCGAAAAGTCCAAAACTCTATTGTATTGAGAAAGTTGAGGATCCGAAACCTGTAACTTCCGAAACCCTACTAATTGAAGAAAAGCGAATTTTTGAAGAACTCGATTATATGTATGCGAAAAGACGGGAATGCGAACCGTCTAATACTCCACCGGATTTAAAAACTCGGATATCCGAAAAAATTCAGTATTCGACTACTATTCAAATATGCGATATCCGAAAAAATCAATAATCGACTATATTAGAAAACACGGATGTCCAAGAACTCTGAAACCCGACTCCACTCAAAAAGTCGTCCAATTTTAGTCTCAGTTCCAAAAATAAGTTTTTTGGGCCTCTCAAGTTTTGCTATAGACGAAAAATCAGAAATCCGAGTCATCGCTATGAAACAGTCCAAAAAAAGGATTTTAAAAAAAGCTTAGTTGAAAATGTACCTCAAGATGTTAACTTTAACTCAGTTTCCTCCTGGTTTGAAACTACAGTATCTATACAGTACCCTGGATACCCTAACTGACCCCAGCTTCCTGGCTAGCAGCCTGGGAAGAGCCTGACCCTCCTCACGCTCCGCACATCCGTCACAACGCGCGCAAGAACTTTGCGCTTCCGCTTAGTCACATTGGCAGTGACCCAAACCGGCTCGATAAACACCCGACCCAGGTGATCATTATAGAATCAGGTAAACATCCCCATATATGTGCCTGCAACAACCTTTTTTCCACCCAACTGCACACAAATCTACCGTAAACCGCATGGATTACTGTAGAACTACTGTAGACATACCGTGTGCAGGCGAAACCGGACAGCGAGTTCAACTTCACGGGTGGATTGTCCACCCGACGAGTGGTCCGCGAAGTGGTCACTTCCGCGATGGTGGTGGTCACCTAAACTTGACAGATATTTGACAGAATTTAAAAAAAATCAAGAATTTACAAACCTTCTCCCCGGCAGCAGAAGTGGACGTCTCCACAGTTTCTTCGGGTGGAATTACTCGACCTTTAGTCAGCTAAATGAGTATAGAAAATAAGAATTTTATTTTAAAAAGCGGCTGATCTCAAGAACACGAACCACAACATAGTCATAATTGATGTCATCGACGGCGCTCAGAAATGAGTCCATTTCACTGGCAGCAGTGTCCAGATCGTCCCCACATGCCACCTACAGAAAAAAATCTGGTGGTTCATTTATAAGATTACTTATTTATTTATTTATTTAATTAATTATTTTTATTTATTTATTTATTTATTTATGTTAATTATTTATATATTTATTTATTTATTTATTTATTTATTTATTTATTTATTTATTTATTTATTACTTTCAGTGGACGTGCGTCATAAACACAGTTGTTGAATAACCCACAATTTCGTCGTCAAAATCTCCCAGGATTTGCACATTTGCTTTGTCGCGGCGGGATCGCGAAAACTATGAGGAAATTCCGCGGAGGTTTCGCGGACCAATTAAGCGAAAGACTTGAAAGCCCCCCGAAAATCTCCGTCGGTAGTTACTAGCAGCCTTGTGGACTTTTCTATACACATGAACTTCACATACGTCGTAGTGTAATCTATTTGAGGGGATTTTGAGGATCGTGGAGATACCGCGGGGTTTCGTCGGAGATCGAATTCACAGGAATCACGAGGATTTTTCCGGAAACGCTGACTTTTCACGTGGATTTCTCAGAGATTTCGCGAAAACGCCGTGTGAACGCCTCGACACCTTCACGGAATCTCCGCGAAATCCAAACGAAAACACTGAAACAGCCTCGAATCTGGAGAACATTTCTGGTAACTCATACACTTCAAGAAAGCTTGCAATACTTTTCCGGATCTACCTTGCTAGAGCCTCGATGCCTCCTCGAAATATTCTTAAGTGTGTAATTAATACATTTTTGAAAGTTTGCGACCACTCCTACACTTTACTGTGATTTTCTGCAGGATGCGCCAATCAACCTTGTGAACGCCTCGATATTGCCTAGAAATCTCCTCGAAACTCCACTCAGTATGATCGCTGCGGTTTTTAGTATTTTCAGGTATCATTACTTTTTGCGTAACTTCTTTGAGGAGTTCCACGGAAACACTTTGTAGGTGCCTCGAAACTGCATCGATACCGCCCCGAAATCAACTCAAAATCCCAAGAAAGGCAGTTGTCGCAGTTTTTTAGACAATCTCAGAAGCCATCTCAGCCCGCGAGAATCCCTCTGGGTTTCGCGACTCAGCTGCGTAAGCGCATCGATACCTCCCCGAAATCTCCTCGGAATGCCAATGAGTGCCACTGCTGCAGTTCCATGAATTGTCACTGATCATTGAAATTCACGAAGATTCTCTGGGAGTTCCATAAAAACTTGGTGAACGCCTCGATAGCGCCGCGAAATCTCCTCGAAATCCCACCTAATGCAACAGCTCCAGCTTATAAGATTTAAAAAACCACTGCACTCCGCTAGAATTTTCCAAGAGAATACGCGAAACAACCCCGTAAGCACCTCGATACCGCCTCGGAATCACCGCAAAATCCCACTACTTTTGATTTCAAAGATTCACTGAAGTTCTAAAAAGACTTTTCACGAGAGAAAATTTTCTGGATTAGGCAACTGAAAACTCATACCTTCCTCATGACCGTGAAGGCCGAAACTTCATCGCCTCCGATGGCTTCTACAGTGCGAAATTTTCGTGAATAATTGTAGGACAAAAGCTGGAAAAGGGGTATTTACCTTTGGTCCTTCACAATTAAAACTCAAACTGCAAAAAAAGGATTACCATAAGCTCATCGGCCTCAACTTTTAACGCTTCCGCGACGTCAAACAGAGCACTTAATCGATCTTTAACCTGAATTCAGTACTTTTTTTACCGTAACCCAAACAAAAATTAGTGAAAATTCACCGGTCCATCCTCTTGGTAGAGAGCTTCAACCCAGTAGGTGTCCTCGTCCTCGCATGGATTTCGATGATCCTCTTTGACTATCAACTCGATGTCTTTCTCTACTTTGGACCGAGAAAGAATCTGAAAAAAATTAAAAAATTGGGAAAAAATTAATAATAATCTGTTTGCACAGATGTATGTATCTTACCTTTATATGGTGCTTGCCCAAATCGTTTTCGGTAGGAATTCCCAGCAATTTGCCGTCTTTCTCTATCAACCAAGACGGCAGCTCTCCTCCAGGCTCACCGGAAACGCTTGCCTAAATTGTTAAGGTTACGGGCATTTTCAGATTTTTTTGAACAAAAGTTGAATTGAGAAATCCAATATCGACCTAATTTAACCTACGCCCAAAATTTTATTTTTCTATAAATCATTTTCAAGAAATATTTTATTGATTTTTTGTCTGAAAAAAAAAATTCATATGTCTGCGAATTCCAAGGATCTTGGCAGGGATCAATTAGAAAAATGGTATTTTATTATGCGGAATGCCAGAATTTGAAGCCAATCGGTTTTTGAATGGTTCAAGACGTCAGAGCTCAATTCTACCTTAGAAAGTTTAGAAAGTTGGTAATCGAGAAAACTTTAGAACGAACATAAGTAAGTCTTAGATTGTGAATTTCAAAACTTTTCCTTCAATAGCTAAACGATTCCCAACACAGAAATCGATATTAGATCAATAAAAAAGGCGGAAATAAAAGTAAAAAATCATCACTCAGAAACATTGAAATGCCAAAATCTGAAACTGTAGGAAGATTCCTTATACAAAATCAATATTCGATTGATAAAAAAACGAAGGAATAAGAGCTCAAATTCAATACTCCGAAATTATGTGAATTTTCCCAATACCAAAATCGATATTCGATTGATAAGAAAGGCAGGAATAAGAGTTGAAAATCAATCTCAGAAACATTAAAATCCTTCGAATCCAAAACTAAAGGAAAATTTCTTAGAGACAAATCGATATTCGATTGATGGAAAAGGGCGGGAATAAAAGTCAACAATCAATACTCGGCAACATTGAAGTGTCAAAATCTGAAACTATAGGAAGATTCCCAATACAAAAATCGATATTCGATTGATTAAAAAAGTGGGAATTTTAGGTTAAAAGAGAATACTTCGAAACTGTAGAAATATTCTCACTACAAGAATCTATATTCAATTGATAAAAAAGGCTAGAATAAGAGCTGAAAATCAATCTCAGAAACATAAAAATCCTTTGGATCCAAAACTGTAGGAATATTCCTTACACAAAAATCGATATTCGATTGATTGAAAAACGCGAGAATAAAAGTCAAAAGTCAATACCCGGAAACATTGAAATGCCAAAATCTGAGAGTGAAAGAACATTCCCATTACAAAAATCTATATTCGATCGAACAAAAAAAGGCGGGATCGAGAGCTGAAAATCAATCTCAGAAACATTAAAATCCTTCGAATTCAAAACTGTGGGAAGATTTTCTAATAGACAAATCGATATTCGATTGATGGAAAAATGCGGGAATAAAAGTCAAAAAATCAATATTCGGAAACATTGAAATGCCAAAATCTGAGACTGTAGGAAGATTTCCAATACAAAAGTCGATATTCGATTGATCAAAAAAGGTGGGAATAAGAGCTAAAAATGAATTTCAGAAACATTAAAATCGTTTGGATCCAAAACTGTAGGATTATTACTTACACAAAATTCTATATTCGATTGATTGAAAGAGGCGGGAATAAAAGTAAAAAATCTATACTCAGAAACATTGAAATGCCAAAATCTGAAACTGTAGGAAGATTCCCAATACAAAAATCGATATTCGATTGATCAAAAAAGGCGGGATTAAGAGCTAAAAATCAATACATACTCCGGAGCTGTAGAAATATTTCCAATACAAAAATAAAATGTGACATCATCAACCTTCAATTGTAAGAAAAATCAAAAATTCGATCTCATTCGATATTACCCGAAAAAAGCCAAAATTCGGATTTATTCGAGATCGAATGTTCGAAAATGGTCGAATATGTTGTTTAAAGCCAGAGAGAATGGAAATCGAAAAGTTTCGGTACTTAGAAGGCTAGAAACTTGGGAATTAAAGATTGTCGGCAGAATTTGAAGAAATCGAAAAATTCAGCATAAAAAATTACAGGCAACCAAAAATAGAAAAAGACGAGATATTGACTCTAGCCAATATTCAAATTCTAGTAAAAAATGTTCTAAATTAGAATTCATGTGAATTTCAAACATCCAAAGAACGGCAAGATTATGAAATATTCGGCATCCCGAACTTCTAGGAGCAAAAAAAAACGACATCATTGGGATTCAGAAAAAATTCGTTTCCATTCGGTATTCGAATATTAGGAAAATTTAAACTGGGAATCCAAGCAAAATTCCAAAGTTTGAAAAAGGAAAATTAACTCAGACGATAATCGTCACCGAGTCGCCTGGCAGTTCGGCTGGCTCTCCCAATCTGCGGGCCCGCTCCTGTTGCTGTCCGAGCAACTGCTGTTGATGTCTGGGTGGACTGGAGGAGCCCGGACAGCAACAGCGGTGGCCCGGAGATTTAGAAAAGGAACGAAACTGTCAGGCTACTCTGACCCCTGTTCGGTCTCGCTATGTGAAGGAAGACTTCCAAAAAAATTCAAATAATAAATTTTGTCTTTTTCTGGGAACACGGCCTGTTTTTTTTTGTGAAATACGAGATAAAAAAACTAATGACAAGCTAATTCCCGGACATAACTCTGCGATTTTACTCGCAAATCTTAGCTGTTTCTCAAAACGTACCGGACAACTGGTACATAAATAACTGTGGCCCTGAACGCAATTCAAAATCAATTTTTCTCTACGAATGGTTCATTATTCGCCTAAATTTCGTGCTCTCTCACTCCTGATAACATTAGGCAAAATGTGATCATTGATTTTTTTCCCTAAAAATTTTGAATTTTGGCAACATAATTAACGAAAGAAGGCTAGAAAATGTGACAAACTCTATTTTACTATTTGAAAAAAAAATTTAAAAAATCATATTTGGTACGTACTTCCTCCAGCAAAACATATTTATCAGTTGCTATCTGTGAGACGATACCAGGCTGGAGCAGCGAGTGCATAAATAAACACTATCGTGTGACGCATACCTTTTGCGATAGCGGCTTTTGATAGACCTGTCCCACATAGATCACCTCTTTAGTGACCGCCGATACGAGGAGCACTGGCACGGCCACTATTAATAGCAGCCACATGCTGAAAATACACTATTTTTATATCTAATCGGAGGACGAAGAACCGAGCAAAAAGATGAAAAATGCGGGAAATTTGAGGAGAAAATTGGAAAAAACGAATGATATATCGCGGAAAAATGTCACTGTTCAGGAAATGAAAACAGACTCGAAAAATCAATGAAATGACAAAAAACGAACAAATAAAAAATCATATTGCCAATGCACAAAGCCAAAAAACGGAATTACCAGCACTGTTTTAGAGAACCTACCCCGATGCCGCAAACGCGATGTCGCACTAGCGGCGCTAGGTGTCGTTTATAATTCCGCTGCTGAGCGGCGCGGCACGATCGATATTATAAGAGCTATGCAATATTGATCATGCGGCGCGGCACGATCGATATTATAAGATTGCACTTGGCCGCGGCGCTCGGTTTCGGAAGTATAAACGACGCACTAGACGCTATTGCGGGGCAGATTAGCGACATCGTGGCAGGTTCTCTGAACCTGCGCAAAACTGCCAACTAAAACTCCAGGAACTGGAAGTCAAAATTGGAAATCCTACGTCTTGAAAGAAATTTCTAGATTACACGGTTTTCCAGAATGTTCTCGACACTTTTTTCTTAAGAAATCTAAACCTCGAAGATCGAAAGCTGTCGAAAATCGTACTCTAGAAGAATGAAAAACACCCGAAGTCGGGAACCGAAAGACTTAAACTGTCGGAAATCGGAAACAGGAAAAATAAAAACCGACCGAAATCGAAAGTCGGAAGACTACATAAAAAAGTTGACAATCGAAAACTGGAAAAATGAAAACTGTTGGAAGTCCGAAATCAGTAGACCAAAAGGTGCTTGAAATCGAGAAACCATTGCTTGGGGTTGTGAAGAGCTCACAGCTAACATTGGATATAGGGTTGAAAGGACTGAACGGCATGGGTGACACAGTGGCACATCGGATACCAACTATGGGGACGGATCGCGGAAGAGTAAACGAAATGGGTGGTCTATGAAATATCGTTACAGAGACACTGAAGAATCCAATCATCATGAATAGGCTCAGTGGAGATAAACTACGGAAAAGAGTTTGGGTTGGGTAAAGTTCATGGGTGGTCCGTAGGATCTCAACTACAAGAATGAAATTTAGGAGACAACACTTCATGGGTGAGCAATAGAACATTGACTACGGAGACACTAGTTCAACGGATTAAACCTCACGGGTGGTTCATAAGATTTTCAACTACGGCAGCGAATTCCACGGGCTTAACTACATGGGTGGTCTGTAGAATCTCTGCCACGGGTGTAGTTCGGGAGCAAGTAAATTTCATAAGAGGTCGATAGAAGTATGAATATGGATACTGGTTGAAGGGGCTAAACCTCATGGACGTTCCAAGAAATACCAGCTACGGCAATCACATCAACTGACTTAATATCATGGGTGGCCCTTAGGACCCTACAGAATTAGGCTGGAGATGACTAAAGTTCATGGATGGTAACTGAAATATTAACTATGCACACGGGTTGAAGGGACTAATTGTCTAAACGTCATGGGTGTTCTATGAAATACCAGCTGCGAATACTGACCAAATCTCATGGGTGGCCCGTAAAATGCCACGTACAGGATTAGGTTGGAGATGACTAAAGTTCATGGGTGGTAACTGAAGAATCAACTTTGGAAGGAAACGGGTTGAAGAGACTCATTGTCTAGACGTCATGGGTGTTCCATCAAATAGCGGCTACGACAAACAAGATCGATGGACTAAATTTCATGGGTGGCCAGTAGGATACCTTCCACAGGGTTGGATTGGAGATTACTAAAGTTCATGGATGGTAAGTAAAATATTAACTATGCACACGGGTTGAAGAGACTAATTGTCTAAACGTCATGGGTGTTCCATGAAATACCATCAACGAAAACGACTTCAACGGATTAATTCCATGGGTGGCCCGTAGGATACCACCTACAAGATTGAGTTGCAAATAGGTAAAGTTCACGGTTGGTAACTAAAATATTAACTGCAGACATGGGTTGAAGAGGCTAAATGTCGTGTACGGAAACGAGTCGTGTCGTTGGACTAAATTTCATGGGTGGGCTGTAGGACGAAAATCTCGAGAATGGGCTGAGGAACTGTAATATCAATTATTTGACTTAAGAATACGGATACTCTCCGAAGGGACTGAAGATCATGGGTGTTCGACGAGATACCTAGCTATGACGACTAAACTTCATAGGTGATCCGCAGGTGACCATCACAGGAATGGATTCGCGATGAGTAAAGTTCATGGGTGGTTCTCCAAGTGAAGAAGGTCGTAGATTCGGTCAAACAAAAGAGAAAAAAACAAAAACAAAAATTAGGAAAAACTGCAAGAACTTCAATTAACAATTATGAATGCTGCAATGCGTGAAAAAAATTTCAACGGGCCAAATTTCATGGGTGGCCCGTAGGATGGCCCAACTACAGGATTAGGTTGGAGATGACTAAAGCTCATGGGTGGTAAATAAAATATTAACTATGGACACGGGTTGAAGAGAGTAAACGTCATGGGTGTTCCCCAATATGCCATCTACGGCAACGAGTCTTGCCACTCGATTAAACTTCATGGGTGGACTGCCGGACAACAGTCTCGAAAATGGGCTAGGGAAGAGTAAAATCCATGATTTGACACCAGAATACGTATACTGGTTGAAGAGACTAAACGTCGTGGGTGTCCCTTGAGATGCCTAGCAGTGGCGACTAAACTTCATGGGTGACCCGCAGGATATTGTCACAGGAATGGATTCGGGATGAGTAAAGTTCCCGGTCGGTCACTAGAACATTAGCTATGAAAACGGGTTGAAGTGAGGTTAATGGGTATGGGAGCCGTTTGGGAATGAGTAAACTTCATGGGTGGTTCTCCAAGTGGAATATGTCGTAGAATCGGTCAAACAGGATTTGAAAAAAAAAACAAAAAAAACTGCAACGTCTTCAACCAACAATAATAGATGTTTCTAGAAAAAAAATATTTTAAATAAAATCTATCACAAATTTTTAGAAAAATCATGCGATTCCGCCCCTGCCAGCCAGATGGTAAGCCATTTGGTGACAGATTGGCCATATAAGCGAGTGAATGTGCATGAGTGAGTGAGGTGGTTGGGGAGATGTTTTGACCGGGCCGCCCCGTTTTGGGAGGCGCCGAGATGCCTCTCTCCTCCGTTGACCCGACGCCGTATGGACCGGGGACGAAGGCCGAAAGGGAACATGATGAGTAACCGACGGCCGACGGACGGAATGGGGTAACAGGTGGTTGTGGCAGGATGCAAAATCACGGAGGCAAGTGTCCGCCGCTCCCAATATGGCACCCCTTCAGCCGAAAACCGAAAACCCCCTCCCGATAACCACCAGACGCTAGCGCTTGATTGAGTTAAGGGGCAGCCGACGGGCCGTTAGGTGCGAAAAAAGCGATCTTTGGAATTTGGAAAAGCTCTGCTGGAGAAGAGGTTCACACTGAAAACCTTGATTTTTTGAAAGAATTCCGCTAAAAATTGCACCTAAACTTCAGAAATGGTTCCCGCCCTATTTCGATTTTTATCCGATTTTTTTGGAATTTTTCGTTAAATTTCTGTGGAATATTTCCGATTTCTCAAAAATAATTCAGTTTGAAATCGCCGGAATTTCCAGAAAAGTCTTGAACTTTACTGAGCAAAACGACAGAAATTTGCCAAACTTTTCCCTGATGCCCATGAACGATTCTAAAAGTCTTCGCATTGAATCAAAATTTCATTGAAAACTGGACGCAAAATGGAGAAATTGGAAAACTTCCAAGTTTATCTGCCAAATTTTTGACATGTTATTATTTTCATTTCATTAACATCTTTATTTTACAATTTCATTCAGGCGATTCTCGTCCCCGAGTCGCCTCTTAGTTCGGCTAGTTTTCCCAATCAGCGGGTCGGCTTCTGTTGCTGTCCGGGCTCCTCCAGTTGGCCTGAAGAGGCCCGGAGATTGGGACAACGAGCCGAACTGTCAGGCGGCTCCGATTCCTGTTGAGTGCGACTCGGGACCGATAATCGCTTGAGCCTGTTTTGTTGAAATTTTACCTTTCGTTTTTATACAGTAAGTAGTAGAAAATTGGGTAAATCCTCGAAAATATAGTGAAAAGCTGCTAACGAAGTTTCTGGCAAATTCCACTGATTTTTCGAAAAAATTCCACAAAAATTCCGGCATTCTTTACAGTTTCGTTAAAAATCCGATAGTGTTCCAAGAACTTCCGAGCCAATTAATATTTCAAATAGAGCGGAAATTTCGGAGATTGAGAACGTAGCCGCGTGTTTATTTCCCGAGCATTTTTCAGTATTCATTCAGATTTTTTCAGATTTTCTCAAAATTTCTACAGTTTGTTTGTCGGTTTTTTTCTCAAAAAAAAAGACGAAAAACTTGGGTAACTTCTAAACGAAATTATATACTCTGAAGTATGCGAATTTTCACGAAGACCAATTTTTTCTGCGAAATTGCATAGAACCCTAGCAATTTTTTTTGAGACTCCGTTGACATCTAAAGACTCATTTAATTCAAATTCAGCAGCAAATTCTTTGAAATGACGAATTTTCATGAGCATTGCTGAGAATTTCGAATATTTCCCGCAACTTCGACGCGAAGTTTATCTGGGGCTCGGCGGATTTCTCAAGAACTCCCCTAAGTTTCTTGATTTTTTCATGAAAAAGCCCTGAACATTTGATAATGTTTGCTCTGTTGCTCATGTAATTCCCAAAAAAAGCGAAATTTCACAATATTTTGAATAAGTTTCCTTTTGAGGGCAAGCAAAATTCCTGGGGAATGAGAGCGTTTAGTAATTTCAAGAGATTTAGGTGATTTTGAATTTCCTAAAACTCAATGTTTCCAATTCTGCAAATTTCCATCAAATTTTCTTCTAAAATTCTGCTACATTATCAAGAACTATATTATTCTGTGAAAACTGCAGGAACTTTTCTCGTCTTTTCGCGGACAGTATGAGTAAGGCCTAGTGCATGCTGTGCTTATCTGGGCCTAATTCCGGTCCGTAATTACGTCTCGACACGCTTTGCGGCCGCTCGCTCCCGAGTCAGAAGAGCTACCAGCGCCGCAGCCGCCGATCTGCTGACTCTAGGTGGGTTTTGGAGACTGGAAACTAAGAAAAATTGGAGAAATGTGTATAAAAAAGCCACATCGAGTCGGCTTTGGCGCTGGAAACCCGACTGACTCGAGAGCGTGCGGCCGCAAAGTGTGTCGAGACGCAATTGCAGACCGGAATTCGGCCCTGATAAGCACAGTACTTCCAGCGACGAATGGCCCGAAGTAATGTTTACCATCACTATCGACCAGAAATCGATATGCCTGCTCTGCATTGTCGTTGTAGCTGGTCGCGAGAAGTATAATTTTGACTAAACTCACACGACAACGCCGAATTTTACAGAAAATTTCCGAAATTTGTGAACATGACTGGAGACAACGACAGAATTTTGCCGCATTTCCCTCTTAGATGCATGAAAAATCGCTAGGTTTTCGCAAAGCTCCACTAAAAGTCTTCTTGTAAACCAAAATTTCATTGAAAATTGAACGCAAAATAGAAAAATTTGGAAAACTTCCATGTTTGTCTGCCAAATTTTCGACACGTTATTATTTTCATTTCATTAACATATTCGGCTAGTTTTCCCAATCAGCGGGTCGGCTTCTGTCGCTGTCCGGCCTTCTCCAGCTCGCCCGAACAGGCCTGGAAACCGGAAGCACGAGCCGAACTGTCGGGCGGCTCCGATTCCTGTTTAGTGCGGCTCGGGGCCAAGAATCGCCTGATCTTGTTTCATTGAATTTCTGATTTTAATTTTTTTCAGTGGGTAGAAGATTGGAAAATTTTTTGAAAAATGTCATCAAAACCAATTAAACTTTTGAAAATTCGAGAGACTTTCCAAAAAAAATCCGCGAAAAATCCGCCATATGGTTTTTTTTGGTAGGCTCGGAGCCGAACATGGCCCGAACTGGAGCGTCATAACTTCTCTCAATATACTGCACTATTCACTCTACTGGCTAGCCTCGAGGAATGTCAGTTTTCATTTTATTCTTCATGCGACTCTTTGGTATCCTCTTATTTCCTATTTCTTCGGCACAATGAGTAGTAAAGATTTCCAGCCAATAAAACTTGAAATTTTCAAATTTCTGCATGAGTAAAAGGGTAAAAAATCGATGAGTACGGAAACAAACAAAAGTGTTTAGCCATTACGATTTCCCGTGAGTAGAAGAGTGTGAAAAGAGAGATTAAAGCACACCACACCGCACACATACACACTGATCGGGAGAACCGGTTCAGAACTTTCAGCGGTGGAATAGAGTTATCGTAGATGAGTCCGTCGTGCATTTCAATTACTCCCACGGACAGCTTATTCGCGCCTGTCCACTGACCTTGAGGAGACCGCGTATACAATGAACTATATACAAATAATTTCAGAATAAATACAATGAAAAAAATGAAAAGGTTCAGCACACTTTGTTCGCAAAATTTTGGAAAAAATGGCCCAGGTAGTGGTAGGCTCGGAGCCGAACTCGGCCCGAACTGGAGCCGAATGTGACTCAAACCCAATTCGCGTTGAGCCGAACTGAAGGCGAGCATTAATCTAACCCCAGCCGAATTTTACTCGAACTGTAGCCGAACCTGGCTAGAACCGGAGTCGCAATTGACCTGAAGTGGAGCCGACCCTGACCTTAACTGGAGCCAAATTTGGCCCTGACTTCACGGCTAGTGGCAAGCCTTCATAAGGGAAAATGATTGAATCGTAGCTCCGAGCCGAACTGACTCCTTCCATTACTGGTTAGGCGACAGAGTAGCAACAGCGGTTGTCAGTGGAACTATAGCAGCGAAACTCCTGCTGCTATTATGCTGTCAGCTTAATTACAACCTCAAAAAAATATAGGATCGGAGTCGAATTCGAAGCCTTGGTGAGTCACAGAGATGATGAATGTCGGGCAATAAAATTTTAGACTGTGGTGTTCTCATTTTCAAAAAATTCGATGATAACAACAATGTCGCCAAAAACTTGGTTCAAAGCGCTTGGAGCCGACCCTCGTCCCCGTAGATCACAATAATTTCTACAAGTTGGGTCGGATCCAGTTCGAGTCGAGTTCGGATCTGAGCCCATTAATTACTGCTTGACAAGCTTGACTAATTTCCTTTTTTAACAGCAGAGAAAAAGGAGAATAGCTCATTACATAGGTACATGTTGGAAAAGATAAGAAAACGAAATACCGACATATACTCAGGAAACATGGAAACAAGTTTCGTGCAACGTAAAAGGCTGAAAGGCAAGGTTCTTGCGATGCGTATCGATCCATGTGAATTACCTTCAACTTATATCGATCTATGCAAGTTATATGCAACATATCGGCCATGCTACACCGAATGTCGCAAGCATGTTAAATTCGCCAATATATGTTGCAAGTAAGTTGTTTTGTATTGCTTGAAATCCAGCAGGTACAAAGGAATTGGGAGAAGTGTGCTAGAGAGGTGGGTAACTGCATGGTGAATAGTCACAGACATGGGAAATGTGTGAGTCACATATATGTAGCAGACATATAGTGTGAGATATGTCGCAAGTAACTTGTTTAGGACACTTTTAACTTTAGATTTCAAATGCATATTAAATAAAGTAACGTGCAACATGTATGAACGTTACACGCTACCTGTGTATAGGTTACACGCAGTTATATTAATGAAAGTTGCATGCAACATGTGTATAAGTTACATGCAACATGCATGTAAGTTACACGCAACATGTGTATAGGATACATGCAACATGTGTGTTAGTTGCATGCGAAATTTAAGCAGTGGGACAACTGACCTTTCACTGCTGTCACATGTAGGTCATACGCAACGCGAAATAACAACAGCGAGTTTCAGTTAGCACATCTCACCAGATGTAATAATTTTTCAACTTCTTTGGAGCTGTGTAGGTTACATGCAACATATAGCGCTACCTCCACCGATTGTCGCAAGTAACTGACATCTGCCAGGATATGTTGCACGCAACTTGTTTTGAACATTTTGAACTTCAGGTTCCAAATACAGATAGAAATAATACAAATACAATATAAATGTACAAATAAATACACTATAAATATGTAATAATATTAAATACAGTGTGATGCAAAACAGAGCAGAGCGATAGGAAGAGATGTGATCGCCGGGAAAATGGTCTGTAGGTGTTGATAGTGTAAGTGGCATTTCACATAAATGCAAGTTGCATGCAACATAAGTGTGACTTACATGCAACATAAATGTATGTTACTGAGTTAGCACAATCTACTCAAGACAAGTTTCAAAACAAAATGAACAGATAAAGATTCGTATGGATCATTATTCTGATGAGCATGAACTATGCGGGAGAGATAGTCGATTGATCTGCTTAACGACGCGGGCCGACCCAATAAAGCTGGAACATTCTCCTGCGCTCCGTGGCGACCACCCCCAAAAAACCTCTCGGCGCCCTCATTCAGCAGCGATCAGTTGGAGACTGCGCATTTCACTGCAGGATATCGCCGAGGCAAAATTATGAGGACATCCACTAGAGAAAAGAAAATTTTGAGGCAAAATTATAAGGACGTCCATCATATTCAGACATTAGGCGGGTGAAACTTGTGCGGCAAAATTTAGAGGACATCTACCATATTCAGACAGTAGACGGGTGAAATTGTGAGGCTAAATTATGAGGACATCCACCACATTCAGACAGTAGGCGGCTGAAAATTGTGAGGCAAAATTATGAGGACATCCACCATATTCGGACAGTAGGCGGGTGGAAATTGTTAGGCTAAATTATGAGGACATCCACCACATCCAGACAGTAGGCGGCTGAAAATTGTGAGGCAAAATTATGAGGACATCCACACTATTCAGACAGTAGGCGGGTGAATATTGTGAGGCAAAATTATGGAGACATCCACTATATTCAGACAGAAGGCGGCTGGAAATTGTGAGGCAAAATTATGAGGACATCCACCACATTCAGATATTAAGCGGGTGAATTTTTGCGGCAAAATTATGAGGACATCCACCACATTCAGACATTAAGCGGGTGAATTTTTGCGGCAAAATTATGAGGACATCTACCATATTCAGACAGTAGACGGGTGAAATTGTGAAGCAAAACTATAAGGACATCCACCATATTCAGACAGTAGGCGGGTGGAAGTTGTGAGGCAAAATTATGAGGACATCTACCATATTCAGACAGTAGACGGGTGAAATTGTGAAGCAAAACTATAAGGACATCCACCATATTCGGACAGTAGGCGGGTGGAAATTGTGAGGCAAAATTATGAGGACATCCACACTATTCAGACAGTAGGCGGCTGGAAATTGTGAGGCAAAATTATGAGGACATCCACCATATTCAGATATTAAGCGGGTGAATTTTTGCGGCAAAATTATGAGGACATCCACCATATTCAGACAGTACGTGGGTGGAAATTCTGAGGCAAAATTATGAGGACATTCATCCTATTCAGACACAAGGTGGGTAAAATTTGTGAGGCACAATTATGAGGACATCCACTAGACAAGTAAAAATTGTGAGGCAAATATTCAAAGACGTCCACCAAATTCAGACATTAGGAGGGTCAATATTGTGCGGCTAAATTATGAGGACATCCACAATATTCAGACAGTACGCGGGTGAAAATTGCGAGGCAAAATTATGAGGACATTCACCATATTCAGACAGTGGGCCGGCGAAAATTGTGAGGCAAAATTATGAGGACATCCGCCTATTCAAGTGTGGAGAATACACTTGAGGATGCGGGGTGTTCGAAAGTAGCGAGGACCAGTAAATAGGGCTGGCTAGTGGTGACCGCCGCGGGTCGGGGGCTGGGGTGTATTACGGTATAATTGCTAGGTAATTTGCATGCGCTGCGCATATACGCGCGTTACGACGTATGTAATATCGCATTGCGACGAATACAGGGAGGAGAAGAGAATGAGCAGGAACGACCTCCCCCTCCTCCCTTACCCGAAAGTTGGAGTGCATTCGACATCGGTTAGGCGTGAAATCAATCACATTACGTTTGACTAGACCATTTTCAAACCACCACCGCCAACCGGCTAACTCGTTCGGATACCGGCTAGCTGGCTATTCCACACGATCTAATGGAAAGGGAGAATACAGGCGTGTCCTTACTGCCACTCTCTCCCACTTTTTCCCCTATAGGCCACTACCGGGAGACTAGGGAGTTTTGTAAAAGACTTTAGCCCCAAACTCTACCCTAGGGTGAAATTAGACGAAAAGAAGTGCGGAAAAAAAATGAGATTTCTAGACTTTTCCTGGTGAGCGGAGCCTACCATTTTCTGCAGATTTTTGATGGAATTTCATAGCAAAAAAATTGAAAAATTCCGTGTGAATTAATATTTTTCTGCACTTTTTTGGAATTTTTTCTAATATCTGAGAGCCCAAAGTCCACCCATCGAATTCGAAAGGTTAATATAGAAGAGGAAAAAAACTCTAACACATCAAGTACAGAAAAACTTCTGTAGTTCTATATCTATATATTGTATATTATGCTTATACAGCATAGGAATAATTTACAGTAGAGAATTGATCGACAATGGGGGGAGCACAGCTGAAGTATAAGATCTAATTTAGGATTGCGTGGTGTCCAATAAAGACGCTGTAATGTGATTTACGAGCGAATTATCTATTGGATGAAGCGTGAAGCGGTGACTAAATCTCAAAGCAAGCACTATATTATAGTATATGAATGTATTTCATGGACAAATCATTTTTATTTTTTTAGACAATTTATTTATTTTTATTTTGAATAAAATAACACTTTCCTCCCAAAAAAACTTCAAAAATTAATTATGGGATTTACTCAGACCTCGAACTCTCGAAGTTTCGGATTTTTTACCCTATTGTTTGCGCGGTTGCGCGGTAACGTGAAGCTTCCAAGCAACTTGTTCAGAGTTTCGTTAGGTGCTGCATTTACATCGCAGGTGGCTTGTTTCTCCTGCGTTTTGTGTTGCGCGCAAGTTAAAACGTTCAATACAGCATGGAACAGTAGGAAAAACAAAGTACTGGCAGGAAGAACAGAAAAAAAAAGAAACAAAAAAAACTAGGAAAGAAACATTGAAAAATCGAAAATTTCTACAAAATCAGATTTTTTTTTGGAAAGTAGCCTGCGTCAGTTTCAGAATTCAGTGAGCCACCCTATTGGATACAGTACTGCAGCCAATACGGTAACCAACTGTACAACTATACTGCAGCGAGAAGAATACGTTTTTGAGAACATTTTTGCAGAAAATCGGTGATGAAACTGCATGAACAAAGAAGGTACATATTTCAATGTGTAAGGAAATCGTAACTTAGTAGCCTTAGAACAATTTTCTTGTGGCTTTTAGAACATGTTGTTTGCAGGCTTCGTTCAAAATACCACGTTGTTTATCCTGGAAATAACATGTGTATTATCTTCGTCTATGCTTCATGCTGAATTTGAACTTGCACGCAACATGAAATTTGAGGAAAACTAGCCACTTGTGAAAAAATTTGGAACAAGTCGCTCAAAGCCAGCGCGCAACTTGCTTCATTGTTCACCTTGCGTGTAACTTGCTTCCAATTATTTCATGTTACATGCAAAAATTTCAACTCGCTCGCCAAATTCCATAGTTGGAATCAAGTAGGTTACATGCGAGATCAACACAACACCAACGAACTCTCGAACAAGTTGCTCGCAACATATCATAATAAAAAAACAAGGTTCTTGTCAAGTATATTGTTTTTACCATTATGGACTCTTGAACTTCCGAACAAAATACGATAATGGGAAAACAATAAACTTGCGAGATAAAGTCAGCAAACGAAATTTCGAGCAAGTTGTTTGAAGCCTTCATGAATGTCAATGCGTTGTACATCTTGCAAAAAACTTGCTTTTACTGTTATGTCATGTTACAGGCAAACTTTGAACTTGCACGCAACATGTCATAATGAAAACAGGTTTCTTGCGGAATAGTTGCAGCTATGACGGATTTCAGAACAAATTGTTTCAAGTCTTCTGGAAATAGCTGCGTTGTTGTCCCTGCAAATAACTTGTATTTTCCTCTTGTTTTGTGTAACATGCCAACTTTGAACTTGCATGCAACAGAAAACAGCAGTGAAAAAAGTCACATTTTGCTATACTAGTGAAGTTCCCGGTAACGTGAGCCAAAGTCGCATGTAACGTGTTTTTACCATTAAGTACTTTAAACTTTCGAACAACATATCTTGATGGGGAAACAAGTTCTTTTCGGACTTCTAAACAACATACCATGATGGGCAAACAAGTTACTTGCGAGAAAAATTCAGCGAACGAATTTTCAAACAAGATGTTTGAAGTCTTCATGCAGGTTTGTATACCTTGCTATCATCTTGTTTTTTTTTTCATTATTTCATGTTACAGGCAAAGTCTGAACTTGCACGCAACATGTCATGGTAAAAACAAGCTTCTTGTCAAATAAATGCAGCATTTATCTTGCTAGCAACTTGCCTTTTCTATTGGCTGTAGAACCTTTTCCTTTTTGCGAGATTAGTGAAGTTGTGCGAAGCTTTCCCGCAACTTGTGCCATAGTGGCATGTAACTTGTTTTTGACATTATTTCGTGTTATGTGGGAAATCGGATTTCGCTTGCGATATGAATTAATAGGAAAACATTGAAAAAGTTTGTGCGCAACTTTCCAGCAACATTACACAAAAGTCACCGGTAGCATGTTCAAGAAGTGTGCTTCAGAAGTAGAAAAAAGTGAGAAATCATCGGCAGCTGCTGCATCGTCATCCAGACGATGGACGAGAATCGATACGGCAGTAAGCAAACAATAATTGTTGGTTGTTGCGTGGTCTCGTCTCGCATGCGTTACGACGACGATGACGCCAACGCCCCCCATACGCTGGCTAGGCTGACCGGGTGAAAAATATGCTAATTAGGGGAGGCCCCCGACGTGGAGCTGGCCGCCATTGGGATTAGCCGGAGGAAAACGGACGAGGCGTGGAAGACTGACAGTGAGAATGCCGCTGGGAATAGCCGGAGGCTAATCAAAGTGCAAGGTGGTTGACGTTTCGCACCTCATTGGCAGCGATTAGGCTCCACAGGGCGGCCCACATCAAACATAAATGATGGACGTATGGATGAGGGATTTCTCATTAATTTTTAAATACACCCCGTCCAGATTTGATTGTGCTAGCAAGGGAAATTCGCCGCTAGATCTAATCTCACAGGTCTCGGCACGGTTTTGAATACTATGAGGTTAGCAAACATCCAGGGGACCAGAACATGGACTAATTGACCCTTAGCCGAAAACTCTGAAACTTATTAGGATTGAATGGATTTTTCGAGAATTCAGAAAGACCTTAGGGGCGTCTAAAATGTTTGAAAAAAACGCGATTTTTTTTTCAAAAAACCAAATTTCTGAAATTAGCTTTCTCCCGAAAGTTGTTTCGACCTGCGAGTTTCGATTATTGGCATAAGTTCCAAATGGAAAACGTGGAGAGTGTTGGTTTTTTTTTGAATTTATGCGATATTTTCAAGTGTTACAATAATGACAAAAATTCTTTTTTTTTTTCGAAAAATTGAGTGAATAGATTTTTTCTAATATAATTAATAATTTTTAGAATAACTCAGACATCGAGTGAAGTTTTTTTCAATGTAATTAACATTTTTTGGATTAAATTAGATGATCAAATAAAATTTTCTTAAAATATAATTGACAGTTTCCTGAAAAAAATTAGATTTTTAATCATACATAGATACATCTAGCACAATTAACAAATACAATACTCTCCCTGATGTTTTGTCTGAAAGGCGGAAAGAAACGCGGAAAGTGGTAATTTTGTTGTCTGCCGGTCATATCTCGCTTTAAAGTGGACGAATTCCAAATTTGAATGTGTCTCTAAAATCAGCCTTGAATTTTCCGCCTTCTTCACCTACACATGGCTTATCCTAACACAAAAAAAAAACGCTGAAAAAATCTTTTTTTTTCCATTTTTTAATCATAACTCGCCTTCAAGTGGTCATTTTTCAGACTTGAATCAGAATGTTAAACTGCATTTACGGCTAAAAAAACAATCGAAAATCGTGTAAGACTTGAATCAGAATTGTGCACCCTTTATTTTTGATCTACACAGGGCTCATTCCCGAACAAGGCATATAGGATTGGCACAATCAATTGAGTGGGCGGGGAGTGAGACAAAAGGAGATGCTGAAGTTTGCCACCGTGTCCACTTCAGTTCATTCAATTTTTTTATAAAAATGTTTTGCCTTCCGCTTCTCAAGAACTTTAGAGAATTTCACGCGCATTAGAAAGTATTTCGGGATACGGAAAGCCAGAAAGTTGTTATTCTGATCATCCAGTAACAAATTAAATTTACATTTCAGAATTTTTTTTTATTTTAAAAATTAAATTCACATTTTATTCGAGCATATAGGCAGTGTTTACGATATGAAGGTTTTTTCGAGCTTTTACAAAGATTCATCGCGACACAAATGTCGAAGAAACGGCTGAAAAGACCCGTAAATAGCCCTATACGAACCTGAAACTTCAATGTGGCATGCCCGCCCCGCCCACTTCCTCAGTTGTCTTTGAGGAAGAGGGCGGGACGGGCATGCCATATTCAAGTTTCAGGTTCGCATAGGGCTATTTACGGCTCTTTTTAGCCGTTTCTTCAACAATGAAACTTCGGATCTCAATGAAACTCAGAGACCGTTTCTATCACGAACACTGCTCTCAATTTGAGTCGGAAACTGAGTTCAGGGACTGTTTCTGCAGCACATCTGTCATTTCAGATAAAGATTCAGCAAAAACACCTCAAATTCCGGGAAAAAAAAACTTGAAGTCATCGGTAAAAAAAAGACTGTCCGCTCACGCTGTCGGTGTGCGTGTAAAGAGGTCGTCGCGAAGATGTCCTACGGACTTTTGAATCGATAAGCAACAAAATTGAAAGAATAGTAATTGATATCCCAAAAGCTGTTGGTAGCCATGCGAAGGCCGTCCGAAAAAATGCCTTCGCGACTAGCCCCTCGACACGCATGCGGACCGCGTGACTGGACAGTCTCCTTCGGCCAGTCTTTACACACGAGGGGTAACCGTTCTTGGGCTTGGGCTGAGCTGTCTATATAATATGTGTCTACAGCCGAAATCTATAGAGATAGGGTTTTGAATTTTGAATATTCATAGGAAAATCCTGAAAAAAAACCTATATTTTCAATTTTATACACTATAAGATTTGAGAAGAGATTTTCTGAATTTCGCTCTCGGTCTCTCAAAAAAAAAACAAGAAATTACCCAAATTCGGCGAAAGCGACGCCAAAAATTAGCAGTTTGCAGTTTTTAGGCGAAATTTCACTATTTTAGTCCAGAATTCTTTCCATGTAGCTCCCACCAACCTGCCCCAGAACTCGTAAATCCTCGCTGTCTAGGACTGGATTCTCATGGCGATTAAATCATGCGTATGGTGTGGTCGTAAATTATTCTATGGACGCCGTTTTTTTTCGGGTCCATATGGCCCTACCCACATTCATGTCATTCGCCATTGATAACATCAGATGTCGCCATGAAGTCATGCTTAGACTGAGCCTGTTCCTGAGACATAAGGGACTTAAGGGTAATTAACTTATCAATAGGATGATTTATAGTGATCATTAAGGGATTAAACATGAATCTACACATGGAAATCTAGAATCCGCCATGTAAATATCGGATAAAGAAAATCGAAAAAAATGGAATCTTAATCAGACTGCTCGAAAAAAAAATTTCAATTTAGGTAAATTGCACCTATAAATACAAATTCAGTGACATCCTTATTGTGGACATCAGTGACTCTGAAAGTAAAAAAAAATATGAAAAATAAGGAAAAAAAGTAAGTGACTTGCAGGAGAGGAAAGCTAAAAGTGACTTGCACTTTAGCCGCAGGGACGAAATTATAAAGTCTGGCTATATATGTATGTAATGTCCGAAAATCGATCTAGAACACTTTGCGCAGAAAATCTTCAAATGGAGGAGACTTGAGCTGCTCGCAGCCGGCGCTCATCTGAATGAACACCATCCACTGGACACTCATTCAGACAAGAGATTCCGCCCATCCTCAGCGGACAACCGCCCTTATAATAGACAATGTTGTCAATACGAACGCATGGAGACAAAGGGGAGAGTTATGAGGAGCACATGTGTACCAACTGAGGCATATTCCTAGTTTTAGACAATGAAAATGAATAGGGAAGTGTGAGCACGCATTACGCCTTCGTTACGGCACATTCTGGACCTAATGGTGAAAATTTCTGGAAAAAAATTGAAAAAATAATAAGACCTCTCGTAGATAGCCAGGTGGCCCTATACTTAGAGCGATACGACAGAAGGACCTAACTAAATAAGAAAAAAAATTCACGATAAGAACATTTATTTCCTTAGTAATATACTAACGCGATTCTGATATTAAACCCCTCTTCTACCAAAACAGTCTACATCGACTCAAGAAAGGCCGAATGGGAATTTTTGAATATTTGTAAATTGAACCCAAGTTCGCAAAGAACATTCAATTCTACTTAAAGGTAGCGCCTACGATTGAAAAAAAAAACTTTCCTAGTTTTGACCGAAAATCAAATGGTCCGAGGGTTCATTGCAACACATATGCCGAAAAAATGGCTAAAAATGAGCCATAAATAGCCTACAGTTCGTTAAAACTTGGATCTGCTACGCTGGCCCCGCCCACTTCTTTGTTGGCTGTTGAGGATGTGGGCGGGGCGGGCTTAGCAAAACTTAGGGTTGTATAGGGCCATTAATCGCTCATTTTCAGCCGTTTTTTTTCTCGAAATAATGTTGCAGTAGACTTCAGAAACTTCAATTCTCGGTAGAAACTTGGAGACTGCTTTCATCGCAAGCTTTGTCTTCAACTGGAATATTCGACTTATTCTGAGACTCAAGGTTCTGAGATTTATTGCAAATATTATGTCGGAAAAATGGCTGAAAATGAGCTGTGAATAGCGCTATTGCTCTTTAAAACTAGGACGTGCTGTGCCGGCCCCGCCCACTTCTTTGCTGGCTGTTGAGGATGTGGGCGGGGCGGGCATCCCACATTCAAGTTTCGAAGCCGCTTTAAGCTGATTATTCCTCGTTTTTGGCCGTTTTTTTTACGTTGATGTTGCAACAGATTCCGATGCATTCGGTTTCCGATTTGAACTCCAAAATTGTTTTGCGTCATTCGAATTTCCATTTAATCAAAAACAGGTGTCGAACGCTTATGTCCAGTTGATATCCGATCGATAACCGGTCGATAAGACAGTCGAAAGTCTTAACTTATTCGAAAACTCAGTTATTAGCGAAAAATCTACAGCCCGAGGTATCTTAAGATCTGATAATCTGGAGATTTGAAATTGAATTGGTATTTCTAGGTTTCATGATTTTTAGGAGATACTTAGGTGATTATCGGCCCCGAGCCGCCCGACAGTTCGGCTCGTTTTTCCAATCTGCGAGTCGGCTCCTGTTGCTGTCCGGGCCACTGCTGTTGCTGTCCGGGCTATTCCGGTTGGCCCGAACAGCAACAGCAGTAGCCCGGAGATGGGAGAACGAGCAGAACTGTCAGGCGGCTCCGATTCTTATTCGGTGCGGCTCGGGGCCGAGAATCGCCTGAGTAGAACTTTGATTCATTATTTATATTCGATATTTTTTAATACACTTATTCTATTTTTTAATTAATTTTTATTGATTTTTACTATCTCTCGACAAAATTAATTTTTTACATGACCTGTTTCGCCCCTTTTCATAGCTATATATCCCGGGGTTCTTCAGTGAAAAGGGCAACTGAGGCAAACATTTCATTAGAAAAATCAATAAAATGTGAATATTGATTACAAACAGTGAACTTGAAAAGCTTTCAATTTTTTTTACATTTTTAGGGAAGGAGTAGAGGAAGAAGAAAAAGATGGAATGTCAAGTAATTTTTCGTTATTTGAATTTTCGAATATTTGAAAAAAAAGCCGAAGGTTATGATACTACCAAAGTGAGTCATTTTGGAAAAAAAAAACCTTTCTGTATCAGGTAATTACCCGAATATCAAAAATTCTACTTTCGCGTTATCTCGAAGAACTCCGATTTTTCTTCAACTGCAAATCTCGAATTATTTAATTTTTTGTAGAATCGGTTATTCTACTAGAGTTCCGGCAAAGTGTAAAAACATAGTAGGTAGCATGAAGTGCATAACAGACACAGACAATGCGACAGGTGCTACTGATGCGATAAAAAATCAAGTGATAGCGTAGTATGTATTGATTCGCGGCAAAGGTAGAGAGAGAAAAGTTGCGATAAAAAGATAACTGGGTCAACTTTCATAACCGCAGCCGGATCGACAGATATTATGATGAGAAAAAATCATCAAAAATTGACTTTGATTGGTTTCAGTTAGAAAAAAGATGACGCAAAACAATTAATCTGTTTTTCATTTGTCACATTCGTTAATATTGATAATAAAGTGAGATTTTCATTAATAAAACCTCAATGGAAATGTTGGTGAATTGAGAATTAATTGAAAAAACAAACGAACGAGTGTCTCCAAAGGTTTACCTCTCATTCAGACAACCCCTGCAGAGAAGTTTTAGGCTAAATTTGGGACTTAGACCAGACTACCGTATACCCACCGTAACCCACCAAAATCTATTAAAAATGTATCAACGGACCTCAGATTCGTGTCGGATGTTTCGAATAATCTCTACAGGGCAGTTTCGAGGCAAATATTGAACCCACCCTAAATTTTGTCAAAGAGGCAAAAATAACTTTTTCGTGAAAAAGTTTGTTAGTCTTTTCCACAAAGATTAAAATTAGAGTAGGCGCTTTTCTAACTAGTAGGCTTTTTCGAAAGACTACTTTCTTATTTAACCACAAGGGCTTATTTTCAGAAAAAAAGGCATTTAGGGTTGACATAACAAATCGAGTGGGGTGAGGAGTAGAGCAATATGAGATGTTGAAACGTGCGACTGTGTCTATGAACTTTAGTTTATTCAATTTTTCGAGAGTTTTTAGTTTCCTATTTTACAATGCTTTGGATCCCTTTTAATTTTCGCTCTTCGTTTTTTTCTTTTCTTTTCCTTTTCTTTTAACTTCTTTTAGCTAAAATGATTCATATCCGATTAATGATCTGACGTCGTTCACGAAACCCCACTTTATGTAAAGCTGCAATAATGAAAAAACATACTAAAAATAGAAACCCACACTTTACTAATTTATCTATTCTTGGACATGTATTTACATGTGAGAATGAAGGTGAGAAAAGAGCGATTTTCTAACATTATCTCCTAATCAAACGAAGTTTTCAACATTTCGTTTGCAATGAAACATTATATGAAAAATATTAAACTAGCTGTAATTATATAAATCATACTAAAAATAGGAATTCACACTTTAAAACGAAAATTTATATGAAAAATATAAAATTAATTAACTGGAAAAAATTGAGTATGTAAAGAAAAACTAAAATAAAAAAAAACACTAAAAAACACCAGTTAAGTAACTGAATGAATATTGAATGGTTACTATCTGGAGATGATATAAAACTAAATCAAATTATAAACTAAAAGTAAAAAAAAATATTAATAAAAATAAAAAAAACTAAAATTTTAAGAGAAATGTACAATAAACTAAAATAGTCACAGTCACGCATTTCAGCATCTAATAATATCCCACTTCTAGTCCTATCGATTGATTGTGTCAACCCTATATGCCTTGTTTGGTAATGAGCCCTCTGTAGATCAAATATAAAGGGTGCCAAATTCTGATTCAAGTCTGAGAAATGACCACTTGGAGGCGAGTTATGATCAAAAAATGGTACAAAAAAGATTTTTGAGCATTTTTTATCGTCTTTTGGACAAACATTAGGGTGTGTAACGTTTCCGGAATTATTGAAAAACGCCTTTTTTCAGAAAATTGGCCCTCAGTGGAAGGCTCCTAACCAAATATGGCAAGTTTTTTTTATTTGAATCGAGAAATAGACTTCAATTTCGTGTTTAGGTGCCCAAAGATCCCTCAGTAAAGGGTTTTGAGCCAAACCAGAAAGTTTTTTTTGGCTGGAAATTCTGAAAGTTGTCTTTGCGCCCAACAAAGAAAATCCGCCATTACTAGATTTAGAGAAGTCGTAAGCAGCTAAAGACATAGATTCGAAAAACTTATTGGAAGTGCGCTAAGTGTCATGAATTTCGTCTGCAAATCGCCCAGTTAGAACAAAAAAAAGTTGTGAAAGATCAGTGGGAAATGTCGCCCTTTCCCCACTACAATGTCATGCGAGGAGGCTTTGAATAGGGTGTTAGCGCTAAACATTTCCGCTATGCGATAAGAAAACATCTTCGCGGGACGAGTTGAAAAGGATCCTGAAGTGTAAGAGCAGGCTGCCTCCGTGCATGACTCAGCACTATCACCGAAAAAAACTGCTTGTAGGAGCAGTGGTCGTCCGTCGGCTGTGAATAGCCATAAAGTTCATGGGGAAGACGCGAGAAGGGCGATGAGCACGGGAGAGTCTGTCTGTTGACATTTGAATAGCAAAGGAGGAGAAGATCTGAGCTGCGGCTGCAATACCGAGGTCTAGGGGTAAGAATAACGGAGGTGGAGGGTTCGGAAATGCATCCGATGTAAATAAACCCGGCTACAAATTAGTTTCACCTCGGTGACTCCCAGGACGGAAATGTTGACACTCACGGGTACATATTTCAAATGCGGCTACAAAGGTTTTTTCTATGAAGGGCTGAGCCTCACAGGCCGAAGATTTCAACTTATAAGGCTGAAACTCGTTCACAGAGCTTTCACAGGCTTCGAGTTTCCTTCCGTAAAAAGTCTGTTATGGTTCACTGAGATTTGCCACTTGGTAGGCATAATATGTACATAGCAGTAGGGGTAAGGCTTACATTACAAAAAACTCAACATTCTAGACCCACTCAGGCGATTATCGGCCGCGAGCCGCCTGACAGTTCGGCTCGTTTTTCCAATCTGCGAGTCGGCTCCTGTTGCTGTCCGGGCCACTGTTGTTGCTTTCCGGGCCACGGCTGTTGCTGCCCGGGCTATTCCGGTTGGCCCGAACAGCGACAGCAGTAGCCAGGAGATTGGGAGAACGAGCCGAACTGTCAGGCGGCTCCGATTCCTATTCTGTGCGGCTCGGGGCCGAGAATCGCCTGAGCAGGTAGAGCTTAGCGAGTGATAGATGACTGACCATTTTGCCCCGCCCCTTGTGGGCCTTGTTCAGTGTCTATCCGTTTCAACCTGAGAATAGGACGATTTCGAGGCCTGTACTATGCTTGCAATGCAACACTTTAGTACTTATTTTTGCTGAAGCTACACCTGCCTCCCAGTGGGGATTAACCGGGGAACAGATGACCGGCTCCATGCTCCGCCCACAATGACCAAAAGTCGATTTTCGGCCCATCAACGGCTCAATTTTGGGGTCGCTCGTTGCCAGATTTTGTGTGAAAATGTCTATCTACCTCCTATCCCGCATTTCTTGAGGAACTTATGACCGACAATGTTGCTCCACCTACCCGTTCGGTATCTGTCCCTTTTGACCTGACAACAGGACAATTTCGACAAGTGTATCACGCTTGTATTACAGCACTCCTAATACCTACTTTTGCTGAATGACCACCTGTCTTCCATTCGGAATCAGATTAGGAACACATGACCGGCTCTAGACTCCGCCCACACTGGCCCTTAGTCATTCCTCGGCCACTTTTCGACACAGTTTTGAGGTCGCTCGTTGCCAACCTTCGTGTAAAACTGTCTATCTGCCTCTTATCTCGCAATTATTGGGGAACAGATGACCGACCACGTTACTCGCCTACGGCTCAATCTTTTGCGTTTTAGGCTGAGAACAGGACAATTTGAGGACTGTATTATGCTCGCATAGCACCACCCTTAGTGCCTATTTTCAGAGAAACACCTGCTGATTACTATTCGGAATCAGCTGAGGAACAGATGACCGGCTCCAGGTTCCGCCCACAATGACCCTGAGTCGATGTCGGCCCGCTACCTCAGGAACGCCGCAATTATGATGTGACTCTCATGCTATTCTGCTTCTTGTTAAACACTTGCTGAGGAACAGATGACCGGCTCTAGACTCCGTCCACACTGGCCCTTAGTCTTTATTCGGCCCGTCAGCGGGGCAAATTCGCGGTCGCTCGCTGCCAGCTTTCCTGTAAAACTATGTATCTGCCTCCTATCTCACATTTGTTAAGGAACAGATGACCGACCACGTGGCATCGCCCACGGTGGTCCTTGTTCGGCATCTGTCTGTTTTGACCGGAGAACAGGACAGTATTGGGGCCTGTATTATGCTTGCTATGCAACACTCTTAGTACTCGCTTTTGCCGGAACTCCATCTGCTTCCCATTCGGAATTAGCCGAGGAACAGATGACCGGCTCCAGGCTCCGCCTACACTAACCCCAAATCGATTTTTGGCTTGCTTACTTAAGAATGACGCAATTTTGAAGTGACTCTCCGGCTAATCTGCTTCTTGTTCAACATCTGCCGAGGGAAAATAGCTTAGGAACAGATGAACGGCTTCAGGCTCCACCCACACTGACCGCGATTCGTTCTTGAGCCTGTTAACTTAGAAAAACGGTGCAACTTTTAGGTCACTCTAATGCTGCTTCACAAACTCACTGTAGTTTTCGTATAAAACTATCTACCTCCCTCTCATTCACAACATTAGCATTCCAGACCTGTCACTTTGTTATCTCGAATAACCGTCTGCTATCAACTAAACATTTACTTAGGAACAGATTACTGGCCCAAGGTCCCGCCCACGCTGCCATCGATTCATTCTTAGGCAGTCCCAGTTTAAAGGCAGTGTTCACGATGATTTTCGTTCCCGAGTTTTCCACTCCAAACAAAGCGTTGGCCACCGAGTGTTACAGAAATTACGAAGAAACGGCGAGAAACGCACTAAAACGTCATATTTCAGTGACATTAATCTTTGGTCTGGACTAGTTGTCCAGTTGTATGAACATGTTCACGGTGGTTGTCACCGGTGAAAATATGGGTCAGTCGAAATTGGAAGAATTTTTCAGGCGAAATAGTACCAGTTAGGGTCCGAAGAAAAGAACGAAGCAACAGAAACCGAGTAATTGTAAATGACGGGCCCACGAATGATTTCATTGTCACAACGAACAGTTCCTGTGAGAGTAAAGAGGTGGGGTGAGAGTAAAGGATTTCGGGACCTTCTGATGCATTTTTCTCGATTCCTTCGTTATTTTTGTTCTAGCCGGGGGCCAAACAATCGATTTAGCTATTAATCACAAGATCGAAGATTATCGTGAACACTGCCTTTAAAGACAGCGGGATTTCGATAGAAGAATGATACTGACACCGCAGCGCCTTTCTACGCACCTTTTCTTGAACGCTGTGTGTTTTCTTTTCTTCTTTTGCCAAGGAACAGATGTCCGACCGCTAAACTCCGCCCCTAAATGACCTCTTCCGTTACGCGGTTATTTTGACTCGAATCCTGAACGGATTTATACTAAATCAGAATGACACTAGCAAGAAAAAATATAAGCTTTCTTCCAATGAATCTCAGTCTCCTTTCAGTTTATCATTTGCTGAGGAACAGATGACCGTCCCTACGCTCCGCCCATGGTGATTCTGTTCAACTTGTTTGCCGCTTCTACCTGATAACTTCATGATTCATAGCCTAGAGCTATACCTACATCGCAGTGTTTTCCTTATTTTCAACGTTTGCTGAGGAACAGATGGCTGGCCATGACAATTTTTTCGACCGCTCTGACCAAAAAACGGCGCAATTTTGAATCCAGAATATTTTTTTCAATTTTTTTTGGAGAAGGGTGTGAATGTGGAACACTGGCTAAGGACGAGAGAAGTGTATGTAGTCTGCGAATTCGTTTATGGATATAACTCGATAATCTCGGATGGCACGCGTGTGCTGTTGGTCCACAAATACTCACACACACACATGGAGAGGACGACGCATAACGAATTTTCAGCCCTCATTGACCAAAACAAGGCCGCTGTCTCCTGCATTCCAGAAAATATTCGTACCAAGGATCGCGCTCTATCGGGATGGGAAAAGGGATTTCTGAGGATAATCCGCTGTTTTTAAGCAAAATTTTCTAAGAAAAGGATCACGTTTCAGAATGAAATCTGGAAATATACATCGAGGCGCTCTAAGCGATTCGTGAAAAAATATTTTTTTTTGGCTCTTGGAAAGGGTTTCGTGGACTCAAGTGGATTGAATGCGTGCACATTTGCAATTAACTCGCCGGAAAGTTCTGGGTAAGCACAAGTTTGCGAGCCAAAAGGGCAAAAGGCCTCTTCCATACATAGCCAATTGGCAATCACATTCGAATATCTCCCTCTTTGGAGGGGAATACACATCTAGTCAGCAAAATGAGACCTCGAAACTGTGCCGATCCTGAATTAAAAGCTGCTCGAAGGTGGTCATTCAATAACCATTTGTTCCCGCTAGTGACAGTTGTCCACGAAGCAAACGTTCACTGGAGTGTCGTAGGCCACAACAAGCGGCTGACTCACGTACATAGCATCCATAAACGATCGCTCAGACTTTCTGTCTCTAGAAAATCGCATGTTCTCGAAAGCAATGGATGTTATAGACGACTAGCCCAAGACTTGACTTGTTTTCTTGACAACAGTCTCACCTGCTATGAACTGGAGAACTCGTCCAAGTGGGGGTGGTCTAAGGCGTCCTAATGGTATATTTTGTTTTTGGATAATTTCCAACCTGGCATCTGGAAGGGATTATACAGAAAGGGTCTACTTCATACTCTTATTTAAATCACAAAAATATAGAAAAAAAAACTCGTCCGAATGGGTGTTGCTACGGGTTTCTCTGCCATATCTCGATTATTTGGAGCAAATCAGTTTCTAAAATCGGGGAGGGTTCGAAAAGCAAATCTGATGATATCCTATGTTTTCTAGGCATTCTTTTTGCAATCAAAAGTACTGTTTTTCCCTATTTCGCTGTGCTCAAGTAGTACTTCACAGGAAGATTTCTAAAAAAGAAGAACAGGATGTGGTTCTCCTAAAATTCACTCATATGGGTGAAACGCACTTGAAATCGGGAATGGGTATGGGTATACGAAATGCCTGGCATGGTCGATATTTTAATTCCTTCGAATAACCGGAATGTGAGAGGAACCCCTAAGCCACGCCCTCAACGGGGAACCGTGGCCGCACCCATTCGGACGATTGCTGCTATGCTATGTTACCATTTGTATGACGCTTTTCAAGACCGATATTTCGATTTGTTCAAATAAAGGAAATATAGGAATGAACCCTGAACCACGCCTCATGGAAGGCGAACCTGTGGCCACACCCATTTGGACGGTATGCAATATTGTCGTTTGCATGTCACCTAAAGAGGGCGATACCTCAATTTCTCCGACTAAAGAAATGAAGGAGGAAACCCCAAGCCACGCCCCGAAAGGAACCTGTGTCCATAATCACATAAAGGCGAGTTCTCCTACGCAATGGTGCCATATGTATGACGCCTATCGAGGCCAAAATTTCAATTCCTCAGTTTAGATTAAGGGCAAGAGGAAACCCCAAGCCACGCCCCTAATGGGAACCTGTGGTCACACCCACTTATGCCAGTTCTATTACGCAATGTTGTCATTTATGCGATGTCCAACAAGGCCCATATTTCAATCCCTTCGAATGAACGAAAATTAGGAGGAGACCCTGAACCACATCTACGATGGGAAACCTGTCGCCCCACCCTTATGTAAGAGTTTCCAATGCTAGTAGAGCGGAGGCAAAGTACAGATTCTGAAATTTTACCTCTGAGGCAGTTTTCCTCCAGAAGTATAGCCTTTTCCTTCACTCTAAAAATCCATTTTACGAAAAAAAAATGTGAAAACTGTTTTTTTTTTCATGAAATTCAGCCAAAGGATGGGCATGGATGTACGAAATTGCGGGAGAGAAGCGCTGTGAGGTTGGACAGAATAGGATGAGTTGTGGACGAGATGACGCGGCTAGATAAACAAGTAAACACACCTAATCCATGAGCGACGGCCACAGAATTAGCGGCAAGTTTGTCCGAAAAGCTTGCACTGCACGCGCCTGATCGTGAGAATCGAAGGATTCCTTTGAGTCCTAACCCGTCCCTTTGAGGACTAACAAAAAATATAACATTTTTATACATTTAACTATGAAAAAAAAATTGGTAGAAAATTGAAAAAATATGATTTTCATAGGAGGAACGTGAAACTGGTATGCATGTAATGTGAGACTCAAGGCGTGGAATTGATTGTGGAGGGGGGGGGGGCGTGGGTCGTGGTTGGTCGGGAGAGGAGAAGAGCGTAACGAAAAGAGACCTTGACAGCAGCAAACGCTCCCGTCCACCGAACCCCACCCTCTACGCCACTACGAACGGCATTCCGGACCTCCCAACGGGGTGAAAAATCGTCTACATGTTGTCATTAATCAAGCAGGGAGAAGAAGAGTGGATGATATTTGGTGTACGAGGAATTATTTTGGTTTTGGGTCTTATGGAAGCCTGGAACTAGTGACGAAACGCAGAGTACACACGGATTTTTTCGCACGAGGTTGTGTTTCCCTACCCTGTTGGTTCTTCGGCGTTGTAAGAGATTGCTTCGGACAAATACCCTTACACTTTTATAGTAATCAATTTGAAAATTCAGAAAAAAAAACTGGTTTTTTTTTGCTCAGAATGGAACTCTTTTGGGACGGAGACTTTTTTCTCGAAAAAAATTTTATATATTTTACACCGGATACTTTTTTGGGAGCGAATAAATCATAACTGTTTTCGAATCTGCGAGATTGGTGAACTTTCACAGAACGAAATTTCTCTCAGAAGGTTTTTTTGGCAAAAGTATCGTTTTTTGGGAGGAAATCAAGCACCTACGGAATAGCCGGGTCTTTTTTCATCGGAAAGGCTTTATTTGGTTGGGAACACTCTTGACGGTGTTTGTCAGGGCTCTCCAGAATTTGCTCCGCGACCCTCGGTTCTGCCGCGAGAGAACCGCGATTATGCCGCGATAGGCACCGCGAATCTGCCACGTTAGTACCGCGAAACTGCCCGATACCTTCGCGACTGCCGCGATATCACCTTAACTCTGCCGCGATAACACCGCGACTTTGCCGCGATAGTACCACGTCTATGCCGCGTTAGTACCGCGACTCCGCCACAACAACACCGCGAGTCTGACGTGATAGCACTCCAACTGTTAGGCGATAGCACTTCCACTGTGGCACGCTGGCTCCGCGATAGCACCAAGAATCTGCCGCATCAGTACCGCGAATCTCCCACAATAGCCCCGCGACTCTTTGACGTGAGCACCACGTATCTGTCGCGATAATACCGCGACTCTACTGCGATAGCACCATGTCTCTGCCGCCATAGCATCGCGACTCTGCCGCAATAACAGTGCGAATCTGCCGTGATAGCAATTCAACTGTTGAGCGATAGCACTTCCACTGTGGCACGCTGGCTCCGCGATAGCACCGAGAATCTGCCGCGTTAGTAGCGCGACTCCGCCACAATAACACCGCGAGTCTGACGTGATAGCACTCCAACTGTTAGGCGATAGCACTTCCACTCTGCCGCGCTTGCACCGCGATAGCACCAAGATTCTGCCGCGTTAGCACCGCGACTCTGCCACAATGGCACCGCGACTCTGTCACTATAGCACCGCGAATCTGCCGCGACATCACCGCGAATCTACCGCGATAGCGCCGCAACTGTGCCGCGATGACACCACAACTCAGGCGCGATAGCAGCGAGACCCTGCCGTGACAACACCGCGAGTCGGCCGAGCTTACATTTGATGGAGCGCTCTCGATCTGGCCACTACTGAGCAATGTCGGACATTTTTTAGAGACTTTTCTGATTAGAAAAATCGTAATTTTTCAAGGGAATTCATGAAATTTTTCAAGCAAAACTGTAATTTTAAAATTTTCCCACTGAAAGTCGTCATTTTTTTCTAGAAAAAAAAAGTAATGTCTTTTAAGTTTCACACAAAGTTATATATTTCGCGATGAATTTTCGGAAAATTAAGCCCAGTATTGGGCACTTCCTGGCAAAAATGTGGGTTTGAAAACACAATTGCGCACTTCTCAAAACAGGCCTAAGGATAAATGGGGTAAATAGCGCACGAAATCTAGGCTCTTCCCCAGTGACCTCGTCACGCATCGCCCAGACTAGGACGTTACATATTGTGCATTTCATACAAAAAAGCGTAAAGTCCGTACGAATGGGATGACTGTCCGCCTACGCGGTTGGCGAGCGTGTGAAGCGGCCATCGCGAAGGCATTATCTCGAACGAACCTTTCCATAGCTTTCAACAGCTCATTGAGATATTATTCACCTTTCGCCAAAGATTCCTCCTAATCGATTTTCAAGTCTAAAAAATGCCTTCGCGTTAGCCGCTCGACCCGCACGCCGACCGCGTGGGCGGACAGCCCCTAGAGGACGAACTTGATTTCAATGAAATCAAAGAATTTCTATTCATAAACGGCCATTTTTTTGTGGAATTAGAGTCTTTCTGATTTTCCTGGAGAATTCATTTCTTTTCTAAAGGTAATATTTTCTGCAGGGATTCCCAATAAGCAAGATAGCCACCAGGATTCGAGATTCCTGGCTCAGAAAGTTTACACTTTTCTTGAAAGGTTATATGACATTTTCGTGACGAAAGCGGCCTTTGTCTCCGAATTCTTGCTGCACTTTTAGATAAAGCTCGCCATTTCTCTTTCACAAACCAGAACAAAGTGACACATTTATCACAATCTCAGAACTGATCCTATGCTAGCCTTTTCTACCAATTTCTACAATTCCACTTACTTTAGTTCAATTTTTCTCAAAATAATGATGGAAATTAGTATTTATAGTTACTTTTCCTAAAAAGTTAGGTGTTTTTGACATTTCAAAAGCACAAAGTCGTATATACAATTATGTATATCTATAGTATTAATCACCTGTAGTCGATGTGGCGCAGTCGAGGTGTGATGACTGGGCTGGCGAGTGGGCCGTAGGGGAAACCGAAATGAACAAGGCAGGCATTTTTTGGCCCCCAAAATGATCAGTCCTTTGTTGTGCCAGGTACGTATTGTTTGGTTTTTTATGTAGCTACATTGGTGTGGCGCATTTGAGACATACATAGTGTATTGAATGTAGTAATATGTAGTAGTATCTATGAAAAAACATAATGAAAAAATATCATAGTGGCAATATAAAAAGGCCACCAGCTCATGGACAAAAGCAATATGACGTATTCAGCGCGTAAAAACGGCGTTTTTTTGCCGCTAGATAGAGACCCGAAGATTTTACGACATTTTGCTAACGAAAGTTTTTTTTCTAAAGAATGAAGGCGCTGATTCAGTGAACCTACTGGGACGCTTTGAACTCCCAACTCATTTTGGATTAATTTTGAAAAAAATCGTGTCGAGAAATTTCATTACACTTTAAAAACTTAAATTAGACCTAATTCGGAACAGAAGACACCGCAGACCTAGATTTCGCCGGAAGTATGGCGCGAAACCACTAGGAAGTACCGACAAGTGGACGCCGCGAATTTGCCGCAAAAGTACCGCGATTACACAGCAATCATTGCGATGAGAGCACCTAATTGCAGCAGTAGAGATAGCAGGTTCCCAGTAATATCCAAGAAACCCTTCTCAGTGTATGCGCTGGAGCGGCAGTATCGCCGAGCCACCGCGGCGCTAGTGAGGATTATTGCCTCAGCAATGCGAATTTGTTGAAAAGGGTCGTTGCAAAGGCTACAGCATTGCTGCCGCTCCGGTGCCTGTAGGCACAGACCCGGCACTATCGCGGCACTTTCTTCCAGATATATGACGCTGGGATTTTTTTACGAAATTTTTAGAGAGAGTTGTTTATTAATTTAGGAACTTTAAAAAAATTGTAGAATACAAAATGATGCTTTAGTTCAAAAAATAATGTGCAGAATCGATTTTTGTCGAATTTTTATAGTTTCTATGTTAGAAACCTATATTCCAGATGTTATTCAGTCCATCATTCTGGCGGAAGGACAATGTCCAGTGACATAACTATAAATTGACAATATGTTTGTCAGACGCTGTAGCGGCCGTATCGCGGAGTCACCACGGCAATACTGCAGGCAGCCGCGGCGTTACCGCATAAGCTTTACGAAAATTTTCCTCAGCAATGTGAGTTGCTATATAGGATTCGTCTATGGAACTTACCGCGGTAAGTATCAAAGAAGTTTTTTTTTGTGCAAATAGTTCTCGGAACATCAGAAATCGGTTAGTTTGCCTTTCTTAAATTTTTGAATCACTACTATTGGAAATTTCAAATTCAGTCCAATTCAGTACATTTAGTAGTGTTTGGAAGAGTCAAATTTCGAATATATTTGAAAGTTGAAAAATTTGGGTTTTGAAAACGTTTAAAGGTCCAGTAACCAAAGAAGGAAATTTCAAATTTGTTCGAAAATTGGAAAGTCTAATAAATAAAATTTCAAAAATCAAATGCTCAATAAAGTCAAATGTCGAACATTTCCGAATACTGAGAAGTCTATAAATGGAGTGTTGAGTATACTCGTAAGCCCACTGCCCAAAAAAATTCGAAACACATGATTTTTGACCACATTTGAAAATATATCGTTCAAAAAGTCCACTTTCATTTTTCGTCTCAAATATTGGACTCCGCGAAAGCATTTTTCAAGCCACAGTTGTGTTATCGACCTTCGATTATGTCGAAAGTCGAATATTCGAAAAATTCAAAAGTCTTGAGGTAGAAAATCGATTCGATCGAGAATGTGCTCGACTTATTTGAGCAAAAAGTTGTGACTCATTCATGCTTCTCAATTAAAAAAACATCCATTAATCTGAATCTGAGCGAAGAAAAATTATTTTCTTATAAATTTATATCATAAAACAATGAAATAAAAATTATTTCAAAACCTCAAGCCTTCAGAAAAATGATACATTTTGAAAAATAACGCAAAAAAAAATCTTCAGAAATTACAGAAATTTCAGGCTAGCTGTGAAGGAGCTTTGAAATTTTGAAGTGGTTGAAATAATTCAATAATGAAAAGAAAATGGTTGAAAATGTGTCTCTGCTCGTTCTGTTATGCTGTTATGAAGCGATGCAGAGTGTACACGTTTATTTCAACTTCTGAGAGGAAAATTTGACTTAACAATAACATCTTTAAAAATTATTGATGTTTAATTGAGCTGTTATGATCATAAGCAGTGGGTTGAACTTAGGTCCCAATAAAAACAGAACAAATGAACAAAAATATGGGTAAGTCTGTAAACTCAGGAAAAATTATAAAACCAGTTTATTAGATAGTAGTCAACCAATAATGAATAGAAACAATGAGAAAATCAGAACAAAAAAAAGAAAAAGGAAACAAAATGAAAGAATATCCCTCTCCGGTGACCTGGACAGCCCCAGGAACACGCCGGCCGCAGTATAGAAAAGTGAGGTGCGAAACCCGGTGGCGGGCCGGATGAGATTGAGACTCCCAGTCGGTGAAGTGTAAAAGAAAACTACACGCAATCGATAGCAGGCCGGGATGATCAAACAGAAGCTTAGTTGAGTACCTATCGCTATCATAAATCTCAGTACTGCACTCTAACCTGAAAAAGTCGGATGTTTGGATCCTGGACTATCAGAAATCCGGGTGGGGAGGCTATACGGATGCTCGGATTTGAGATGGACTAGGAATGACCATTTTTTGGTGAATAAAAATCTGATTACTTTTTTGAATAAATTAGCAAAAAAAGTCATGTTGCTGAGGTTCCATCAAATTCTCTTTAGATAGTAGCACAAGCTCAGGGAACCTGCCAGAATGCCGCGAGGTGGACGCCACGTTGCAGGAGTATTAATGTAATTTGGAGAAAAAATCTAACTATTGGGTTGATGCACAATTATGGAACGTTTTTTTTTAAATATTTTTATTCAACGAAACAGTAACAATATCTAATCAGAACATGTTTAAATGGATTTGAACCATTTTTTGGTGAATAAAAATCTGATTATTATTTTTTGAATAAAACAACAAAAAATTCATGTTGCTGAGGTTCCATCAAATTCCCTTTAGATAGTAGCACAAGTTCAGGGAACCTGCCAGAATGCCGCGAGGTGGACGCCACGTTGCAGGTTTATTAATGTATTTTGAAGAAAAAAATTTAAACTATCTGGTTGATGCATAATTATTAAACTTTTTTTAAAAATATTTTTATTCTACAAAAACAATAATAACATTCAATCAAAATATGTTCAAATGATCATTCGAGAGCATAGTCCCCATCCTCTTCAAAAACTGCTCCCCATTTGCTTAGCAGTTGGTCGATTCCACGTGTGAAGAAGTCACGATTCTTGAAGGCAATCCATGCTTTGGCATCAGCCACCAAGTCATCGAAGTCGTCGTAGACTTTGTTTGTTTGCCAGTTTTTCAAAGAGCGATTGACATGGTAGTATGTTGGCGCTTCTGTCGGTGAGTACAGCGGATGTGGGAGCAGATCCTATCCCTTACTGGAGATGGATTCGAGTACACGGCGCTCATCATGTGGACGGGCGCTATAGTGATGGAACATGATGTGGTTCTTTTTGCGCTGTCTTTTCTCCTCGATTTCAGCGTTTAAGGCACAGTCCAACCTCAGTGGAAATTTTTGATATTTTGGTCCGGTCGCCGTCTGTAGCAACCCTGCCAAGTGCGAATTCTCAATTCCCTCAAAAGCGAGAAAAAGCTAGGAAAAGTCGATCACGCCCCCTTGAAAGAAAAAATGGGCAACGCCCACTAGCAGGTTTCCGACCTTAATAGGGAAGAGACGCGCGAATGATTTTATCCGAAATCTATGTTCTTCCTTTTATTTTCGGTCTGGCTATATATTGTGATCTGCTTCAGAATGATGGCTGCAAATGACGAGAAAATACAGGCTCGTGACAACTCGTCCACGAACTTCTACCAGTTCAAAATCAACATTTTTGAAGAGCCGAAACTCAGTTCGCAGTGAGTTCTGAGCGATTCTGCAGACACCATTGTGATCAGCGTGAAATTTTTTCCAAGATAGTTAAAGAACCGAAATTCTATTCTGAGCGTGGACTGTGGTTTAGAGGCGATCAAGCTGAGCCAGATAGACGTCGCTGTTGATGTTGAATTGCCGCTTGCCATTTCTGTCAGGAATTCTCCATTGTTGCCTTTCATCTGCGTCGTTAAACCAATAACAAATGTCATTTGAAATGATTTCCCAATGGATGATTCCGCTTCTGTCCCACCACCACACACACCACATAGCCTTCTTACAATGCACGTCTTTTGGCACTCCTTTGGGGGACACATGGCGAAATAGCGTTTTTGAAGAGAAGTCATGACTCATCCCCAGTGACAAGATTCTTTAAAAATGGTGTTTGTTCGTTCCGTTGCAGTTAATCAGTGAAAATTCGAACGCGATTAGCTTTGTTGTTGTCAGAGAGCTCGTGGGGCTCCCATTCAGGCGTCGGTTGATTGTTGATTGATTGACATTAGGCGTCGTTTCTACTTCCGCCGCCGAGCGGCGCGGCGAATCGCAATCCTGCAGCATCGATCGTGCCGCGCCGCTCGGCGACGGGAGTGTAAACGATCCCTTGAAGTCTTCAGCCAGCATCAGCGTTATCAGGCTTTCATCCTCTTCCACGGCTGTCAAAAGTGCTTGTTCATCAAAATCCGATGACCGACCTCTTCCTTCTTTATCCTCCAACCTAGTGTCACCTGATTTAAAACGAATAAACCACTTCCGTATCAGTAATTGTACCTTCTCAGATATTCGCTGAGCAGCTAGGGCACTGAAACGGCCTCTCATTTTCTGAGCAGCATCATGGAGATATCTGCTGACGACCGCCCACCAGTTTGTGATTGGCTGATGGACTCAGCGTTACAAACCCCATCGTCGCAGGATATCGTCCCATGATGCTGGAAGTGCAGCATATGTCGCGGAGCTCCGGCGCCCTACTGAAGAAAAATGTCCTAGAGCCAGCGGCCGCTCGCCATTGGATGGCTCCGCCCACCCCTCTTCCTAACTGGTCTAATCCTAACATGTTTAGACAAAAGTATCAACAATGTTGCTGGTATAAAAGGCTATTCATCTCACAGTGTGTTTCAGTCGGCTCTTTGGAGTCGGACCTGGGGTGCGTTCCAAGAATGTTTCCACGATGCCGTGGGAGGGAAAGTAGCCTTTCCATGGCCAAACTTGTTTCCCTGGTCCACGAATTGTAACTGCTAATTGTTTCCATGTGGCCGTGGCCACGTTTCCATGAAAAACTTTTGCCATGGGAATGTTCTTGGAACGCACCCCTGGAAGGTGGCCTCGAGTCACTCACCAGAAGATCCACCGGATACCGGAGGATATTTTTTGTCGCCGAGGGGAGGGGGTGGTACCCAACCGTAGGGTCACCTCTCCACGGTCAGCGGTGGGGTGCACCCACTTCGGACCGTGGCAGTGAGGTGCCCCCCTCCCTCTGGGGACCCCAAAGCGGATTACCACAGTGGCATGTCCCCGGGGCATGTCAGGCCGGAAATTTTTTTGTGATGGTGCGCTCACGGCGAAATTTCCGTGATGGTGCGCGTCTCGGAACACTGCCGACGGTGAGCGCACCTTGTCGCACTCGGACGCGCGCTGGGAGCAGCACAAGTCGCGAGATGTGGCGTGGATACCAAGGCTGGGAGCAGCATATGTCCCGTGAACTGGGGTTTTCAAACGCAAAACTGGCAGCAGCATATGCTGCGGTGAGTCCGCCCCGTTACGCCCACTTTTTCAGCAGCTAGGGAACGGCCTTGGCCTAGAAACCTCCATGATGTGTCCTAGCTGCTCAGCGATTATGCGAGTTCGCCAAAAAGTTCGTTGAGATCGCGAAATTACTGGGCTGCGGTCCATCCTTTCTCGTAGTGGTAGAGCAAACCAGGGTCTGCAGAGTTGAAGTCTCGGCGTTGCTCGCAGCGACAAACACAGCTGAGTGATGCAATATCGATTACATTCGGCGACGAGGGCAACCGACGCGGCGTGAAGGGAGACGAGGGGGCACCGCAGAGTGTTTAGACGCAGCGACGGCCCTGCATCACTGCCAGCAAGCGGCAACCGACGCGGCGACCAGTCGCCGTTCGGTGCAACTCTGCAGACCCCTTATGGCGAATATGATTGCTGATTTTCAATACGCATTCTTAAATTAAATATTGAGGATTATTTTTTATACAAATTTTTAGAAGGAAACCCCAAACTTTATTCAAGAAAAATGCTTTAATAAAAACGTTCCATAATTATGCATCAACCCAATACATTACGTAACTAAGGAATTATTACGAAATTTATACTTGAAAACTGAATAACTCTTCCGATAAATCAATTGCTGCGCTGACAATTAAAATCTGCAACTATTAAATGACGCAGACGAATAATAATGAAGACTTTATTCCGAATATAGTTATGTTACTTGTTTCACTCCCTATTCCGCTTCACGAATGCCAGCCGTGGAATATCGCGCCCCAATCGCACTTATCACAATCACGCACGCGCGCGCCTGCTCTGCGTGCGGTTGCCCTAAAAAGTTCGTTTTATTCTCTCGACTCATTTCCGAAGGGCAGTTCGTTCCTATTCCTTTTTCGTTTTGTTTTGTGTGTAACACAATCTCTTTACGCGGTCAACGTAAGCCAGACTGCGCCACCGTTGTGTGGTTTGAGGCTGAACGATGGCCTTTCTTAGGTGGACTATGCGAACGGATACAAAATGGCACTACATAATATATTTTGAATACGTTTTGGATCTTTCTATGCTTAAACCCTTTCAGAAGTGTGTTATAGCTCAGCCGTATGCCTTAATCCTAACAAGGGAAGTGTTTAGAGTGGTAAACGCCTCTGCAAAAACGACTAGTATCGTTAGTATCTCTTGCGGCTCAATAGTAAAAATTCGCAGTATTCCGCCCCGAGCTGCAGTTTCCAAGAAGCTAAAAGCTTAAAAAATTAGGGTTTTTTTTTGTAAGTTACAAAAAACGCATTAGTCTTTGGAAAACCCGGAAACGGACCTCATAAATGTGTTCAGCGCCCAAAACTACCCCCCTGAGGAAAGTTTGGGTGGAGGGAAATTTTGGTTGTTATGTAGATCTCCTGCTGGAAGGGGGTTACCCGCCCAGTTTCCTGCCGCTGACCTATCATCTCAGTCATGGGGCGGTTATTCCGCGCGGGAATGTCGGTTGCCCCTCCCTGGTCATCCGGCGTATAACCGATACTCTCCCTCCGTACAACCGCATAGACACGTTGGCGGTTATTTTGCTGGGGAACGTCGGTTGGTCCGCTGGGGCATCTGCGGGGCAGCCGATCTTCCACCGCCATTCAACCGAACTTACACCGCGGTACAACCGAACCAGATCGCCGGTCACGCGCTTTTCAATACATCCTGGGTATTCCCGGGTCCGCTGAGGGGACCCCGGGGACATCCCTATTGGGGTGATCCCACCGCCACGGTCCACGGTGGATTGCACCCTACTGCGGACCTTGGGGAGATGGCCCCACAGTTGGGTACCACCCTCCCCCCATAAGCCGTGGGGAGCCCGCTCCCGGCTACAAAAATTATCCTTCGGCATTCGGTGGATCTTCTGGAGAGTGATTCGAGGTCGCCTTCCAGGTCCGGCCCCGAAGAGCCGACTGAGGCACACGGTGAGATGAGGAGCCTTTTATACCCCTGTCATTGTTAATATTTTTGTCTAAACATGTTGGTGGCCGCGCACCCGTCTTTTGTGTGAGTTGCGGAACATGGCACATATTTGACGGTAGAGCATGTCACCGCCGCAGGGTCAAGCGGGGTTGTGAAATTTCTCAACAGGGGGTCGCAAAATTTTTGGCCCGAAATTGAAGGGCTGGGGGGGGGGTCGCGAAAATCACGGAACAAAAATGAGAAATCATAGAAGTAAAAAAAATAGAACTCGTTTTCCACTATCAAAAATGTCAAAAAAGTTTTGCAAAAAAAAGTGTCAAAAAGTATTTCTCGGGGGGATCGCAGAAATTTCGGATTTTCGGACAAAAATTTGATGGCCGGGAGAGGGGTCGCTCCGATTTCGGAATATTACACAACGCCCCGCTTGACCCTGCACCGCCGTTACACCGTCAACCCGTTTTCTACCGCCAAATAACCGTCTACGTGTATTGAACTTCTCTCTATCTGCGGTACAATCGACAATTCTACTCTTCCCCGTTTTTGCTCCCTACGTTGCACCGACAAGCCTTTTTACCTCGCCCAACAACCGTCAGCGTGTCTAAGATAGGAGCAGCGAAGGCTGACGTGATTGGCCGACTGCGGGAAAATGGGCGGAAAGCCTCCTACCAGCAAGAGATGTAAATCAGTACCGAAATTTTCCAAACTTTGTCCAGACTGATAGCGTTTTGGACTACGGATTTTTGGTTGGGCGTTTATTTATACCAATTAGAGGGATCTGGAAGCGCTTTATAACAACGTTCCAAATTTGACTTTAAATCCTTTCAGGTGGGCTATTTGGGGCGTTGATCACGAATTTTTGGTTTGTTTTTCGTTTTTTTGAAGTTTTCGACTAAATTTGTTCAAAGCCTCTAATCCGAGGAAATTTGAGGGCAAAACGCTATTTTTGGGGTATGAAACTAGTTGGGGGGGGGCATTCGAGATTTATAAGTAATGAAATTATTGATATCAAACCTTTTTTACACGTTTCAAACACGTGATACGACACGTTGAACACGTTTCTAATACGTGTTGCCGTGGAAAAAACCTTCATCTCTCAGATTGAATCTTGATTACCCCCCCCCCAACTAGTTTTAATCCATTTTCGGAACGCTACGATAAAAATGGCTCAAAATCTCTACCAAGAGGTTATTTGGGGGTGCTCAACGGGAATCTGGGGTCGTATTCGCCATCAACCCACCGGGGAGTCGAAGGGTAGATGAGGTGAAATTTTAGTGCAAAATGTGCGCTCCACGGCCACCTCTCGCCTCCCTTGGCTTCCCTCGCGACCGCCGAAATTTTTCGAGTCGCATAACTGAAGAATGGCCGCTTCGCGATGGAATCTTTATCTTTTCGCAATGATATCGATACGCAACACAGTTTGCATTTCCATCTTACATGGTGTGAAATGGGTTGATCTGCTCCTCTGCCGCGCGCGGTATCATCCCTTCCGCTTCCCTTCGACTTCCCTCGGCGGGTTGTTGGCGAATATGACCCCTGCAGGCCGTTTATCGATTTTTTGACAGATTTCTGTGGATATTCGGTAGATCATTCAAAGGTCCAGAATCGACTCAAAAATCATACGCGGGGTTCAGTCAGACGATTATAAATTGCCACCGGCACAAAATTCTCACGGTAAATAAAATTGATGATACCCAATTGAGAAAGGGTAGGGTATGAAAGAAATTGAGAGTGGTGTGTTTTCATTCACACAACATTTTTCTCCGGAAGCGAGCGGCTGAAGCTGAACACATTAGGGATTAGGGAAACAGGCTCACCTGTGATAACACGATATGGAGGCCTACTCATGGAAAACTCTGGCAAGAAAAACTACTTCACTTCCGTGAGAACTTTGTGCCGGTGGCAAATTATAATCCTATCGTTCAGTCGGGGGTAGTGAATACGATATTAACGTCCGTTTATCAATTTTTAAAATACTAAGATAGGCTTTGCTTCCTAAAAGACATGGTATCTACCGTAACCTTCAGGAAACCTCAGAATTTCAACAAGTGAACATTATGCTCGTGTTTACCACCCTAGATTACATCTACAAACACGTTTTGAGCAAAATCCAGAAAGATTTCTTGAAACACTCAAAAAATGTCTGATGGGTGGGTGCCCTTGCCTTTTTGCGAAGATTGAAAAACGCTCATAGCTTCTTGGAACCTGTAGCTCGGGGCGGGATACTGCGCAGGTTTACTACCGAGCCACAAGAGATACGAACAATACTAGTCGTTTTCGCAGATGCGTTTGAAACTCTAAACACTTCATTGTTAGTCCTCTCGAAATTGGTAAATGGCCATTGGAATCGCTATACGCACCTCTAAAAGCACCTCTAGGTAAAGCTCCGGCCAAATTAAAAATTACTATGATATAAGTATAGTAGTCTTCTGGAAAACTGGAAACGGGCGTACTATGTCTGTGTTACACCTTAATCAACTAAAGCTGCCCGCAGGAGTTTGAATAGTGTCCAGGCACGACAGGAGAGGGGGCTCGCCAAAGTTTCGGACTAAGATTGAGAAGTCTGTTCAAGAATGAAGCATCTTACAAAAAATTTCCTTTCTTGACGAAAATCTTTTCTTCACTTGACTTGACGATCTTATACCTACCATACTGTGCTTTTCTGGGCCAAATTCCGGTCCGCAATTGCGTCTCGACACGCTTTGAGGCCGCACGCTCCTGAGTCGAAAGAGTTTTCAGCGCCTCAGCCGCCGATCTGTCGACTCTAGGTGGGTTTTGGGAACTCGAAGCTAAAAAAATTGAAGAAAACCGGGACAGGGGCCGTCTACACACCGAGGGAGGAGTTGTCTTGTTTTTGCAGTTTGAGGTGGCACGCCACTCAACACAGGCGAAGTGGTCTCGAGTGGAATTGGAGCCGCAAAAGGCGGGTCAACTTCTCCTTCGGTGTGTAGAGAGCCCCTATCCCGAGAAAACCATTAAAAAGCCACATCGAGTCGGTTTTGGTGCTGGAAACTCGACCGACTCGGAAGCGTACGGCCGCAATGCGTGTCGAGACGCAATTGCGGACCGGAACTAGGCCCAGGGAAGTAACTGACCGTACTTGGTCGAAATGTGTATAATGGTTTTCCATGCGATTACGGTGGGTGTAATGTCGTTCTTGTCTACCGTAGTCGTACGAATAACCGAAAACAAACATTATATTTGTGCTTGACATTCCAAGTAATCCTCACGGACGAAGTTTGAGTTCAAAAAAGGATGGTTGTTGGGGATTACCTGCCATTTGTAACATTTTGATGACTAGGCTCAGGCTCGAGTCACTCATATTCCTTTCAAGTATTAGGTTGATGCAAAATAATGGCCGTTTTCAAACAGCTACTTTAAACTAACGTAACTCAGAATAAAGTTCAGTAATCAAAATAAGAACCATTAGAATCACTACATTTCTGCCAACGAGAAACAAGTTTATTTATGCCGGCAGCGTAAAAAATCCGGAGTTATGAAGGCGATGAAGTCTTTGAAGATCGATTCGGCATCATTTCGGGTTTTGAGGCATTTTTTCGCACAGGAAGTTGTCGAGATGCTTGAAAAAGTCGCAGTCAGTAGGCGAGAGGTCCGGTGAGTACGGCTTAGAGGCAGAGTTCCGTAGCCCAATGTGTTCAGCGTCTTCAGGGTCGGTTGTGCAGCGCTGGACCACAGGTTGCACAACCGACCCTGCAGAAGCTGAACACATTGGGCTACTAGACTCTGCCTCATCCGCCGTACTCACCGGATCTCTCGCCTACTGATTGCGACTTTTTCAAGCATCTCGACAACTTCCTGCGCGAAAAATGCCTCAAAACCCGAAATGATGCCGAATCGATCTTCGACGACTTCATCGCCTTCAGAACTCCGGATTTTTACGCTACCGGAATAAATAAATTTGTTTTTTTCGTTGGCAGAATTGTAGTGATTCCAATGGTTCTTATTTTGATTACTAAACTTTATTCTGAGCTGAGTTACATTAGTTTAAAGTAGCTGTTTGAAAACGGCCATTATTTTTGCATCAACCTAATAGTATCATGTGCTTATTTGCATAGTTCTTGTTTTTTTGTCCAGTTCAGACTACGTTAAACGGGTTTTCTGTGGCTCTCGTTGTGAAATTGATATTGGAGTTTCAGGATTCGAAGAGAATAGCTCATCTTGGGCTTGCTGGTGGTACCATCGTCGCTGAAGAAAGTGGTTGGAGGGGTAATTGAAGACCGTTTGTGTGTGTGCTTGTGTGAAGACTAGAAGCGTGATGTCGGAAGGAAGTGTGGAACGTGCTGGAAGCAGACGTACGGAGGAGGAGCTGGCTAGCAAGCAGCTCAACATACAGTACAAGAGGTACTATGTCGACGTGAAGCAGAACAATCGTGGTCGTTTCATCAAAATTGCTGAGGTGAGCCAGGAGCAAGGATCGACCTCATGGTTCGAGCTGGATCTCAAATTCAGATTGTGCGTCTCAAATAGCCTGTCTAGTTAGAGAACTAGAACGGTTCGACGACAAGAAAAATATTACAGTCAATATGAAAGAAAAAAACAACGCTACACTGATCAATAAAATTCCAAAAGAATACACCATCAAAATTGTAAGCAATTAAAAGCCTCTATTACAAAATAGGAACACGACACAACGCATTTTACAATTTGCCCGAAGATGCCTACGTCTTCAACCACAATGAACCTGGGGACGATTCCTGTAATGATCGCCCGGCTCATTAACCTATGATAAAAACCACTTCGTGGCTGCAGAAGAAGAAAAGCAAAGTAAGAATAACACTCGCTAATGATTCATTCATTAATACTTCGGGTGTATTCCCTGCTTCGAAATCACTTTGAAAATGCGATCTGGCATCGAGCAGCCAAGTTCACGTGCACATTCTTGTGCGTGTCAGACTTTACACCAGCTGTCGCTTTCCTCGAGTTAGGCCATTGGTATACTCTGCCACAGCCCTGTCGTGGTCGCAGACCAGAGCGACGTCGCAATCGCTGAAGGCCAGTTGTGCTATGTCATACATCATACCAGCCTACGTCTGACGCGCTATCGCCCACACAATTGCAGACAAATCAATATCCCGGAATCAACAGTAAATCAGTTCAGTGAGAGAAAGACCCCAGGAGAGAAAAGAAAGAAGGAAGTACACAAAAAAGATGAAAACAGAGGAAACCCTCACTAAAGCAATTACTCGGTCGCTGTCGCGGGCACCGGTCGCAGTGCGCCACACTGGACCGATGCCCGCGACAGCGACCGATTGCCGCACGCTTTTAACATTTGAATGTATAACAACCATTTGCAACCCTGCGACGCGACCGGCGCATGCAAATTGTTCCCGCGACAGCTCTTTTCATGGTGAGAGTGGGTCCCGATACGATTCGTGACAGATGAGCTAACCTGTCGCGGTGGCAGACTGGAAGTATAACAGTGGCCTTAGAAACTGTCGCGAAAGTCCTACATTGGCTGCAGGCTTTCTCCAAACTGTGAAGGTAATAAGGAAGACCACGAGTCTTCGAAAAGCCGTAGTTAACCGTCCTTTGGACCTTTTTCCGATGATACTTCCCTCTGTATACCCGCGGGGTAGACAGGAGGGTTCCTCGCCACCTATAGGTGGACGGAGAGGTTTGCGACTGCCTGTTACGTCGATTTGACGTCGCAGGAAATGTTCAGTATTTTGCTGAAATACGCAGCTCGTGTTCTTCCCGTCTACCCGTATCAATAAGGTCACATATGGTGAATACGTAGGGTTGCCTTGATAGCGAATTAGGAAGACTTATCTCGCTGTCCGTTTTCCCTTTACGTCTTTTCGCTAAGACTACACCTGCCTCTGCCTCCACAAAATCAAAGGGGGACCGCAGCCTGTACATATCTGCCTCTGCCCTCACGATAGGCAGAAGAGGGCCGCAGCCATTGAAGTTTTGATCGGAAAGCTCATTATTAGTGGTCAAACTGTGTGAGCGGGGATGATATGATCCTGCCCGCTCGCTTACTTCATTATTGCGGCACTGATTGCGACGCAAACTAGTTTAGCCTATCCTTGTGTGTGACCGCCCTTGCAGCAATTTCTGCCCCTATCATGCCCGAAACAGTCTCTGAAGTGCTCAACTGGCTGCAGAGGTGACTGATCAGGATCTCTTAGAGTATTTATGGAGTTAATGGCGGTACAGTATATCGGGCAGTGCAGAAGTACGAGCTGGTGACTTGTCTATGCTGATGGCGAGCTCCTTGAGTAGATGGCAGTCATTTTCTCTTGAAATGCTTGCCCCATGTGTGCGAGTTGCTCGAATACCTAAGTAGCTGAACTGAGCACCTATTAGCAATTCAGAGATATAATGCGGCTAGCGACGGACATCGACAGAAGGAGGAATCCAGTTTAAGAACCGATCTCCTCATGTTTCCCGGGTTATAATTTCAGCACACAAAAATGGTGTTGTCCCTTTTTGCTGTTTGCTGTTTGAGTTCCACTCGGAACCACATCATTCTCATCGAATAGCTTGATGTTTATAGCTGCAAAATACGGGTCAACTACTCCATTTCTGTGTGCCAAGACCTTAACTCATGTTTTCCATACCCAGGGGTTTGTTAGAATACCACCTATCAGAAGTGGACATCCCAATAGGATAGGACTAGGTACTTTCCAGTGGCTCTACAGCATAACTGCTCGGTCGCTACCCGATCACAGTTCTGCGCTGGGCGATCTGATCTGCTGCATTGAGTTTTACAGAAGATCTCTCTGAGATTCTTATGAGCAAAGCTTGCTGACAGGGAAGGACTGGCGCGGCTGTAGCGGACTCCCTAGGGACTGTAGTTGCTGCAAAGACTGAAACGGACAAGAATGTGCATCGGAACTGGATTGCGTCGATACCATAGCGCGTTTTAGGGCGGTTTCGAATCAAGGACAATGCGCAGTGAACTAGACGCTGAGGTCCCAATCCGAATTTGGTATTTTACTCGAGCCACGAAGCCCTATTCAGTGTGAAATATCACATTTGTCTATATTTCCGATGCATATTGTGTTATCTCGACGTCAGATGGGATCCAATTACAAGTCGCGTCTTGTGCTGACGATGTCGGCGGCGGTGCAGCTGTGTGAGCAGTTGAGTGAGATGATCAAGTTCAGCGAGACTCTACCTGAAGGCGCAGAAGCGAATGCGGAGGTAATCTCCCAGTTCTGCGCACAGACAGACTATGAAGAAAGTAATCCTCTTGGAATTTTAGAATGGAGCGCTGAAATCTGAAGTGCTGGCATTCGACTCGAGACGCTATTATCTGGACTTGAAGGAGAATACTCGCGGACGCTTCCTTCGCATTGCTCAGACAGTTGCTAATCCGCGTATGAGTCGTGCTCAGGTATGGTTTTTCTTGTGTTGTAGGTTCAGATCAGATAAGGATTCCCGATTGTTTCAGATAGCAATTCCAGCGCAGGGAATGGTGGAAATGCGTGATACTCTTCATGAGATGTTGGAGAAGTATTCGGAAGGATTTCTCAGTGATGGAAATAACACTGTGAGTCCCCTGGCAAATTGTGATTTGGGCAAAAAAAAATAGGAAAAAATTGAATGATATCGTTTAGGATTCGACCAAGACCAAGCAGCTGACCGCGGATAACAACAAAACGTTCTACTTTGACATTGGAAAGAACGATCGTGGAACGTTTGTTCGTGTCACTGAGGTTCGTTAGAGGCTGCACATACTATTAAAGGCAGTGTTCACGATAACGACTGCTTTCGAGTTCTTACCTGGAATCGGAAAGACTGCGGCTTAGTACAACAACCACGTCGAAAAAAAAAACGACTTTGAACGAGCCCCATTTGGCCGTATACGTCCCTAAAGGTGTCCGTGTGAGCGCACGAGGCCCAGTTTACTCAACAGCTATGCATCGAGATGAACATGTGACGGGAAGGATAAGACATCCAGTATTCTACTTCCAAGGGTGGCTGTTGTGTAGACTGAGCCTCTGTGCTCGCGCAGGAAATTAGAGCCAGTTGGGGCTCCATAGAATCCGTTTTTTCGACGTGTTTGTTGCACTGCGTCATAGTCCTTTCATGTCCCTGTTTCCATCGTGAACAGTGCCTTTCAAATGCTGCAAATCTTTGGCATGAATCCACGGTTGGGAGCTGTGAATATTGAGAATCGGTAAAAAATTGAAACCAACCCGATGTAATAAAAAATACCTTTTTTGTATTTCATTGGAGGTGGACGAGTTACTCCGCTTGAGACACGCTTGATATAAATGAAACAGCCAATAGACTCGTGCAGTCCTTACTAGGGCGCTTACGCCATTGGAAGCGTGAAAACGAGTCAAATCTACAGTGTTAAGGCAAAGAACCTGAGGTTGTTACCATTGATTAGGAGGGGTCTGGAAGAAAAATGGTCCATTGTCTGCGCAATGCGAAGGAAGCGTCCGCGAGCATTCTCCTTTGAGGTTTAGGTGGCCATAAACGGTAATTTTGGCTCGTTTTTGCCGCTATTTTTAAAGGCGTAACACCTAGAATGGGCTGTATGCGTCTATTAGTGTCACTTCTTGACCACTTTTGGAGCGCGTATGCCGTTCTCAAACAGGGGATGTATTTCTACTAGTTGGCCGTTTTGTTTTGGATCAACTTTAGGTTTTGATAGTTTTAGGTGAAGCAGCCGGCTGGGTATCGCACCTCGATTACCATTCCTCAGTCTGCTCTGGACAAGTTCCGTCATCTGCTTGATGATGTGATTGAGGATCTGGCAGCTCCTGCTGCTGCTGCTGCTGCAAAGGGCCAGGAGGGAGAGGGCGATGCGTAGAGGAGAAGGAGGAGATCCGGCCACGTTGCTTGCGTGTTCGTCGGGGCGTAAATGTCGTTTTTCCTTTCATCTTTAGTGCACTCTCTACCTCAGTCTGCTCTCGTTTAGTATTGTGTTTTGCACTCAGAGGTTTAGTTTGTTGCTACTACTCGTTGTATTCCCAGATTTTTTCCCGATGATAACATCTGTCTCCCCGGTTATACTGTAGTTTGACGTGTTGCTAGAGTTCTTCCTTTTTTTTGCGAATTTTCGTTTTTTGTGTGTAAACAGATCTCGTACGCCCGAAGTGATCATCCATAGTTGTGTACGAGGTCGTTTTCCCTATTCCCAGGCTATTTTCTTTTGTTACAGTAGTGTTTCCCCATCCGGCAGTGTGTCTAACACTTGTTCAAATTAACTATGTGTATGCAATACCTAATAGATTCTCCCTTTCTAAGCATTTTCCTTCTTTTACCGGTAGTGAATAGAGCGTTGTTGTGTTTATCGTTTGTAGTGTTGGCATAATAAATTTGTAACAAGGCTTTTCTAGTGAGAACAGATCTTATGTGACGTTTAGAAACGTTTAAATACTTTTTTGGAGTGTTCACCAAGGATGCCAGGCGGGGCTGAGTCGAAAACGGCTTGCGCGGTGCGTGCTTGAGGTAGATCACGAGTAATAGAAAATCGATTTTCTAGGTCTCGTTGACGACTTTTCCATTGTAATCAGCTTGATGAATAGCCGAAAAGTCGGCTCACGACTCAAAAAGAAGAAAACGGAATAGATGACGAATGCTAGTTGTGATGATTCCATCCATGTCGACAACACTTGCCAAAAGCACATACACTTCGATATCTTGGGTCGACGCTTACCGACTCTGGCACGTTTATGGCTGAAGTTGACGCATGCATCTATGCTGCTTGGTTGAAATGGTGGACCGCGATTGGAGTACTATGTAATAAGAAGGAGTGCGACAGGCTTAAGTCAGAGATTTATCGTTCGTTGTGAGGCCCGTCGCAGAGGATGGCACAGAGTGTTGTCCAATGACAAAGGAAGCAGAAATACGGCTCGGCGTCATGTAAATGAAGATGCTGAGGTGGTGTGACACGTTTGGACCGAGTTCGGAATGAAGATGTGCGTGAAAGATTCGGTGTTGCACCCATTCCGGGCAAACTTCGCGAACATAGCCCAGGATGGTATGGGCACGTTCTGTGAGCTGGAGAACATTCGGTAGCGAAAGCGGCTATGCAGCTCTAAGTGACGTGACAGCGACCAAGAGGACGACTTAAGCAGAGATGGCTGGATGTCTTGCACAACGATATGAAAATCGCAGGCCTCCATCCTGAAAACGCGAACGACAAGGTCAAATGGCGGCAACGTTCGGGAAAAGCGGACCCTGCTACAATGCGGGGCAAACGCTGAGTAGGAAGAAGAAGAAAAGCTAAAAAAGGTAGACGAGACCGAAAAGAATCGATTTTCGGCAATCCGTGATCTACCGTAAAGGCGCAGTCGCGCGCGGGTATGTATGCCCGTAGGTCCGCCCCGTCCACTTTGTGGGAGGTGGCTATAACCGCTCAACCTTTGACAGGATGGTGGTCCTGACGAATGATGAGCCGACGGGGTCGGAGAATACGATTCCTGGACTCGATCGGGTTGTGGAAGGATGCCGCCTGATGGTGAAGATGACGACGCAGAATGAATACAGTGTGTTGTTTTTGTTACCTATGGTTCTCGATTTTACCCACAGAAAAAGTGTTTTACAGGGATCTCATGGGGGAAGTGGGTTGGGGAGGAGCTAACGTCAACTACGGTCTCCCCTTGGCCACACTGGCGAATAGGTCTTCACCTCAGTGAACCATTCCGAGTGCACATTGAGGAGACTGGGTGGGGTTAGATCCGCCCCAACCAGTTTCCTCCACTACAACCCTTCACGGATCAAGACTGTAAAAGTTTTAAGCAGCTTGTGCAGAGTAGTTGTTTTATCGGTCGGTCCAGGGTCAAGCGGGGATGCGAAATTTTGTAACAGGAGGGGGGAAGGTCGCAAAAAAAATTTATCCCTAAAATGAGGGTTTTGGAGGGGATCGCTATAATTTCGCTCCAAAAAGCAAAATTTGGCAAAGATACCCCAAAAATATTTTTTGTTCATAAAATTTTTTTGTTCACCAAAGGGAATGGCCGTAGCATTGCTCAGGGTTTAGACGCTTGAGGCCGACAACTGAACGAATTCCCGGCGTCTAACAGTTTCAGTAATCAAATAGAAACTGCCCAGAAATCGCGCTTCGGGGGGTCGCATAAATTTTGGATTGTGAAAAAAATTTTAATTGTGGGGGTCGCCCCGATTCAGAAAAAATTACGCTCCGCTCCTCTTGACCCTGGCTCGGCCTGCACGGGTGGGAGTATTTTTGGGTAACTAATTCGGATCTAGGGTCTGTTTTGCAAATTCCGGAGGGTTACGGTAGGTACCTATACAATGCTGTGTCAGATTCTAACAGTGTTGAGCAAGCCGTTTCGCCAATTCGGGCGGAGCTAAGACCCCCCTGTTGACCAAAATTTTCTGAAAATTTCTAAATTTTTTACGATTTTCCAATTTCGGAAAGAAAGAATAACCCTATTTTTTTCTTACCAAGTACTTTGAAGGAAATCTTCTTTTGCTCCAGAGTTTTGAAGACCCTCCCCCCGTTGATTAAAGTTTTTTTTTGAAATTTTCTATAATTTTTACGATTACCTAGAAAAATGATTTTTTTACCTTATCTTCGCTTACCAAGTAGTTTGAAGAAAATCTTCTGCTCCGAAGTTTTGACTACCTGCCCCCCCCCAAAATTTTCTTTTTTTTTTGCACAAAAATTCTCAAAATCTCACGACCTCCCGTTGCGCGGAGTTGCAACCCTGCTTGACCCTAGGTCAGAAGCGTCGCCCAGAAAATCGCTTCATGGGCTGGATTTCCCAAATCCAATACCACATCCTGAATTTTCGTAGGGTTAAGAAAGCTCTCAAAAGCTGGCATTCGATGCTGCTCTCCGAATGAATGAGTAATTTGAATATGATTTTTAGAATTCATGGACAGAATCAGGGTCAGGCAGACCGTTGTCCCGAACCTCTAGGGAGCTACGACCCTCCCCCTATTTTGTTCGCATTTTCTGAAAATGACAGAAGTTTTCACCTCTTTATTTAATTTTTTGAAATTCGAAAATTTTAGGACTGAAAATTTAGAAAAGTGTACTGTTGTGAATACAATTTTTTCAGCGGAAATGTTCTATTCCTCGCCCGAAAATTTAAGGTTCTCCGCCCACAATTCCTAATTTTTGGAAAAAAATCGCGTTCCAACTCCCCGTTGTCCGTCGAGACGGTGGCCGTTTGACGCCGGACTGATTTAATTTTTCAAGTGACATGTTTCGAGAGTTTTCGATTCACACCTTTTCAAGAATAAGTGATGAAGTATTATAGATTGTTCAATACATTTGGTCCTTTTGAAGATTACAGTCGTGTGCAGGGTTGAGCAGGCCGTTGTGGCGATTTTTGTGGCGGCTACGACCCCACCCCAAATCTAAATTTTCTCCCAAAAAATTCCCAAAATTTTACGATCCCCCTCAGGGGACCCCTGGAACCAATTTTTTTAAACCTAAATTTGGTGTCAAATTTTAAAAAGAAGCGAAAGTTGTGATATTTTTAGGGTCCAGTTTGGTCGCAGCTGACGTGTGGACGCGAAAGGGTCGTGTATAAAAAATTTTACGACTCCCCCCCCGCCCCGAATTTTCATTTTTTTTTCCAAAATATTCTAAAATTTTTGCGATCCCCCGTTGTGGCCGGTCACAACGCTGCTCAACCTTGGTCGTGTGGTCCAAAAAGAAACTGATTTCGAATTTTTTTTCCGATTTTCGAAATACGATTTTTCTGGTTTTCAGCCGATCCGAATGACTTCGAGTAATTATTCCAGTATAATTTTTTTCAAAAAAAATTGGTTGAAAAATGATTTCCAACAACGCTTGAAAAAAATGAGCCATTTCATCTTTTGAAGTTCACTGTTTATTCGAAATTTGAAATCTTTTTCGAACGATTGAAGAAGAGGGTAATTTGAATTCTAAGCAAATTGAGTATTCAAAGGAAGTAAAAAAAAAATTATGCTGATTCATTGGAATGTACGAATTCTCGGACTTTCGTGTTATTTTATTCGATCTGAACCCTAATATGTTTCTCAGACAGTTTTTGGACGGTGTCAGGCACGGGAGTTTGGGAAAATATCATTGATTCTGAAATTTTTAATAGTTTTTCACTGAAGCTTGTATTTGTGATTCATAAAATATATGGCTAGAATAAAGTTATGCATTCGTAGCATATGGAACTCCAATGATTTAGATTATTAGTTTGATGTATATCTTTCGTTTAGTATACCTATTCGTTCCATTTTGTGAAGACTAGAGAACTGATCCCAATCTTGAATCTTGCCTTTAACTGAGTCCCCCCTTACGTCTCTTTGGTGATTCTTCTTGTAGGATGTTGAGCAAAAGCATAGGAAGTAACCCATCACAGTTTGCTAACCCGCAGAAAACGTGATCTCAGTTATTGGAAATCGATATGCTATCGCCTTTACCGGATTGTGGAAGGACAAATGGAGTTTCTGGAAATTTGGGTCCCGTAATTGTCGCAAGAACAGGAAGAAAAACATTGTTGAAAGAAAAATTGAAACAAGAATTAGGCAAGAATTTTTTTGCGCATTGTTTTTTTTTTCGTTAGGGGACAAATAGTCTCCGAGGAAAAAAACGTAAAAATTCTCATCAAAATGTCTATGATTTTAGAATATGTGGTAACTATTAAGCATTAACTGCAAAAGAAAGTGCAAAAAATATGATATAAGCAAAAATTGCAATTATTTGCCGAAAAAATCAGTCACGATTTGGTCGAAAAGGATTTTCATTTGGGGGGGGGGGGGGCAGGAAAAGTTAAGAATTGTTGGTTTTCAGGAATTTCCGTCATCAAATGGGAGGTCAGGGATCGCAGTCTGCTTGACCCAAAAAACAGACCTTAGGGTTTCGTGTTTAGCGCCTTAGGTCACATTTACGAAGCATGATTGAAAAAAATTCAAAAATTTCACGACAATTGGCTGAATTGAGAGCCTAACAGTTGTTAAAGAATCCGTGTCTTTCCCAAATCTAAGTAGTAAATAAACCATGCGCTTTTTTTCATAAAAAATACATTTAACCAAAAGAAGTGTGCAATTTTTCATGCTTGGCCCCGAAAAAAGTTGATTTTTAGGAGATGCTGAAGTTCTGTTGGTTCGGAGTGAAAATCCTCGATTTTACGTGCACTACATTGACTGCAATAGAAGGTAGTGTATTTGTTTGTTCTTATTAGAAGACAGTCATTTCAATTGATATTCTAAATTTTGTCCTCCAGACTGGATGAGTGGGTTTCTGCCGAGAACCTCAACCTTGAGTCGTTGCGAATGCCTCAGAAGGGCAAGAAAGGAGGGGTGGCGCCGTCAGTGGAAAGGTACGAAAGTCCGATTTGCGATTGTTATATAGTCCGTTTACAAATTCTGGTCTAGTGAATGAATCATGCATGAGCATTATTGGCAGTACATGCGGCCACAGTGATGTCACGTGTACGCGTGTTCACTAGACTGAAATTTATGAAGCGACTATATGTGAAGTTGAGGTGATCAGTTTAGTAACTCAGCGTCGGGTTCGCCAGAACGAGAGTTGAGCAAGAAGAGTGCGGCTATGCGGAAGCGGAAGTTGCCTGCTGTGGATGAGGACAGTCAGGATGGGATCGGGCAGAATGGTGGTCAGTGGATGAGATCTGAGGTCGAATTAATCATTGCGATAACCCTGGGTTTGTCGACTTGAGTTGGGATTAGGTCGAGAGATAAATCGATCGCGCTAGGGCTAAACCCAACCCAAATCAAAAATAAGCTAGGGTTAGCGCAATGATGAATCCGGCCAGAGGATACTGTGCTTATCTGGGCCAAATTCCGGTCCGCAATTGCGTCTCGACACGTTTTGCGGCCGCTTGGCCCCGAGTCAGAAGAGCTTCCAGCGCCGGAGCCGCCGATATGCTGACTCTGGGTGGGTTTTGGAAACTGGAAACTAAGAAAAATTGGAGAAAATTGTATAAAAAAGCCACATCGAGTCGGCTTTGGCGCTGGAAACCCGACTGACTCGAGCGCGTGCGGCCGCAAAGCGTGTCGAGACGCAATTGTGGACCGGAATTCGGCTCAGATAAGCACAGTATTAGACAAATCAGGGTTCTTGAGTTTCTGTTTTAGCTCCAAGTCAGCGTGGATCGATGTCTATGGTTGGTCATAGTGAGGATGCGCTGACGAGAATTCGTAATATTGAAATGATCGAGTTGGGAAGGTTTGTGGGTTGCATTTGAGTGTAATGGATTCAAGAAACTGTGCATAGATCCTGAGTGGGACCTTAATTTCTCTAAGGGCTCGCTTACACTTCCGCCGAGGAGCGGAGCGGCATTGTACAACTGTGCAGCGCCACTCTGCGGCGGGAGTATAAATGACCTCGAGTGCCGCTTTCACGGAGAAACCAGGGGCCACGCCTCTTTGGACGAGTTCCCTGGGTAAAGGAAGGCCAACCTGCGACGGAATTCTGCGGACACCTTCGATTTTCGCTAATCTACCAGTCGTTATCCCAGATTTCATTGGAAATCGAATGTGCCGAGATCCATGCAACAATAATGGCCAAAGAAGGCTAAAAACCAGCCATAGGTAATCCTATGCGGCCCTCAGACGTGGTTGTGCTTACCCGCCCCGCCCATTCCCTCAGCAACCAACAAGGAAATGGGCGTGGTGGGCTTAGCACGAGCAAGTTTCAGGGCCGTTGAGGGCTATCCGTGGCTCGTTTTTAACCGTTGCTTCGCCACGATTGTAGCAATGGACCCGGTTATACCCGATTTTCGATGGGAATTCAAAGGCGTTTTTATCGTGAGCGCTGCCTTCAACTGTGGGTCTTTTCTGTGTAACGTCCGCGGTCGATGCGCAAATCAGATCTAACAAGGAGGTGTCTTTATGGAGTACACGATCAGGGACGAGTTTGGTGGGCTAAACGCAACGCACGCGGCGAAAATCCGCTGCTGTCATGTCGTCGCTGGAGCGGAGCGCGTCGCGACTAGCCAGCCAAACTCGTCCGAGACTACTCTCTTTTCGTGTACTTGTACATGGTACTTGTCTTGCTAGGTCCTATGCAGCCATACATACTTGGCTACCGTAACCCACGTTTTCTGGCTCAAAACTAGCTAAGACCATCGATTGGTACCGTTACCCAGACTTACTACTTTACCCTAGCGGACCAACGTTTCCGCAAGTGTGATAAACCGTTAAAGGCACAGTTCAACATCAGGGGTAATTTTTGATATTATTGTCCGGCTGCCGTGTATAGATAGGAACACTGCCAGGCGCGAAGCCTTAACTCTCCCAAATAAGCTAGGAAAAGTGATTAGAACCGCCTCCAGAAAGAGGAGAATGGACCACAGGCAAGTTTTTGACCTCGATAAGGAGGAGACGTTTGATGAATTTGAATCAAAATCTATATCTATGTTTTTCTATTTGTTACTGTACAAGCTTTTTATTGCGGTCTTTTCAAGTTCGACGGCCGCGAGTGACAAGGAGAAAAACAGTCCTGACCAGAGAATGACTAGACCGGGTCGCCAGAACTACCCATAGTGTCATGCTATTCTGATTGACTACCTCCCGAGTATACTTAACAGCCCCAATCTAGCTGCCCTAGTTGTAGTGAAAAAAAAGGTTATGGACAAAAAAGTGAAGAGACCTGTGGGCATATAACCATCAAGCTACCGTAACCTGTCATAATTTCGAGCAAAACAGCAAACGGACCTCAGATTCGTGTGCTACGCCCCAAACTACCCTTCTGGATAGATTTTGGGCCGAAAATTTTTCTTTGGCCTCTGCACCCCAAAAAATGGGAATGGGTCCTAGAGGTAAAAAGAAATCTCAACACTTCGTCTAGGGGTTTTTTCTTAGGGTGCTGAACACGAATTTGAGGTTCGTTGAGCGTTTTTTGGGCGATTACGGTAGGTTACGGTAGGTATAATGTAGTTTAGCTATCGTAGCTCATAGACTTGTCTCAAAAGAATACTGTGGCGCAGCCCTCTTTGGTGCAAAAAAATTTGCCATGCTGTTTTTTTGGGACGAACGTGGTTAGGTGTATTCATATTGAGCTTTATCGACTATTTCTAAGCCACTACTCGGGCAAATAGTGGGGGATGTTCTAACGACCAACCTGAAGGTAGTCTAGCAGAAAAACATGAATGTAGAGGCAATTTTTGTGAATGGGTGAGACAACTCGTCCACGAAATTCTCGCCGTTCATTTCCTCATTCTTTGAGGAGCCATAACTCCATTCTTAGTGGGGTCTGAGCTATTTGGTGGACACCATTTTGATCATTGCTAAATTCACTTCATAGTGAGCTGGAGAACACTAGAACGATGCCGATGTTGGACTAGTTTTTAGTTGCTCAAAGAACGTTCGCAATTCTAAATTTTTATTCTTAATTTTTTTTCCGTTTTTTTTGCTTTATCAGAGGGAATCACGCGGTGATCAGGTGATCACAATGGTGTCTCGAGAATCGCTGAAAATGTCTACGAACATAGTTATGACTGTTTGAAAACTACCTGAATTCGAAGGAGGGAAGTTTCATGGACGAGTTATCTCAGGGATTTTCTCCCTCGGCATTTGCTGGAGTTACACAGCAGAGGAAGCATTTGACCCAGAAGGAATGAAACTTTGAAGGTGCTGGTCGAAATCCAGAGCGCGCCTGGCTTTATATTGAGTTCGAAAACTCGTCCGAAGGGGTGTGGCTGTTATTTAGAAGAATTCGGGATCACGTCGGTTTATGGTTTTGTACAGGAAGTATTCTTGTGTAGTTCGCAGTTGTATAGAAATTTGAAGTCTATTTTCAAGGGTCACCAGCTAAAAAAGTTCCACAAGGATCAGTTGCCCCGAGTTTCGTCATATTTGCGACTTTCAGGCACAAGATACAACCGTGGTACTTCGCGCCGTATCCGCAGCAGCTGGTTCATCTGCCTTGTATATATATTTGTGAATTTTGTTTGAAATATGTGAAAAGTCCAACTTGTCTGAAGTCGCACATGGTGAGTTACTGAAGTTTACAGTTTGCTCTAATAAATAAAGGTTTTTTATTAAAAATTGTGCAACTTACAGCAAAAATGCTACATGAAGCATCCGCCTGGGAATGAGATTTATCGAAATGATCAGCTGTCGTTTTTTGAAATTGATGGACGCAAAAATAAGGTGAGTAGATCAACAGGCGGGTCATGAAAGGAGTAGACAAGCGCGGACTTAAGAAGCCTCGGTCTGTTTATGCGTGTACGCGTAGCGGCGATCAAGAAAGGAGTAGACAAGCGCGGACTTAAGAAGCCTCGGTCTGTTTATGCGTGTACGCGTAGCGGCGATCAAGAGTGCGCAGTAGCTGGTATTCTCGGTGTTTTGGCGCGCGAGCTTAATATGCGACACTAGCGACAGAATATTGATTATTATGCGCGCTTAAGTCAGCGCGGTTTTTCTACAACTTGCCTACAACGCATCATTGAAATGGCGCCATCCATCGCGGGGCGGGCACGCGCTGACTAGAACACGGGATCTGTGGATTGCTGAAATCGGCCCAGTTTTGCCTCCACCGCATTTGCTACTGAAGTCGCGCACGTGTTACCGTTGATGCAATACGCACATAATCTATGGCGTTGTACAAAATCGTCATTTTTGAGCGTAAGTATGCGTAAGGCCGCGCTGATGAATGTGTCATGTGTTCGCAAGTTATCGAGGTTTATCGTCACCTCAGTTGGGCGCTTTTCACTGAAATCACGCGCGCGTCAAGTTTTTCGACGCACGCGCACAGAATATTGGCGCGCGCGTTTAGCTTCAAAGGAATAGCCTTTTCCACGCGCAAATTTGCGAAAACCGCTCCGTTCGGAGCGTATAATCAGTGAGGCTGTGCGCCATAATTGGCGCACGCACTCGTAAGATTTCGAGCAAAAAGCGGACTGCTTGGAGAGTGAAAACTTATGCTTGCTAGAATCAATGCAAGTTCTCGCAACCTCGCGCGCGGCTATTTGCCCGAAGTGCGCGTGCAGGACATTTGAGCGTGCACTCGACTCATATTACAATGTCGCGTGTGAATCTCAGCTCCTTGACGCTTTGCTTTGATCTGCACGCGAAAGCGAATATTGTTTATGAATTCAAAGAGCGTTCGCCAATATCCTGTGTTTGCGCTTCGCTAGCAATGACGCGCATGCCATTGAAATGGTCATTTTCGGGTTTTCAGCTCAGGTTTACGCTCAACAGAAACGGTTACTTTTCGCGCCATCGAGCGCGCTTGTCAATGTTCTGAAACGCGGTTGTCTATAGTTGGCGCGTGCTGTTTCAGTTGTGTATCCTAGCTAGCTAGCACACTTTTGCGTGAAGTAGCGACAGTCGTTTTTCGCGCGATCGAGTACGCTCTTTATAGTTTAGAGATCCATGTTCGCTAAAGCTGGCGCGCGTGGTTCTTATGACGTTGAGCGTGCTTTCGCGTGCTTAGCGACCGTTTTCTTCACCCCGCTAGTGCTCTGTATGTCCGCGCTCCTCCATAATCGGCTACGCGGTGCCGATATTGGATCACATCTCTTTAGCTCGCGAGCGCGCGCTCATATCTGGTTTATGCATAGCAAGTTTCACTCGCTTGCGTCATGTTAGTCCAGGAAAGTGGCGATTTCAAGGTTTCGGGCTATCGATATATTTATTGATTTTTTCAGTCGTATGCGCAAAATTTATGTCTGCTGGCGAAGCTGTTTCTTGACCACAAAACGCTATATTATGACACGGATCCATTCCTATTCTATGTTTTGGCTTCCCTGGATGACCGTGGATTCCACATTGTGGGCTTCTTTTCAAAGGTGAGGGATAACAGGGTTGTCTGCAATTGCGGATGTATGTTTTCTGTGTCTAGGAAAAGGAGTCTGCTGAGGAGTACAATGTGGCCTGCATTCTGGTGTTGCCGCCGTATCAGAAAATGGGATATGGACGGTTGTTGATAGAGTTCAGGTAGGCTTTCGTCCGTGAGTAGCTGTCTCTGAGTTGACCGCGCGCAGCACGCCCGCTCTTGACACCGTTTATTGATTTTGCCGTCGATGAGGTGGCACGCGAGCTGGCTGCGCACAGAGGCGATTACGTACGCTCCACTCCCAGACTTCGCCGTTTTGCTGTTCTGATTCCCAGAATGTTTTAGTTATGAACTGTCGAAGGTGGAGGGCAAGACGGGATCTCCGGAGAAGCCTCTTTCTGACCTTGGATTGGTGAGTTTTTTTCGCTCTGTGGGGTATATCGATTGTGGGCGCCGAAGAAAAACAAAAATTTCGCTAAATTTGCTACAAAAGTGGTGTCGAAATAGTCACTTTCAGCTGTCTTATCGAAGTTTCTGGTCGGCGACCATCATCGAGAAGCTGATGCGACTCAAGGAAGAGAGTGTGGCTTCTGATGAAGAGCGCTCCGTCTCAGTCATGGATCTCTCACAAATGACGTCTATTAGGAAGGAGGATGTTATATCGACGCTGCAAGTGGGTAATTTCAATACCTTATGAGGTAGTCTAAGTTGTCGACAGGCGGTCGATAGCATGTCATCTCGGAACCCGCGTCTTTCTGATAGCCAGGAGAGGCGTTTATCCCAAAGACTTTGGTCGTCTCGAAAAACCCGGCTGTTGTCCCGAAATACTTACCTTTACCTTCAAAAGACCTGCTTGTTACTGAGAAAGACAGGTCTGTTGCTTCAGAGTACCTGCTCGTTATCTCGAAAGGCCTGTCTTTACTTTGGGAGACCTGCCCGTTGTCCCAAAAAACGTGCCTATCGCCTTGAAAGACCGTCATATTGCCTCAAAAAGCTTTCTCATCTTCTCGAAAGATACCAGAGCGACTCCCTATCGTTCCGAAAGAACTTCCGAAATACCTGCTCGTCGCCCCGAAAGACGCCTGTGTCAGCGGCGGAAGGCGTCCCTGTTGTCCGGAAATACCTTTTTCTCACTTAAGGCTTTTTCATCGTCTCGAAAGACCGGGAAATCTGCATATTTTCCCGAAATAACTTCAAATTACTTATGAAACTCTGTCTATTGCCCGAAATACCTCCGTATCGCCTCGAAAGACTTGCCGGGCACACCGAAAGAGGTCCCTATTGCCCCGAACAACGTGCCCATCGCCTTGAAAGGCCGTGATATTGCTTCTAAAAGCTTTCTCATCATGGCGAAAGATACCAGAGCGATTGCCTATCGTTCCGAAAGAACGTCATATTGCTCATGAAAACCTGCCTATTGCCCGAAATACCTGCCTATTGCTCCGAAAGTCTTGCCTGTCTTGCCGAAGGAGATTTTCCTTTTGCCTCAAAGACTTGCCTGTTTCATCGGAAGACGTTCCTATTGCCCCGAAGAACATACCTGCTGTCCCGAAATACCTGCCTATCGCTCCGTAAAGGCATATTGCCTCTTCATGCCTACTTATCGTCCCGAAAGATACCGGAAGACCTGCCTATTGTTCTGAAAGAATTTCATATCGCTTACGACCCACTGTTTAATGCCCGAAATCGCCTCGAAAGACGCCTCTCCCATCGGAAGGCGTTCCTGTTGTTGTTTTATTGCCCGAAATATGTGTTGGGAGGGGGGGTGCTTTCTATTGACCGAAAGGGCGTGTTTTCTATTGCCCGAAACACCTGCTCATCCCTCGAAAGATCTCGCTGGAAGACTTTCCTGTTGCCCCGAAAAACGTGCGTGTCGCGTCGTGTCTGATAGACCTGCCTGTCGTTTTGACAGACCCCTCTAGATGCTTACTTGTCGTGCTGAAAGGTACCAAAAACGTACATGTTGTTCTGAAATAACCTCATCTTGCTCATGAAACCCTTTCTATTGCCCGAAATACCTCCGCATCGCCTCGAGATACTTGCCTGTCTCACCGGAAGGCCTTCCTGTTGCTCAGAGAAACACGCCTATCGCCCTGATAGACCTGCCCATCGCTCTTAAAGACCTTCCTATTGTCTCCAAAAGCTTACTCATAGTTCCGAATGATTTCGGAACTCCTGCCTATCGTTCTGAAAGAACTTCATATTGTTTATGAAAATCTGACTATTGCCCAAAATACCTGCTCATTGCCCAAAAGACTTGCCTGTTTCACCGAAAGACCTCCATGTTGCCCAAAAAACGTCCCTGTCGCCCTGGCAGACTCTCTTAGCGCCTGAAAGACTTTGAGGTGGCTTCTAAGAACTTGCCTATTGCGACGAGAGACCCGTCTATTGCCCCGAAAGGCTTGCCTGTCGCACTGGAAGACCTGCTTGTTACTTCGCGTGTTGCATCGACGACATTGTTTGTCTGAATAGTTTTTTTTAACTTGTTCAGTGGCATCTCGTAGCTGATAAAATTTTTTTAATCAAAGTTTCTATTTTTAGCACCTGAATCTGTACAAGTACTATCGAGGGCAGTATGTGATAGTGATCACGGACGAGTTGAAGAAAGCGTACCAAAGAATGTGTGAGAAGATTACGGTGCGAATCGATCCGACTAAACTACGTTGGCAGCCCAAGGATTGGAGTAGGCGAAAGCTGTGAATCCTACAAGTGTAATTATGCATGGTTTGTATATCCAAACAGTTCTGTATTTAGTCAATGTGATCTCAGGGAGTTAGGATTTAATCACTTAAGGGGCGAAGGGCATCATTCGCGCAGAGAAAAAATATCCATTAGCCTTGAAACCCTAGCCAGCAAACATTTATGGCAGGCTGTTCGGTGTAATGCCGTAGAGATCCTACGACGCGCCAGTGAACAACACACAACTTGCTGGCCAGCGCTCTATTGCCTGCGCGGATGATGACTTTGAGTTTTAGTTTTCTTTAAAAATTGTTTTGATAGGTATATTTGTCTTTTCTCCAATTATTGGTAGAAAACTTGGTTTGTGGCTTGGCCAGTTATTGGCGCGACGCATGTGCACGCGCTGCGTGTGTAGCCCCGAAAGCTCTTTATATCGCCTCGAAAGACTCGCCTGTTGGCGGTGTGTGCGCGCCCACGGATCGAATAAAGGCTATGCGCGCGTGTGCGTAGCGGCAATAATGGCGATCGTATCCTAGCCATTTGGCCCTAAGCTTGTGAAAAGTGTTTAAATGACAGAGCAGGTCTCTAACTTGATTGTACAGTTTTTTCTGCAGCCTATTCCGTTGAGGAGGGCCGATGTACATACAAAGCTGCTGCCTACGGACCCAAGCGGTTGCGTTGCGGACGTAAATTTTTAGTGAGAATTAAGTCAAACGGACGAAGACTTTCTACTTCTTTCTTAGGAGACTAATCGCGTGCGCAACGCGACCGCTGACGCTGTCGGTTGGCGGAAGGTCATACAGGAACACGAATGTTTGTTTCAGTATTCTAAAAACTTTCAATTCTTAATTTTTTTTTGTTTCTCTTCTGTGTAATTTTCGTTGTTTTTCGTTTGTTTTTTTTAAGGGGATCGTCAGATATGTACAGAATGAAATTTCTATGTAATAAATAAATATGCGATTTTTTGGACTTTGGTGGTGGTAAGAAACGTTATGAGTCGGTTTTGTACATTTTGTCCTCTGTTTGTTCGTAGTGTGTTGTTGTTTTCCAGATACATGTGCATTTGCGACCCCTGTCCTGCCCCCTACCGTTCCTGCGGACCCAGTACACGAAAATGTAGAAGTAGTGGACGAGTTGGAAGCTTGGACGCCTCGCGCGTGGCAGAAGTCCGCTGCATTCACGTAGGGTAAAGGCGGTCTAGTGACTATGTAAACGCAGCGGAAACTCGTCCGTTGCACCTACCTTTTTGTGTACTGGGTCCACAAGCCGCCTTCATCTTTTCGATTATTCAGTGTTTGTGAAACTTTTCCAAACTACCCCAATTGATTTTGAAGTGGGCTTCAGCTAAGAACCCTCAAAGCTAGGTGTTGTGGGTAAATCTCTGGTCAGTAAGCAGTATGGTGTGCGCCATTCAGTTAGCAAGGCAGCTACGCGGAAAACTTGGTACGCGTGGAAGAACTGGGTTAATAAATATTGATTGATTGATTCCGAATGCAAAAAGAAATGTGGCACGGCTCGGACCCAAGTTACACTTTCTGATGCGGCGATTCGTCGCTTGAACCATGCGAACCAAAAGCGTCGAGCGCTATCGCTTGCTCGATCAAAGCGAAATAGCAGCTACGCGGGACGCCGTCGACGATGTGTCACATTTTTCGTTGTCGCGCTTACCGTTTAACATCGTTGTGGGGCCGCGACACGTAATGCTAGCACCTTACCATTTTCGCGTCTTCATGCGTTCGTAGTCTACGTGATTCAGTCGCTGCGACGAGAAGTATAAACCAGGTTTTGGAAATGCGCGGGTACGCGGTTGTGATGTGGCCGCTGTGCTAGGAGAAGCGACAATAGGTGGTGCAATGATGGTGCTACACCGATACCATATGGTTAGTTAGGTCCGTGGCTTCATCCTCAAGAAAAAAAAACATTTAAATCTAAACCGCGGCCGGCGCGGGCGATTTAAATCTCACCGGTGGCTGACTGGTAATTACCATCCAGCCGGCGGTGAGATTTAAATCGCCCGCGCCGGCCGCGGTTTAGATTTACATGTTTTCTCCTCAAGTAAACAATTCACGGACCTAACTATACTTATTGCGACGCGCGACCGCGACAGTGCATATCAGCATCATGGATTTTTAATCAATCTCCATGTTAAGCATTAAGTCGCGCCGCTAGTTGCGTGAAGTGTTAATGCGGTTCTAAACGGCTAGCGCGACGACCAGCGACTGTATTACGCGTAGCGACTGCCCCGCTTTCGTCGCGCTCCGGGCGCTACGCTGCATATAGTCATCGCGCGCGACGTTTCTGGCTCAGATGGTGCCAGTGATTAATCGGTGCTGCAAGAAATATGATGCCGGCTTATCGCGAGTAGCAGCTGCCCTGTTTCGTCGCGCGTCATGCTTATCACGTCTCCCCTCCACTCAGAGCGAGTTCATTCTTCGCGCGGCGAGCGACGTGACGCAATGTTTATAATATAGATCATGTGAGAATCAGTATGTTCGATCTGTTCTCTTCGCTGTTGTATTTAGCTAGAAGTATGAGCTCGATCTTGCTGATAGTGCGCGTGGCGTTCTCAGTTCAGATGGCGTAATCGACGAATCGTGGCGGCCGGAAGTATGAGCGTGGCCTTGGACGCGGCGCTGCTGTTGGGTGTGGAATCGTTCGATTGGTAATCATTATGCCCATCCCCACAGAAAAGCTGTGTTTTCTGCGTGGTTGCCTTGCGGCTTACTGCTTGAATGAAATGGGCCATACTATTGAGCAGCGACCGACCTATAAAACTTGAAGATGGTATACACGCGTGCAGAAATGGCTAGGGTAGCGACGCTAGTAGGCCCATATGGCCTGTACGTAAACGCTTACATCGTTGGAAGCGTAGAGAACGAGCTGAAGTGACCACCATGGCGTCGGGACTCCGCGCCTTTCCTACAAAGCCACCTCCTCGGTGCAAATCTCTTGCGATTTGTGGTTCACATGAGGTTATTTGGGCTCATTTCTGACGTTTCCAACGGCAGCGTTCATGTACAGGCCATATGGGTCTATAAACATCGCTATCTGAACCATGTCTACGCCTCTTTGTGACGATATTCTCTCCATTTCCGGTCTTGGTATCAGAATTCAGCTGGTTGTATTGGAACCTTGGCTGTATAGTGTAGGCGGCTTGAACTCTGCACATTCTTGATGGCTATTTGCCTTATCTGTTTGATCAGTGGCTCTTCCCGGTGTTATCACACGGCGGCCATCTTTACTGCGGAGATGGACTGCTGTCAAAATAAATAGTACAGCTGATATGACTCGCGACTGTCATGCAAGAAGTGGCTGATCGAATCTAGACACCTATTCTTAGATTTTTTTCTGCAGAGGTAGCCGTCTACTGTGCTTAGCTGGGCCGAATTCCGGTTCGCAATTGCGTCTCGACACGCTTTGCGGCCGCACGCGCTCGAGTCATTCGAGTTTCCAGCGCCAAAGCCGACTCGGTGTGGCTTTTTTATGCAGTTTTCTCCAATTTTATTGAGTTTTCAGTTTCCGAAACCCACCTAGAGTCAACAGATCGGCGGCTGCGGCGCTGGAAACTCCCGAATCGGAAGCGCGCGGCCGCAAAGCGTGTCGAGACGCAACTGCGGACCGGAACTTGGGTCAGAGAAGCACAGTATTTACCTTCTAGAAGCTCAGTACACCTTTTTTTCTTCATTCTTTATGTTCTCTCATTCCTATCATTCATATGAAGTGTAGAAAGTTGGTTAAAGCTGCGGAATATTTTTCACGTATCTACAGAATACCCTCAGGGTAGAGCAGGCCTTTGCGCCAATTTTCGGCGGCGCTACGACCCCCCCTCCTGGTTGACCAAAATTTGTCAAGAATTTACAGAATTTTCACGATCCCCCCGAGGTGAAAAAAATCCGTAAGCTTTTTGAGAGCGAAAAGTGCGAATTTGTGGTAAAATTGGGTCGAACCGTACGCTCCCCCCCCTCCGATTTTCATAATTTTTTTTTCCAAAAAACTTCCAATCATTTTGCGACCCCTCGTTCCGCCGAGTCGCAAAGCCGCTTACCCTACACTTCGGAGTGAAATTTGCTCTTCTTTGGTCCAGCGCGGTCCGAAATTCACCTGTTCAACGCGTGCGTGTGCGCGCGTATGCTGCGTCTTCTTCTCCCGCATACTCTCGCTGTCGCCTTCTTCGCTGCGCACACGCAGGCGAAGTTAGAATTTGAGTCCCCCCTATGAAGGCTACAAGTGTTCAAAGTCAACCATTATTTGGCCTGAAGCGTGTTGCATAGTATTTTGCATGAATCGATAAATTATGCATCAATAGGTTTTTAAGCCGCAGCTTACTTCAAGTATTTTCTGGGTCGGAGCCAAATTTACCCAGTTCCTTCGCGCGCTTGTGCGTAGCGAGGGTAGAGACAGCGAGAAGGTGAGGGGAGAAGGAGACGCAGCGTAGGCGCAAAGACGCACGCGATAAACGGAAATAGATTTCACCTCGAAACAGTGGTTATGCGTTCCATTCGAAATCTTATTGAAATGTCCGCAGTTGCACTCGCCAAGCCCTGCAGGCACGTGAAATTGGATTTTTGGTGTTTTTCAGGCTTAAGGACTTCGAAGAGTTTTTTTTTGTGCTAGTCCTCTGTTGAACCTTTGGAAGTTCGCCCAGCAGGGTCCAGCACGGCTTTGTGACCGACACTGGTCGGAGCAGCACGTGCTGCACTTAGTCGAAACTTTGGCCGAAGGAACAGAGAATACGTGAAGTGTCGTTTGAGGAGCACGTCTTGTCGTCTTTCAGAACGTCATATTTTCCGGTTAAAATCTTCCACACAGATTTTTGGTCGACAATACGGCCAGGTGCTGCTCCACAATGGAGCCTGTAGCGTTTGTAGTCGGGTTGAAAGCGTATTGTTGCCGAATGGGGTCCTATCGAACTTATTCCGGCGATCATGACTTCGATATCCATATCCTTTTTTTTTCGAAGAATTACGGTGGATTTTATTGGATATAGTGCCACCTATAGAATGTATAAAGACGAAATCCTCCTGATTCTTCCGCGTGCGTATGCGACGCGGAGATTAGAGACAGCGAGAGAGCGGAGGAAAGACGGAGGGCGCAGTGTCTCGCGTAAGCTAGATTGATGAGTGATGGATTAATGCAGAACGTGTCTGTCGTAGTCCAGGGTTAGACTCACGCTTTGATGATCTCAAGGTGGGCCACAGGTGTGGGCACCGGGAAGGGAGGGGGCCGCAGCCGCGCCAGTGCAGTTGGTAATTAGCGGTTAAAGAAATTGTGGAAAAAAATAGAATAAAAAATGGAAATGGAAAATCTATCGCTCGAAATATAAAAATACTAATTTATTATTCATAAAATTAAAAAAGTGATGATTTTTTATTGATCTGAAGATCACACTCAGGGGGGTGGGGCGCACGAATTCCGCCTGGCAGGGGGGGGGGCGCACAAAATTCCAAGCCGGAGGGAGGGGGTCGCGCTAATTTTTGAGCTGCAGGTAAGGGGCCACACCCCACGGATCGATCACGGCGCCGTGCCTTCCTTCCGCTTCCAGTGTTAGGCTCACGCTGTGATGATCATAGAGGGGGCCGCAGCTTCGGGCACCGAGAAGGCAGGGGACCGCAGTCTTGCCAGATGCCATGGAAGAACAGTTGGTATCCAGCGCTAAAGAAAAATGTAAAAATAAATAAAATAAAATCATATTTGGAAAGCACAACTCTCGAAATACACAAATACTAATTTATTATTCATAAAATCAGCATATCACTCAGGGGACCGCACGAATCCCACACGTCAGAGGGGCCCGCACTGATCTCTAAGCTGCACGGTCTGGGGCCGCGCCCCAGACGGACTGATCATGGCACCATGGATTACCCCGCCTTAGTCTACCCTGTTCTCTTGTGAACTAATTGTAGGACATCTCGAAGAATATCTATTGGAAAGGTTTTTGTCAAATTCGAGTCTTCCAGCAAGCTACAGTATACCCACCGTAATCCTTTGAAAGCCGACATCGGCCTTTCAATCCGTGTTCAGCTTACAAAACACCTCTATGGAAGATTTTGGGCAAAAAAAATACACTTGAACTTTAAAAATTGGAGTAGTGACGATCTCTACATGATAATAATAATCCAGAAATAGTGAAGGCATTACTTGTATGTTTTGAATATGTCAATGTTCAGAGGAAGAAAATCGATTGACTAATTAAAGATGGGAACAGCTGAACATTTCTCAAATCGTAGTCATAAATTCCATTCGCGGACGACGTCTTCTCTGTAACGGTTTTATCGTTTTTCTCACATTCTTGGGCAACTTGGAGTCTGGAATTTTTATCGATCTTATTCATCCTAAGGGGAATAGTGCAGTTTAGTTTAGATGTTCTCTTCGTAATGTTTCTTTTGGGTCTTTAGAATTGATTGAACCAATTAGCGGCCGGCTAGTCATTGACTAGGTCTGATTGACATCTCAGTCGCAGCTATCAGTCAGTCCTATGTAGATAGATGCCATTCGGTGTTTGAAGGCATTCGCCAGCTCCTTCTGGGAAATTTCCTTCTCTCTCCTACAAGATTCATGGGAAATTTGCTTTTCTTTCCACGATTTTGTGTGTTTGGTGTATAAAAAAACGTGCTCACCGAAAAACATCCTTGCTTTCTGCCTCCTCTGTTACTTGTGGCTAAGATAAGGCTCTGTCGAGTTTTTTTCCTTTATTTTGCCTTTATTAGTTTTTTTGTGCGTTTTTTCTCTGCAAAAATTAACGTTTTTGAAGTCAGATTGAGAGATAAACTTCTTAGGTACATTTGCAGCATTTTGTGCAGAATTATACTTTCTCCCATTGTAATTATTTCAAAATTGTATTTTTTATATTCCTTGTACGGCTTTCTGTGAACTTTGCTCCGGTAAGTCGTTAGTATACCTGGGCAAATTGAACTTTTTTCCAATAATCGACTCCTTGGCTTATACGGAATTCGTTTTTTTTTCCGAAAGCGTTTTTTTTTCCGCGTGATCGGCTTTCAGAAAAAAAAACATTTTCTTCAGTCGATCCAAGTTCTCGACTTTTCCATTAAAAAGTTTTCGACTAAATTTGTTCAAAGCTTCCCACCGGCAGAAAAAAATTGATGGCAAAATCGACTTTTGACGATTTCCGGAATGTGGCGACAGATGTGGTACAAATAGTGCTTCTGGGGGTTATTTGGAGTGCTCAAGGCGAATCTGATGTCAGTTTATCGATTTTCGGCAGGTTACGGTAAATTACGGTGGGTATACGGTAGAGTGGTCAAGGTCTCAGACTTGTCTCAAAGTTTCTATGTGGGGGTTATTTGGGGTGCTGAATACGATTTCGATGTCCATTTGTCGATTTTCGAATTTTTTAGGTAGGTTTTGCCTCGTAAATGGCATGTTACCTACCGTTACCCACGGTAAGCGATAAAAACTCGACAAGCGAACCCCAGATTCGTGTTCAGCACCCCAGATTACCCCTACGTACATGTTTTTAGCAAAATCAGGAGAAATTTTTAAAAACACCCTAAAAATTCCGTGGGGTACCCTTGCCTTGCCGCGAGGCTTCAAAAACGATCATAACTTCTTTCAGAGTTGGTCTAGGTCGCTGCGATGGGCATATTCAGAGTTTTCGTCCGAAAATGGTTTTAGAAAAGTACATTTCATTTGGAATGGTTACTATGACTCATAGGGGTTCCCTTGTCAGTCGCAGCTATCAGTCAGGAGGCGTCTGAAGGCATTTGTCAGCTGTTGTGGAAAGTTTCCTCCGCTTTTCTCCTTGATTTTTTTCTACAAGGCTTGAGTTTTCTTTTCAAGAATTTGTCTTCCCTCATGAATACCTGCAATTAAGCCTGAGCACACTTTTACAGTATTTACTTGCACTTTTATCTTTTTTTTCATCGGCCGCGCAATTCCAGTTTTGACTTTTTGGAATTTCCGACTGATGTTCTGCTTTATTTGCAGTCTTGTCATGTGCCGTACGCCACAGTTTCATCAACTTCTCGATGTTGCTTGAATAAAATTTTATTTGGGTCCATCGCGTGCGTGTGCGCGCGTGTGCTCCTCCTTTTCCCCTACATTGTTCGGATGTCTCTTCTCTCGCTCCGCACACGCACGTGAGTGAGCAAAAGAAAGTTTGCTCTGAAACGGAGGATAACTGTGTGGTTAACTACCAATTGCTGTCCTGTAGTTTAATTGAAACAGTATTTTTGAGTTCTATAAGTAGAAAGAGATAGAACTTATCTTCAATAACTTATTTCTCGTTTATTTGGTTGTTTTATTTTTATTTAATAACTTTATTTTTTTATTTCATTTTATTGTTTTGTTTTAGTTATTTAATAAATTAATTTATTTTTCAATTTTTTTGAATCGATTATTATATTATATTTTATTTTATTTAACTCTTGTTTTACTCAATTGTTTTTCAATTTTGTATTTTTTGGCTTGATATAAATTGTTTCGCCCCTGTCTTCAGACAGTTCATATCACTAAGTACCCTAGCAAGCTAGTTTGAGACTTTTTGGCTACACCAGCGCGAATGCGACGCTTGGCGAGCGTGTCTTATTTAGTTTTGTTTTGGAGTTGCGTAAGAAATTTACGTTTTTCTCCTGCTTCTTCTGCGCCTCATCTAGAGAACCTACCGCGGCATATAAAGTTTTTCGTTAGTGCTAGTTTTAATAAAGATTTTTTAAAACAAGATTTCAATAAAAAAATTTATTCAAATGTCCTGATGCGAAATAGAATTCGCTGCCGTCTCAGGGGTAATATCAGTGGAAATCGGATTTTCGCACGCTCTAGCGCATGCTTTCCCTCTGAGATTCCTTCCATTCTGCCACATCGATCGAGCATACCGTTGGAGATGAGATTCAGTTGACATTCTCAATACCTGCAATTTGTTGAATTTTACATGTATTGGTTTTTTGTTGTTCCACTGTATATGTATATATTTTGAAAATCATTATTTCTGTAAGTTGAGGTCTTTCCAGATAATTAAACTATCAAAACTGGCCGCAACAGGATGAAATTCGATGAGTTTTTATTCACCTATCTGGGTGAAATGGGGAAGTGAGTCTGAATTTGGTCTTATGAAGTTTTCAGAATTTGCAAAAAAAAATTTCAAATTTGTGCTTTTTTTTCAGATACCAGAAAGTCCAGTTTCTACTGGTCTGCCTGCCGACTATCATAGTTTCGATGCATGCGCTCAGCTGGTCATTGGCGGCAGTTCCGGTTCCTTTTCGGTGAGCAAACACTTTTGGTATTGGGTTGAAGATGTCAGGTAAAGCTCTGTGGAACAGGTGGAGCTCACCCTAATATTTTGGATCAAAACCTCCAAAAAATGGAGAATTTCTTGAGTGATTTCAATGGTGTTTAGCTGATATAGAGCAGCAAATTCTCTGATTTTTTAGTAGTTTTTTTTTTGGTGTTTTTCCTGAAAAAAAGGCGAAATTCGTCAGAAGACAGCCGCCGGTATTTGTCGACTGAAATTCCTTCACCATAAAAATGTTCTACAAAACCTAGAAAAGGGTTCCCGAATTATAAATATCTTCTCTAGACACTTTTGGTACTGGTTTAGAGGACCTACTACAGTGTTGTGCGGCGGTCGCGACGTGCGCCTGCAAGCTCGCGTGGCACCAAATGGATAAAAAAGTCAAAATTACAACATTGTGATCCTGTGGGGTAAACTAATTGAGCGGCGCCGTTTTCGCGGCGTCGTGGTAGGTCCTTAGAACCAGTGCCAATATTTCCTGAAAGTTTTTCTGTAACAAAAATTTTCTTTTGTTGATAACATTCTAGTATTCAACTTTGTGCTAATTTTCCAAGAAAAACTTGGTTTCGTGAAAAATCACATTTTCGGTGACCCATCATTTTTTTTGACTTTTTGAACGAAAATTTTTCATTTCCGCTTTTTTGGCATTTTTTTCGAGAGTTTTTTTAAAGCAACGTTTCATTGATTTAGTGTATTTGAAAAAAAGGACATGTCCCTGTGTCGTTAGGTGTAAACGGAATTAGGTATTCTCCATTTTTGGGACAAACTCACTTTGTTCCTTCGCGTGCGTGTGCGAAACGAGGGGGGAGACAGCTAGAAAGTGCGTGGGAGAAGAAGGCGCAGCATACGCGCACACATGCACGTTGTCCACGGAAATGATATATTCACTCCGAAAAAGAGTACATACGATTTCCGACGGATGTATCTCGCACCAGGAAAAGGGATGACGTACTCGTCTAAGTCCGCAATGACAGACTGCTTACTTCATCCAGACGGAGGTTTACATGGTGCATTGCGGACTGGGGCGTGCCTGTCCAAGGTTAGATACAAGGATGTTCGGAGAAAGCGTACACCTCTTCAAGTCCGTAATGCACCATTTGCACCTTTTCGGATTGTACCCTCTATTAACGGTTCCGCAGAGTACGTTGAGCTGGTTTGCGTCAGGAGCACGCGGCCGCGTTGCGTACCTTCTGATCTGCTTGAGTCAAAGAATACGCTGATTGGTAAATTGAATGAGAACGTATGCAGCGCGGCCGCGTGCTTCTAACGCGAACCAGTTCAAACCTAACTACGAAATCGCTAGTATAGCGTAAGTGTGCCCGAATTTTGCTTCTTGGGCGATTGTATTGATCTCTATTGATTGCAGATGTGCGTTGCCGTCAGAAACGCGGGAGTCTCCCTATAGATCCGATGATGAACGATTATCAATTAAGGAGTGCAAGGACTGGAATGAGAATCTTGTTGGAATCAATGAATCTTATACCTCTGGAGTTCATGTGAGTTGCAAAGTCTTCAGAGTGAAATGTAGTCCATTTAATCTAGGTGGACGGATGGTGGGCGGTGCTAAAGGGGCGCTGATAGGGTCAGTGAGAGCGCGCACATTATCCGGTGCTTTATGACGTTAATTCCAGAAAACGAGTACAAGCTAATTTAAGAATGAAATCGCTCCTGGATTTGTAATCCCATGGTTTCGTGACGCGACCGCTTGCGCGCGTTTCCCGCCCGCCCCCCAGCTGCCTATACTGTTGAACTCAGCTGTAGTTAATGTCGTGAAGTCGTTGTAAACCCTTCTGATATTTAAATAACTCTGAACCAGGGTTAGACTTACGCTGTGATGATCACAGAGGGGGGCCGCAGCTATGGACGCCGGAGAAGGGAGGGGGGCGCAGCTGTGGACGCCGGATAGAGAAGGGGGCCGCAGCTTTGGACGCCGGACAGGGGAGGGGGCGCAGCCCTTGTTGCTTTCTAGACAAAATCAGTTGGTATTCGGCGGTGCAAGACTTTGTGAAATTAAGATTGTGATGGAAAATATTTCCAAAATTAGTTAGAAATACAACAATATTTCTAATTTATCCCTAATATCATCCAATTTCGCTAATTTTCTATCATCACACTTATGACCCACCGGAGAAGCCGCAAAAATTTCTATGGTAAAGGGTGGGGACCGCGAAATTTTTCGAACCGCTCTCAGGGGGCCGCACCTCTCACGGACCGATCACAGCGCCAAGCCTTACACTGCTCTGAACTGGGTTTATTCGAGATAATAGATTTCATGTTTTCACTGGTAATAGAAGTTTATTGCAGTGTTACTACAATGAGGACTGCGAGTTGGGTGGGAAGGAGTGCGAAACTCACGTCTATGATCGTTCCCGAGTGCAATATTCGGCTATTGATAGAGTAAGTTCCATTATCAGCGCATCTAGGGTTTTATTTCATTAGGCTCGGATAACCAAAAAGTTCAACATTCGACCGTATTGAAAACTCGGATGTCCAAAAAGCCAAAAAAAACAAATTTCCGATTGTACGATATCTGAGCAGGGTTTTCTGAGAGTTCGAAGGTGGACAATTTTTCGAAAGCTAGGTATCCGAGTTCGCAGTTTGAAATTCTATCGAATTTCAAAGTTGTATATTGGAAGAGCGCAATCAATATCCGACTGTTTCTGAAGTGCCGATTATTTGGAAAATTCAAAACTCCACCGCATCTGAAAGTGGAACATGCAGGAAACCCAGGAGAGTCGGTATTGAAAAAAAACGGTTATTTAAGCCGTATATCCGGAGAGTATAATTAGTGCCTATGTCTGAAAAGCTGAGTCCTTGAAAAGTTAGCATTGAAGGATTTTCAAGGAGCCGGATGCTTGAAAGGCTCAAAATCCAACCATATTCGAAAAGCCTGATATCCGATAAGTGGACGACTTGTTCAGTTTCGTAAAGTCGGATATCTGAAAATTGACATGATACTGGGAAGGCCGGATAACATAATGTGAATGCCACAAAATCCGACAGTTTTCGGAAATTTGGATATACGTGAAGTTCATGATGGGACGGTATTTGGAAAGGCGGATATATGAACTGGATTACTGGATTACTGCACTCATCAAAGGGCGGCGAGCAAAAGTGCTGTTTTAGGGACATGTCTCTAATAGCATCCCGATCGCTGCCGGTGTCCCTCAAGGAGGAGTCATATCGCCTGCTCTGTTCAGTCTTTACCTGGAAGATTTGCCCGTCCCCCAAGTGACATCAAAGTCGTTGCGTATGCGGATGACATCACCATCTTGTGCCGGGACAGAGACATTAATGTAGCTGCACGCAAGATCAATAGCTTCCTCATCGTTCTGAAGAGCTTTCTCGATGATATGATGCTCACTGTCTCTGCCGCTAAATCATCTGTATCAGTTTTTTCCACTGACCCTAAGGAACACTGTGCTCAACCCGTTGTGAACTGGGAAGACGCTTGTCTGCCTGCTGCATGTTTCCCTAAGCTGCTCGGCCTAGTGTTGGATCCTTCGTTGAGGTTCCACAAGAATACTGAGCAGAAACAGGCTACAGTGAAAGCAAAGCTCAACGTCCTACGAGCTCTGGGAGGAACGTCGTGGGGAAGTAGCAAGGAGACAATTTTGACCACCTACAAGGCAATATTGCGGCCGGCGTTGGAGTACGCTGCACCGGTATGGCAGCATATGATATCGGATTCATCTTGGACAAAGATGCAGCGAGTCCAAAATGCTGCTCTTCGGATTGCCACAGGGTGTGCTAAAAGCACCCCAGTGGAACATCTTCATGCTGAGGCCCGAATTCTGCCAGTTAAGGAGGACTGCCTACTCCAAGCGCAACAACTGGTTATTAACATTGTCAAGCAGCCTGACCACCCATTAAGAAGGATCATGAATCCCGTGAGAGAGAGACATATCAGAAGGTCTTTTGCGGATGCTCCCGAGAAAATATACAAAGATGGACGGACTTCCAACAGGATCGTCTGCGTCTTTTACGTGCGTAGCACACCAAGTTCGTCAGGGATCACTTGAGTAGGATGACCGTCAATCCCATATTGGGGGTCGTACCACCCGTAGTCAGCAACACCGAAATGGAATTCGGTAGCAGGGTTGAGCAGCGTTGTGACTGGTCACAACGGGGGGTCGTTAAATTTTTGGAAATTTTGGGGAGGGTCGTTAAATTTTTGAAAAAATAGGATTTTTTCAAATCACATGGTAAGGTAAAATGAGGTAGGAATAGTCAGTCGCGTGCGAGGTGTATGCATTTTCAACAATATCAAAGCAGATTATACACAGAGAAGCAGTTAAGAAAATTGACACTTTTTTGACAAAATTGACAATTGGACACTAAATAAACCTTTGGAAATTTTTGGTCCCAGGGGGTCGTAAAATTTTGGGAATTCTCGCATGAAAAAGAGGAAAATGGGGGGGGGTCGTAGCCGCGATAAAAATCACCACAACGGCCTGCTCAACCCTGCTCGGTAGGCGGGCCAGAAGTACCCTTGCCTCGTTACGCTGCGGTCATTTCCCTATGCTGATGTCATACTTGCAGAAGATCGATCGCAGTAAGCCTGACGAGTGCCCGGACTGTGGCAGCCGTGGCCACACTGCTGAGCACCTACTCGAAAGCCCAAAGAGGCCTACCACTCTGAAAACAATGGATTTGTGGACGAATCCGGTTTCAGTCGCCCGTTTCTTGAACCTTCGACAAAAACCTTCCTGCGGCTGCAAAGAAGAAGAAGAGAAGAGAAGATGAACTGGATATTCGAGAAGTCTGATATCGGCTATTTTGGAAAAATCGGGTCGCTGAAAGCTTAGATATCGTTCTTTCACTGTATTTGAAGTCAGGAGTCCGTAAAGTAGCAGCATCTGGCCGTATTTCAAAAGTTGGATATTTGAAAAGTTCATAAATCAGCTATCTTCCTTTTACTTTAATCTGAAAGCCCAATATCGGGCAGTGTTCGAAAATCCGAATATCCGAGCCGGATATTCGAGGTGCTTGAGTTCCGACATTTCCGTAGAGGACGGACATTCCGAAAGTACAGTATCAGATAATGTTTGAAGAGTACATTACTCGAAAATACTTCAAAAGTCGGATATCTAACAAAATGTATCGAGCAGCTTTTTGAAGGCCGGATATTTGAGCAGTTTGAAATCGGAAATTGTTGAAGAATTCGGATATTAGAAATGTCCAACACTGAGAAGATAATGATCCAACTTCACTCAAAAAGCTGGATTCACGAGAAGCCTATTTTGCGACTGTATTTGAAAATTTCAGTATTTGAGCCGAATGTCCGATTAGTCCAATATTCGACAATTTTCGAGACTTTGGATACACGAAAGTCGGACGAGACTGGGAAAGCCGCACATCTGAGCTGAAAACCCCAAAATCGGACATTGCTCGAGAAGCGGCGCATCCTAGCAGTCCAACGATGTCAGCAGTTTTTTGAAGTTTGGTTTTTTTTTTTGAAGTTGCTCACCCCTGTGTCTCCGTGCCGACCACAATAGGAATAGGAGTTCGGCTCGGGTTGCCAAGTCAAATGGCTGCAAGTCTGTTGGCTTCTCGTAAGAAAATTCAAACAAAAATTGTATAATTTTTTTTGTAGGAAGCCTGATGCTCGAAAAGTTCATAATTCAACTATTTTCGCAAATCCGAATATCCGAAAATTTGGGCGTTGCAAAAAGTTCAATAGCCTAGCAGCTTGACTGGAGAGACTGTCGTTGTGTTGAATTTCGTTCATCCACATCTTTATTATAGTGGGAGATCTCGTGTTCTCGTGGATGGATTCGTGCCACTGTGCAAGCCTGCTACTATATTGGCCAAATGGTGGGCTCAATGGTGTTTGGAGTGTTGGGAGACAGGTAAAAAAGGTTTCATTCGGGATCATGAAGACTCCCATCTGGATATGTTTATGGTTGCAGAATTGGTCGGAAAAAGGTTTTCCTGCTGGCGATTTTCATTCAGATCACATGTGGCTTAGCTGTGGTTGTGACGCCGACGTGGTGGTTGTTTGCCCTGTTCCGGTCAGTGTTTTTCTAAAATGAGGGGTGAAATTAGGATGGATTTCAGTGTCGATTTCAGAACGGGACTTGGTTTCTCACATCCTGGTATTTTTGTCATAGCGGTGGTTATTGGCATGGAATTAGTTGGACCGCAGTATAGGAAGCTGGCATCTGTGATTACTGGTGGATTTTTCGCCATCGGTCAGGTTGGTTTTTTTAAAAGTTTCTAACCCCTGTGGCTCCGAGCCAACCACAATAGGAATGGGAGTTCGGCTCGGGTTGCCAAGTCAAATGGCTGCAAGTCTGTTGGCTGGCAGCGTTAGGCTCACGCTGTGATGATCACAGAAGGGCTCACCACAGCTCGGATCACCTAGAAAGAAAGGGGCCGCTTCGCCATTACGGTCACCATGAAAAAAAAATAGTCGGCATATCTATAAAACATTCAAAACTAGCTTGAAGTATAAAAAATAATGGCAGTTTACTCGCGAAATTATGAAATTCAGCAAAATTTTCTACATTCGAGGATCTCTTGGGGGCCGCGCAAATTTTCAAGCCGGAGAAAAGGGGGTCGCACCTCTTACGGAGAGATCAAAGCGCCACGCTTCACCTTGTTGGCCGGCCGTAAGACATTTCGAACAAAATTGGAACTTTTCGGGAAATTTTTGGCAAAAATGAGCGATTTCCATGGTACTTCTTCGTAAGGTTCTATGAAAATTTAGGATCGAAAATGTGTATTGATTTTCAAAAAGGTAGTTGAAAAACTTTTTAAGAAAAAAGATCTCCATTTTTATTATGGTTTTTTTTGCAGAAAAACACATTGTGAAAATTTCCAATACCAGTGGTCGAAAAAACGTATGGCAAAAGTGAAGGATTCTACACAGAGGTAGTTGATAAGGTAATATAACATGTGCAGACTCATTCGTTGCTAGAAAAAGACTATGTAATTTTTTTTTGCAAAAAAATTGTGTAGAGTTTGTCTTATATATACAAGTAAAAGTTCTCAAAATTCGGCTAAAAAATATTTTTTTTTCACATCTTGAAGAGGTAAATACCTAAGGTTTCGTATGAGCGTAAAAAATAAACGAGAAATTGTGGGGGCACTATCGTTTACACTTCCACCTCTGAATGGCGCGGCGATGTGCGATTCCATAAGGCATCGTTTAAAAATCCGCCGCTGAGCTGGGAAGTCCAAACCTATAATATTGATCTCGCGGCGCGGGACGATCGATAATATAGGCGAAAGTATGAACCATCCCTAATGTCGATCGCGCCGCGCCACATGATCAATATTACAGAAATACAATGTACCGCGTCCGCTAGGCGGCGCGAGTATAAAGGACCCTTAACACAACTGAGGAAGTTTTAGGTTCTACTGGGCTTTGAGGCGTACTTCATCACCGACTACAGATACTTACAACTGGCCATCGTTTCACCGGCCGTATTCTTCATCAGCTATTGGTGGTGAGTTTAGAGATTACTGTATGTGTACGGTAAAGGTCCGTCTACATTCTCCGCCTCTGTTTTAGACCTGGAAAAGCATTTTCTTCTGCTTTAGGCTGGTTCCAGAGAGTGCGCGTTGGCTAGTGACCCAGCGGCGATATGACGATGCCGACAAGGTTCTTCAGCGTGCCGCGAAAATGAATGGCTCTTCATTGCCGGAAAAATGGTATTTTACTCATTTTTTTGACTGAAAAGCCACGAAAATTGCATTTTTATAGGTGGGAACAGCTTGACACGGAGTGCGATTCGAACAGTGAGAAAACCGCGAAGAAGTATAAACTGTGGGATCTTTTCAAGACTCCTCAGTTGAGAAAACGTGCGATTGTGGCGTTTTTCCTCTGGTGAGTACGGATTACTCTGGAAGAAATTGCCTGGAATGTACTCGGAATTGGCCGCGAACCTGTTTTTTTTCTCAGAAAATTTGGCGCGAATCCGCCGGGAATTTACCGAGGAGCGGCTGCAGCGATTTTACCGCCAAAATGCCGCGAAAGTCCCGGGAAATCACCGCAAAAATTAACAGTGTGCCGCGATTTTACCTAGTCATCATTGCTAGCTCTCTAGTGCAGCAGCGGCCAGTGGATTGATAAAGGTTGATGGTTTGGATCTAGGTATGCAGTGGCAGAAATCGCGGTAGAATCGCGGCATTACCGCATTCCAGCCTTATCGAGGCAGCGGAATCCAGGCAATGCCTTGATTCTACACAGAATCTGCCGGGAATTTTCCGCATAGGCTCCTGTCCGGCACCGAGGCGGCATGTCCACTACAGGTTCTCGGGGAGTCCAAGCGATTTCTCCCAGGCTCTTTGGGAGAGCCTGGCTTCCACCGCGAGTCGCCCGCGAACATAGATTTTACCGCGGGAATGACGAAGAGAGGCTGCCGCGATTTGGCCGTCAAAGTATCGGAAAATTACCTCAAAAATTATGCGAATTGAACGAGAAGTATGCGGCGAATTTTCCGCGAAAACACCTCGATTACACATCCATAATTGCAATTAGAGCGCCCTAGTGCGGCAGCGGAGGTGGCCCAGTCAATAGAGCGGCGGTCTACAAAGCCACGTTCACGGAAACCGAGGCAGATTCGCTGCGGAATCTCGGAATCGCCGCATTTTTGCCTGGTCGAGCCAGAGAGATCTTCGGAAGAAACTACCTGGAATCTACCGAGGACCTGCTCGCGAACCTGGATTTTACCGCGAGAATGGCGAGACATCTCTTGGGAAATACGGAGAAGATGTCTGCCGCGAATTTACCGCGAAAATGCCGCCATCGTTACAAAGAGAGTGCCCTAATGCAGCAGCTGAGGTAGCTCAGTCGATAACGCGGTGGATTATAGAGCGATAGATTTTTAAGGGTTGATGGTTCGAACCCAGTAATGCAGTCACGAAAATCGCGGCAGAAAGCCGGCATTGCCACATTTTTGCTTCGCCGAGGCAGTGAGAGATCTCGGCGGAATTCAGGCAGTCCCTTGATTTTACCGCGAGTCTGCCGCTTCGCCTCCGGTTCGGCACCGAGGCGGCAGGTTCGCGGTAGAATCCAGACGATTTCTTGCAGAGTATATAGTTTTGCGTTTGGCAGATGAGTTTGTTCCATGGAAAACTGATTTAGGCCGGTTGTCTCTATGGTATACTACGGTATGGCGATGAAACCGAATGCGTTGGGTGGCGATATTTACATCAACTTCATATTTTCGGCACTGGTTGAGATCCCAGCACTGGTCATAGTGTATCTAGTCATTGATAGGTGAGAGAGTTGGCGAGGGTTTTCGTAGATGACCGAATTTCCGAATTTTATTCAGAATTGGCCGCCGAATAGTTTTGAGTTGTGGATATTTCCTCGCTGGTGCGTGCCTGTTGATGAACTATTTCATGGGGGACAGTGGTGAGTTTTTGGGTATTTGAATTGTGATTTAGTAGATGGAAAACAAGACAGAAAGTTGAATTTTGGTATGAAAAAAACCTCCCTTCCTTTCTTTCTTTCTTTCTTTCATTCTTTCTTCCTTCCTTCCTTTCTTTCTTTCTTTCTTTCTTTCTTTCTTTTCTTTCTTTCTTTCTTTCGTTCGTTCGTTCTTTCTTTCTTTCCTTTCTTTCTTTCTTTCTTTCTTTCTTTCTTTCTTTCTTTCTTTCTTTCTACCTTTCTTTCTTTCTTTCTTTCTTTATTTCTACCTTTCTTTCTTTCTTTCTTTATTTCTCTCTCTCTTTCTTTCTTTCATTCATTCATTCATTATTTCTTCCTTCCTTTCTTTCTTTCTTTATCTCTTTCTTTCTTTCTTTCTTTCTTTCTTTCTTTCTTTCTTTCTTTCTTTCTTTCTTTCTTTCTTCTTTCTTTCATTCTTGCTTTCCTTCTTTCTTTCTTTCTTTCTTTCTTTCTTTCTTTCTTTCTTTCTTTCTTTCTTTCTTTCTTTCTTTCTTTCTTTCCTTCTTTCGTTCGTTCTTTCTTTCTTTCTACCTTTCTTTCTTTCCTTCTTTCTTTCTTTCTACCTTTCTTTCTTTCTTTCTTTCTTTCTTTCTTTCTTTCTTTCTTTCTTTCTTTCGTTCGTTCTTTCTTTCTTTCGTTCTTTCTTTCTTTCTTTCTTTCTTTCTTTCTTTCTTTCTTTCTTTCTTTCTTTCTTTCTTTCTTTCTACCTTTCTTTCTTTCTTTCTTTCTTTATTTCTACCTTTCTTTCTTTCTTTCTTTATTTCTCTCTCTCTTTCTTTCTTTCATTCATTCATTCATTATTTCTTTCTTCCTTCCTTTCTTTCTTTCTTTATCTCTTTCTTTCTTTCTTTCTTTCTTTCTTTCTTTCTTTCTTTCTTTCTTTCTTCTTTTCTTTCATTCTTGCTTTCCTTCTTTCTTTCTTTCTTTCTGTCTTTCTTTCTTTCTTTCTTTTATTTATTGATGGACGTGGACCTGTTAAGATCCACGTGATTTTACGGTTCTTTCTTTCTTTCTTTCTTTCTTACTTTCTTTCTTTCAGTAGTAGTTGTTTGGTTTAACTGGACCACGAGGTTGGTAGATGCTTTATTGGCTTACGCACGTTTCGGCGGGATCGCCGTCTTCAGAGCCTGAAAGGAACAAATCAGAAATGTGCTTATTCGGCCAAATGTCGACTAAACCTTACTAAAATTCGAGAGAAATTCTTTCAAAACGTGGTCAATAACAGAGAAACTAGGAAGTTACCGCACCTTGCCAGGAAACTCGCTAGAGGACCAGCAGCATAGAACGGTTGGCGGATGGCGGAGCACAGATCGAAACCGCTACCTCTCGACGTTAGAATGCGAGTCTGAGGTAGGGCTTGAGCTCTCCAGCTATATATAGGCACTCCCCCTTCCGATTGATTTTCGGGTCGCTCGCCTGGATCCAAAAAGCCTCCAGGGTTTTTCTGGCAGGGGTATCGGTTTCCCGCGCAATTATCTCGGCCTCGACATGGTAATTATCGCCGTTGTGGGCGTTAACACGGTGACACCCCAGAACTGTTGATACCCGCAGCTTATCCTTGCCGTCTAAGTGCTCTTTGATTCTAACCCAGAGCGGCCGCGAAGTCTCACCAATATATTGCTCGCCGCACAGCTGGCACGAGATCCTGTAGACCACACCGCATGCAGTGCAATCTCCCTCTCTACCAGTTGGGCAGACCACACACTTGGTAGTTGTGCAAATGCGGTCATATAGACGGTTTCGGATGAGGCGGTTTTTGAGGTTATTTGGAGGGATGTCAGCAATGGCGACAATGTTTTGTGGCGATACCATTTTGTTGCGAAAATGCCCCCCGAAAAATAAAATTTTCGGGGGGCATTTTCGCCACAAAATGGTATCGCAAACCAAGTAACAAAAACATAATAGTTCATTACCAATCAGCACATCCCTCACAAACAAAAAGGGCGGTTGTTAAAAATATGTATCGAACGGCGAAATGTGTCTGTACCGGAGAAAACGAGCAAAAAGAATCTGTTCAAATGGCGCAAGAAATTGCTGCTCTTAACGGATATCCCCCCAGTATGGTTCTGCGCAGATCCAGCAGCTCAGCCGCACGCCGCGTAGAGCAGGAATCAGCAGTTGATGGCAAGATTCCCATAAAATTGCCCTTCATTTCGGATGAAGTGAGCAAATCTCTGCGAAAATGCCTACGCAAAGCCGGTCTGGAAAGCTCTGTCGCCATTGCTGACATTCCCCCAAATAACCTCAAAAACCGCCTCATCCGGAACCGTCTATATGACCGCATTTGCACAACTCCCAATTGTGTGGTCTGCCCAACTGGTAGAGAGGGAGATTGCACTGCATGCGGTGTGGTCTACAGGATCTCGTGCCAGCTGTGCGGCGAGCAATATATTGGTGAGACTTCGCGGCCGCTCTGGGTTAGAATCAAAGAGCACTTAGACGGCAAGGATAAGCTGCGGGTATCAACAGTTCTGGGGTGTCACTGTGTTAACGCCCACAACGGCGATAATTACCATGTCGAGGTCGATATAATTGCGCGGGAAACCGATACCCCTGCCAGAAAAACCCTGGAGGCTTTTTGGATCCAGGCGAGCGACCCGAAAATCAATCGGAAGGGGGAGTGCCTGTATATAGCTGGAGAGCTCAAGCCCTACCTCAGACTCGCATTCTAACGTCGAGAGGTAGCGGTTTCGATCTGTGCTCCGCCATCCGCCAACCGTTCTATGCTGCTGGTCCTCTAGCGAGTTTCCTGGCAAGGTGCGGTAACTTCCTAGTTTCTCTGTTATTGACCACGTTTTGAAAGAATTTCTCTCGAATTTTAGTAAGGTTTAGTCGACATTTGGCCGAATAAGCACATTTCTGATTTGTTCCTTTCAGGCTCTGAAGACGGCGATCCCGCCGAAACGTGCGTAAGCCAATAAAGCATCTACCAACCTCGTGGTCCAGTTAAACCAAACAACTACTACTGATTACAATGCCGAGGTTCATGGAGAGTCGTACCTGGAGATTTCTTTCTTTCATTATTTCTCCCTTCCTTCCTTCCTTCCTTCCTTCCTTCCTTCCTTTTTTGTCTCACTTGCTTTCTTCTTTCTTCCTTTTTTCCCTTTCTCTCTCTCTTTGTTACTAACAGGACTGTTTTTTCTTCCTATATTTCTCTCTTTCATTACTTAAGCCTATTTCCTTCTTTGATCGTTTCTATTGTTTCTTCTTTCTCTGTCCCCCACTCTTACTAAGTAATCAACGAACAGTTAGTCATGTCTTTTTCCTCTCTGTTCTTTTTTTACTTTTCGTTCGTTTACATGCTTGTTTTCATATCTAGCTTCTTTTTTGTTACCATTTTACCTCTTTCCTTTAATTTCAACTGTGCCTCTCTCTCCCTTCTCTGTTTGTCCATCTGTCTCTCTCTAATGCCTTCATTTTTCCTTCATTTTCTTGTTTACTTCTGTCCTCCCTCCTTACCTCCATCCCGTGCTCCTTCTTTTCTTTATTCATCATTCTACTCGTTCTTCTTGCATTCCTTCCTGTCTTTGCTTCTTTCTACCCTCAACCTTCATCCATATTTTCTGCCGCGCTTCCTTTTTTCAATTATTCACTATTTCCTAGCTTCGTCCTTACACCTCCTCTACTTCTTCCTTATTTCTTCATTCTTCCTTCCCGTACCATATTTCTCATGTCCACCTTTTTTTCTCTTCGCCTTCCCGTTTTACTTTCCTCTTACGCTGCTTTCTTCTTTTTCTCCTATCGCTCCCTCTTTCGCTCCTTCCTTTCATTTTCATGTCTTCTCTCTCACCCAACTTTCTTATTTCGTTTTCGTCTTGGATTCCCCTCGTCTTCTTTTTCATTTATTCATTTCTTTCATTCGCTGATACTACCTTCATTCTACTCTCGTTTACTACTGTTCTTTTCTCCTATTCTTGTTTTGTCCTCCCTTGCTGTCCTTTTTTCTTTGACCTTTTTGGCCTTTATTCTATTTGTTTCTTTGACCTTTTTGGCGGGAATACGTTTATTCTCTTCGAAAGTATTCAGAAATTTTTTTTCAATTAACATTCGTTTTTGATAAACGAATAAATGTGCTCTGTTTATCTCGAATCGCACAAGACACGGTCCGCTACCGGCCCTCTATCTACCGTAGTGCACGTCTTGTCCACGCGTTCTCGGCAGACCCCGGTGGGCATGCAAATCAATACGTGAGTGCCGCCGCCACTCACCCGCCCACCGTCGCGGCACTATGTATTGATTTGTATGCCCACCGGGGTCGGCAGAGAACGCGTCCATGGACGTGCACTACGGTACATAGAGGGTCGGTGGCGAACCGTGTTCCGTGCAATTAGAAGATAAGCAGAGTATAGATCATTTCAGCCACGCCGGCGGTGTCAATTATACAGATGATGATCACAAAAGGAGCCATCACTGGGACCTATGCGTCAATCTACACCTACTCGCCGGAACTGTTCCCCACGGTAATCCGGAACACCGCGATGGGTTGTTGTAGTATGATCGCCCGTATTGGGGCCATTTCGGCCAGCTACATCAGTCTGTGGATTGTGAGTTTCTTCTGAAACCTCGCGGGTTCAATTGATTCTGTCTGTCCTATGTGCTCGGTTTTCGAAGTGAGCCATGTCTCAACTTTTGCGTTTTTTTAGGTGGAGTCGTTTGGCAAAGTGTTTATGGTGGTGCCATTCGCTGTGCTGGCTTTGATGGCCGGCCTTCTGACACTGTTCTTCCTGCCGGAAACGATGGGCAAGCCGTTGCCGGAGACTATAGCGGAGGTTGAAGGCAACGAACTGGCTGAGATGCAGGAGCTGCAACCACTGCAGACGAAGGAAACCACCGAGGCTGAGCCGTCTGAGCCTGCCACGGAGTCTTGAGACACTCTGCCCATTGCCGGTTGTGTGCATCGATCGATCGCCACGGCTGAACCCCACGAGCCAGGGCCTGCCTCAAAGCGGGCACGAGGGTCGACGAGGCCTATTTTGGGTGTAATTAGGAGCGAAATTGAATGTAACCAAACTCTCGACATTTGATCTGTACATTTATGACGTTGATATATTGATTGATTTATTGGGCTGACTGGTTTGAACGTCCCGCCGCGACATTCATTGAGATTTCGCGGTAGATTGTCTGAATCAGTGCCTATTAGTATTGTTGATAGTATTGCTTTAACTCGTACTTTGTTCCTGTTGAGATTCAGATTTTGCATATGATCTGCTCATTGCAGAAGTGTTACGTTGGAGACTTTGTGACTACAATGTGCCATTGCATTTGCAAGTGTCAGAAATTGCTATTAGAATCAAATTCGTAACCCAGATATTGTTAAAGACCAAAAACGATGGTTCAATGAATGGGTAACTGATATGCAGCAGTGCTAATATTGTATGGTTTTTCATAATTTCAATGAAACATTGCCCAAAGTCTGTTAGAACGCTTACTAAACTAAATAAAGTCCTGATGGTCTCAACCCTTGGCAACAGGACTGCAACTGCTGTTGCTATCCGAACAGAAGTTGTGTTCGTTTTGCTGCGACTGCCTCCAGGGAAAACTCAGGCGTTTCACAGCCCCGAGCCGCACCGAACAGAAATCGGAAACGCCTGACAGTTCGGCTCGTTCTTCCAATCTCCGAGCCACTGCTGCTGTTGCTGTTCGTGCCAACCGGAGCAGCCCGGACAGCAACAGCAGTGGCCCTGACAGCAACAGAAGCCGACTAGCAGATTGGGAACACGAGCCGAACTGTCAGTTGGCTCCGGGCCTAGAATCGCCTGAGATTCTAGCGTAGTCCCAAATGAACGAAATGAAGTACCTCACGAAGATGGCTTTGCTATGAGTAGGTCAAAATTGTAAATGTACCAGGCCAAGCCTTTGTCGCAATAGGTTATAAGCTCGAAACCATAAAGTATAGTAGTAGAAGAACTTTGCAATTACCATCACTTGCTTTGGAAATTTGAAAAATCGAAAACGGACTCTACATTCATTTTTAATAACCCAAAGTAGCTCCCTAGACTGCGTAAAATGCGGTGTAGTGGTACTGCGCGGAGCCTCAGATTTACGGCGAGGGTTCGACTCCGCTCTGTGACAACTTTTTTACAGCTTATAGTAGTTCCGCAATTAGCCTTTAAATAGCATCCCGAGTGTTACATTTGATCTTATACAGCAGAATATGACCTTGGCTAAGCCTCAGAGCCCCATGGACTTAGTCCTGTCCAAATTTTGGAAGTTTGAAAGTCGATGTCTCTTCCTTCGCCGAAACTTCGTCCACTGTAAGGAATCTCCTGAAAAAAGAAATTGCGAAATTGGAGCTTCCGAGGTCCGAGAAAATACCGCGAAAGTGACAAGAATTCACCGCGAAGTCGATGGCTAAAGTCGCGGCAGAATCCCGGCATTACCGTATTTCTGCTGGTTGAGGCGCTGGAATTTCGGCGGAATCTCGGCACTATTGCCTGCCTTGATTCTACCGCGAATCTGTCACCTCGGCTACGGTCTGGTAACGAAGCGGCAAGTTCCTGACCAGGGTTGGCGAATTTTTTTCCCTGAATTTCGTGAACCCGGAAGGACATTGTCAATTTCAGAAATCGGAACGCCAAAAACCATCGGAAAAAGACAGACCTCGAATTTGAATATAGCGCCCAAAATAGCCCCTCTAGGAATTTGGCGAGGAAAAGGGGGAAAATTCTGATCTCGTCATTATTTCCGATTTTTCCCCATTTTCAGGCTTTTTTCGGAATTCGGAAGGCCAAAAACCATCGGAATACCGCTGATCCCTGTTCCCGACAGGTTCTTATGAGAATCCAGACAATTCTTTCCAGGGTCCTACGACTTTGAGTGATTCAGAATAATCGTAAATAGATTCTATGTACATAGAAAAGGGTTTTCAAGAATTTTTTTTATAAATCCGAGTAAATGCTAGAATTTTCAAATAATTCCTGAATCGTTCACTAAAATCAATGAACAAATTTTTTGTGGCTGAATATGCGTATGTCTTAACATTAAACATCTGAGATCGGCTTATCATTCGGAAAACCGAAAATTGACATTGCGATTTTTTGACAATTGACATCGATTTGAATCTGATTTTCACAAAAAAAAACAATATTTTCGCCGTCCACAATGATATTGATATTTGAAAATCGGAAAATCCTAAATGATCGAATTTCCGAGAAAATTCTTGTGGCTTATCCTGGCGTTGTTCATTTTTATCCAGTCTGGGATTTGAACTCCCCATTCCTTTAGGTTTTTGAGTTCTGGATATTCTGTATTCTGCGGTTTTTGGGTCGATTCAAGCAGGGTTTGAATCTGTACAAAAATTCACCGGGATGAAAAGAGAATTGATCCGGCCGTATGGAGTAATCTGTATCCGATAGAGGATTAGATTAGCCACAGTCCAAATGTTCTTTCGGTGGTGACTCATTTTGAAATCACTGGAACTGGGCGGATGGACAAAAACGGTGCTGAAAGACTGTTCAAATAGGCCGCAGCTGCGCAAACCTTCAGCGGGGTAGTACAGAGAAGGCGCGCTTCTGAATCTGAGCAGCTGAGTTTTGAGTCACATGTACGTCTTTTTCGCTATGTATCTCTCAATAGCAGGACATTGTCCTATAGCCGCCGGCAGTAATAATAGTTCTCACATCATTGAAAAACGACAGCCGAGATATATCTGTGGAACGGAGCCTTTTCGATTTTATTCTGACATCCGTGAGTGTTTTTCGACTATTCGCTATTTAGAAGGCGTTTACGATGAAAAGTTTTCGGTTTTTTTTTTCTGCTGGAAGTCAAGTGCTGAGTTCCAATAAGAAGAGTAAGGTCAAGAAGTGGGTGAGAATCGCTTGGATCAGGCGGCGCATTATACCGCTCCACCCACATCATATAACAGTTGTCCACCCTAGGGAACACTTGTCCAAAATCTTAATATTCTTTATCTCGGAAGATACTAACGTCCCAGACCGCGCATCCTAAGCATATTATTTCTAGAGAGTTTCCGATACACAAACAGAAAACAAAGTCTTAGGGGTCGTTTATACTTCCGCCGCCAAGCGGCGCGGCACAGTGCATTTCTGTGAAATTGATCACGCGACGCGGCAAGATCGATATTGCAAGATTGCACTACGCCGCGCCGCTCGGCTGCGGAAGTATAAACTAAGAACATTGAAGAGCAAAAGCATTCACGACTCTCGGACTATAGAAATTCCGCAATGCGCCAAACACACCCAACAGGCGTACATATATAAAGACAGTTGTATTCTACATAGTTTTCTATGGTTTTGAGTAGGCAAGTTCACGAGGTGGGGGATAATAGGTAAAAGTTCACATAGAACTCATGAATATCGGAGATAAAACTGTTTAAAAACCCCTCTCGGTATTTGTTTACGTTTGCAAAGGTGTGCTTTGTGCACTGCGGACGAAACGTCAGACCAAACGTCGCTAATGGCTTTGAGCTTCGAAAATCTCAGGTAAATTACTTCTTTGTTTTATGTAACGTGTACGTGAAATTTTTGGAAAAATAAAATGGTTAAATACACATGCTTGGATGCTAAAATCTTACATAGGCGATAAAAAATTCAAAAATATCCGGCAAATGTTCCTCTGGTGAAACGAAAATAGGACAATTGTTACATGACGGGGTGGTTCAGTGGTTCGGCTGTTCCACGAGGTTTCACCCACTTCCTGGCCTTGTTTCTTCGTACCTCCGTTCTTATTCTTCTTACAAGGGAAGTATACAAAGCGTAGGTCGGATCTGCCAAAACGACTAGTATAGTTAGTATCTCTTCTGGCACAATAGTGAAAATGCGCAGTGTGCCGCCCCGAGCCGCAGGTTCAAAAAAGTTATGAGCATTTTTCAAGCCTCGCGAAAAGGCCAAAAAACCCATAAGGCATTTTTTTTCGGAGTTTCAAAAAAATTTCTCGGATTCAGCTCAAAAGTTGTATGCAGGGGCAATTTAGGGTGGCGAACACGAATCTGAAGTCCATTTGTCGAAATGTTGAAGTTTACTGTAGGTTACGGTAGGTAACATGTCATTTAGGGGTCAAAACCCACCTTAGTATTTTGAAAATCGACAAACGGACGTTAAATTTGTATTCTCCACCCGAATAACCCCCGTATACAAATTTTGAGTAAAATCTGAGATTCTGACCAAACTACCGTATACCCACCGTAATCTACCGTAATCTGCAAAAAATCGATAAACGGACTCCAGATTCGTGTTTAGCACTCCAAATAACCCTCAGCAAATGATTTTAAGACATATCTATCGTAGAAATCCGGAAATCTCGAAAGTGGCGTTTTTCCCTCGAAACTTTCCCCGGTTGGGAAGCTTCAAACGAAATTATCTGAAAACATTGGAAAATCGACTAATAAACCACAGATTCGTGATCAGCGCCCCAAAAACCTCTCCGGGGAGAATTTTAGGTAAAATCTGGAACATTTTTCTAAAACGCTTCCAGTGCCCTCAATTGGTAGAAATAAACGCCCAACCGAAAATCGGTACAAGGCCAAAACGCTGTCAGTCTGGACAAAGTATGGAAAATGTGCCTTAACCCAAACTTTGCTCAGTGGGGTAGTTTTGGGCGCTGAACACATTCATGAGGTCCGTTTTCGGATTTCCCGAAGACTAACGCGCTTTTTGGAAGGTACAAAAAGCACAAAAAATGAGCTTTTTAAACTTGTAACTTTTCAGAACCTGCAGCTCGGGGCGGGATACTGCTAAGTTTTACTATTGAACCACAAGAGATACTAACGACACTAGTCGTTTTGGCAGATCCGACCTACGCTTTGTATACTCCCCTTGTTAGAGGGACCATAAGATAACGTTCTTGTCTAAAAAACGGGCAACTTTTTTGTCGTGAACACTACTGCCTTAGAATAGTTTAGTTTTCAAACAATTTTTCTCTGGAATTTGAGGGTTTCGTGGGACCTTTTTGCTATCATCCTCTACATCGTGATATTGCCTACGTGAAAACATCTGCTTCATCTGACATCAAGAAATTGGGTGTCGGGGTGTCGTAGCTTACATACCGGGCATCACACCCAGTGTGCACGCTACAACCCCCAGGGCTGGGCACGCGTCCCGGTTAACCTTAGGGAGGTGCATATTGGACGTTGCAGAGAGGGCGAAGGGGGGGTGCCTAAACCGGACACCAAAAAAAAGCGAAGTGCATGTTCTGTAAAATTTTAGGAGCAAAATAATACACGATTCTCTTCTGGTTTGTCATATCTTCCTCTTCGCTTTTTAGGACAAACACTTACAGAATTAAAATTATTCATAGATATGCAGTTTGTGTACGCAATAATTCATAGTTGCTGTCAAAGCTTCTCATCAACAACTCTATTAATTGAAGATCATATATAATGTGTTTGATTGTTTTGATGAAGGAATAAACACTACTCTGTTATCTAGTAGCAAGTAAGGATTGATGTGGTGTAATGTTTCTTTGGTGTAACGTTCAGTGATTACGCTTGTGGTTACCGATTAGAAGCGAAGATACAAAGACATCGCTCAGACGCGCTATCGTTCACGTTCAGAAAAGGATTAGCGAACTGCTGTATTATGGCAGACTAAAAATACAGATATCACGGTCAGTATAAAAACTAGCCAACAGAATTTCGTCTATGAGAATGACGTATGAAGAGAGCCGACTGTAAAAATTGAAGACTGCAAGTTCCAGTGAAAGAAGCAAATAATCGTATTTTCCTACTTAAGAAGTACCCTGTACATAAAAGCCCGAATTTTATCCAGCTTGAATGCCGCAATCCCTTAGAGAGTGGGCTCGCCGTGCGATATGGTGGTTGTCCGCAGCTACACAGCGCACACTGGAGTGGACGCGCGCACGATATTAATTAAAAATAAGTTTTATTACAGAACGGGGAGGAGAAAAGGATCGAAAGTGGAGTAAATGGAAGAAGGCAGGAATAGGTTGCTTTCAATGTAACCATCTCAGAAATTTAATGTAAATAAACTAAATTGAAGCAGGGTAAATTTTTCAGACTTGACAAGGTTCATTCAAATGAACTTTGTAGATTAAAAACAGCATTAACCATGAGAACTAAGAGCATTGGGAGAAAGATGAGAATCTGGAAAACACTTTAGTAACGGGCGCTTTGATATTCAATGTGATTTAAGGACCTTAAAACTCGTCCCGGTTTTGTCCCGGTTTTGTCCCGGTTTTCGGGGTAAAACCGGGACGAGATTTAAGGTCCTTAAATCACATTAAAAAACGATTTTGTTGAAGCTAAACTGTCTGCCAGATTCTCCTCTTTCCCACAATATCCTTTTCTCGCATGTTTAATGCTACTTTTGATCAACTAGGTCCGTTTAATTAAACTTGTCACGGCTAAATACTTACCCCTGCTCCAACTTTATTTGTTTACATTACATTTCTAAAATGGGTACATCCAGAATAGACAATTTTCATCATCTTCCATTTCCTTCGGTTTCAATCGTTTTCTCCTCCCCGTTCTGTAATAAAATACATTTTTTACTAATATTGTGTGCGCGTCCACTCCCGTGCGTGCTGTGTAGCTGCGTACACACACCAGATCGCACGGCGAGCCGGGTCTCTAAGGCCTATGGTATACTTTGTCGCTGTAATGAGCGACAGGCATGCAATCTAACACAAATCGTGGCGGGACCCGTATCGAATCAACCGCAATGGTCGTCGTAGGAACAGATGTCGCGTGTGGGTCGCAGCGACGTGTCGCGGAGGGCTGACATACTGCAACTGTGCCATAGCCTGTCCCTACCACTGTCGCTGTCGCTGTGCAGTGCACTGCGACAGCGACAGATTTAAAGGACGGGAGGCGGTCGCTGTCGCTGTGCAGAGCGACGCGACCGTGTGTCGCAAAAGTATACCATATCCCTAAAGGATTGCGGCACTCTACGTGGGTAAACATCGGGTTTTCCGCTCCCTACGCATCTCATCAATCCCTAAATGGTTCCAAAACACAAAATAATTCTGAAAATTTCTTCATCAGAACGATCAAACACGGATGAATCCTTCGTACATAGGTTCATGAAAACATTCGATAGAAAACATTGTTTACTGCAATAAAAGTAGCTCTGTTGTTGTTTGTAATTGCTGAATTGTAATGAATAAAAAATTGTTTCATCTTTTGTCACAACCTATCTTCTTATTAAAAATTTTCTTCATAAGATTGTTTGGGAGCATAAAAATTACACTACCTTTTTTGTTGACATTTTTGGAATTTTCTTTATTCAGTGCCTTTTTTATACTCTGGTTTATCAAAATATGGAAGTCAAGATCATGGCTGTCGTGCTCGACTTCTCGGAAAACAGCCGATTTCGATTTCCCATAGGGGGGTGCCTGAAAATTACCGAGCTAAGGGGGGTGCATATTCAAAATCGCCCTGCCGGGACGTGTGCCCAGCCCTGCAACCCCCCCCCCCCGCCGGCGGGCGAGTATGGTACGAAATCGCAACATCGCAGCCGTGGGGTGGTCGTCTCGAGGTGACAGTTAGTCAAGAGGAAGAATATGAAAGGAAAGGAAAAGCACAGCTAGTGGTCGACAAACTGTCTCCAACTAATAGCGGTGCTTAGCCACCTCCTCCGATTTTCCCACTCCCTTCACTGTTTAACGTCTCAAGACGACCTCCCGCGGCCGACTTCCTAGAATTTAGGCACGTTTTCGCTGCTTTGCAATGTCCTCTCCAGAATCTGCCAGCGTAGTGTTCCTTACTAAAAACTCGAAAACTAAACTCATCGTGGACACTGACTTTAGGGCTATAGTCCGTGCTAGTTTTTTTCGTAAATAATATAACACTTCAGCCTGCAACGCTTACTCACTTTGTCCGAATGGTGGTGTGAAGCTATTCATCGGTTGTTCAACAAACATCCAGTGTCAACTACATAACGCCGACACGGTTTGCATTGGTATGTTATAGGTCTCTTTCAGAGTGCGATCGCTGATAGCGGCGATGGCATATTTTGAATGCAGATCGACGTCGACGCGATCTCAATCGATGATCATGATTATCATCCCATCGCGTCGCGCGGCGATGGAACTCTGAAAGGGGCCACAAATCGTATAGTTGAGATTCTACGAAGATTGCGCCTCCGCGCAGCTACGTGACACGCGTGGGTCGCATCACGAAGCTGCGTCGCGGCTTGCTTTTTGTAAGATACTTACGACGCTCTCCCTGGATGAGTCCGTCCAGATTGTAGACTCAGAAACCTTGAGAAAAACCCTAATTATAAGCTGGCGAAGTGGCAAGTTCCCTCGATTACTGTCGTTCTCGGGGCCAAATTCCGGTCTGCATGTGCGGACTACGGCTACTGCATCATGCGACACGTGAGAATTGTGCTGGGGCCACTTGGTCCCGACACGATTCACCTTTCTCCCAGCACGATTATCACGTGTCGCATGATGAAACAGCCGTAGTTCGCAATTGCGGACTGGAATTTGGCCCAGAGAACGAGAGTATATTTCGCAAATGAGCAGACTTTGGTCCAAGTGGGTTTGGTGCGCTTTTGAAAGAGCGTTCGACCGATGTTTTCTGATTCCTTGGCATACTTATCGCAGGAATCCTTTCTTATTCTATTGCTTATCAGTTGACATTCTATGTTCAGTGGAACGACCCAAAAAAGAATTTTTCGGTTCGCTAACGATTCCGTGCTAGAACAAACGAGACAAACAGCTCATTTAGTTGTGATCCAATTTCTTAGCAAAATTTGGAAGAATTTATGTGCAGTTATACAAAAATATCTAGCACAACCTTCAGAGTGAATCAGGACACGAGAGGGAAATGAAAAAGCGAGTGTCCATATCTCAGAAGAACGTTCGAATCATCCAGAACATCATCTGCACCGTACTTGTGTCAACTTTTTCTCCGCGCCGATGCTCGCTTTGCGTCAATCAGTGGTACCACTGGCGCATGCGCATATGGTGCACATAAATTGGTGCTATCATAGGGGGGGCACGCCCATTTTACTGTGTCGCATTAAATTTGAGCCCTTACCCGGGGTTCCCCTCCTCTGCCAAAATCAGGTGAGTCATTGTGGCACGGAAAAATGGGCGTGGCCAAGTGCAATACTACAGTGCCCCTCGCTATGATAGCACCCATAAATTCAACAATAATTCACTTCACATGTCTACAATTTGATTCCGGGGTAGTCCTAATCATATTTTGAAATAACTTAACCTTTTTACCTTCTGACCAATATTGGTTGTACACTTAAGTCGTTTGCATGTGTTTAAAGGTTGAAGCGAAACTTCTGGGTCAGTAGCAATCCCCTCGAAAGGAGGCAGCTACCGGCTGTCACTGCATGGTGACTGGGTCAATCACGTCTCGGCTATCAATACGGACATAGAAATTGACAGGCGGCGCTCAAGGTAATGACCATTGCAGTCAGACACCTGGAAGCAGTGAGCGTTCTTTTGTGAGGTGGCTGACTGCAAGAAACGGGTGGTGACTTCGCTCACCGCCGCAGAGGAAAGTAATAACCCGTTTTCTAGACGGGGACAGTGCCTCTGGCTAGCCACACTAATCACTAATACGTTTATTGGCGGATCAAATCGTCAGGTGCACACACAGGTTCAGACGCGACATCTCCTGGGCTCGGACTGGGGGATCAGGTACGGTCGACGGGTAGTGGACGATCGACTGCTCCAGATGGTGGCAGGTCCGGCGTGCGGGAGTGTGTCTTCGCTGGCCCCATGCCAGTTTATATACGGCCCGACGACTGGCATCTGAAAACAAAAGGGAAAGCGGGGTGCTGGGAAACTCAACATAAAGACGGCTAAAAAGATCCTTAGTAAGATAAGACTTGCAATAGAATTCACTGTTTATGTCGCCTTCTTCCCCATCTTTGCAGGAAAGAGAAATAGCGTGCGGAGCAAAGAGGAGCTGGGTCGATAGCACGGTCATGTGGTCGAGCAAGTTCAATGGTGCTGACTTTTTGAAGGAAGTGCGCTCCAAGAAAGGGCAGAGGAGCGCTTGCGATTCGACCAGTCCGCTGGCCACTTATCACCCCAGCACAGCACGGTGGCCTATCTCGTTGTCTAGGTGGGCAAGGAAACATTGCACCCCACCCCAGTGAAGAACCAGGGGTCAACGGGCTCGCCAGACAACCCCTGGCCCGGGAAACATTGCCCAGAGGGCAGTGACTAGCCCATCCGACCGTCACAGCCCGGTGGTCGTCTCGTGGCAGCCAGAGCCTTGGACGGAACTACGCTGAAATTCCTAGAGAAAATTACAGTTGCGCTGGTGGAAAAGAAGAAAAGGAGAGAAGGGAGCTGGAAGAGGTAGGCTACGATAACTCCCTGGCCAAAGTTTGTAAAGTTAGAGTTGATTTTTGATATGAGTTTGGTCATGCTTAGTCGAAATCGGCGACCTTTTGGGTCAGCTTCGTCCAAATCAGCCGAATCATGCGGGATTGGTTAAGCTGAACCCAAGATCGTTTAAACTATTTTTGGAAACATTTCGACCTGCCGATTTCCATCCGTTTTCGAAGTTTCATGCAGTCGATTTTGGGTAAAAATTATGTATACTTACGCCAATTCGGATAATATTTTCGCTACTCCTGAGCCAGATCATGGCACTTTGGACGAAAATTGTCAATGAGGTTCGTTGTTGCCTTTGGGTTAAAATCAGTAATCACGTTAAAAGAAGTTCTTTTCTGCCTAATAGTCAAAACTCATAGTCAGATGTGTAGGTAGAGAACGAAATGGGCGACAGAACAATGGGCCCTATGGTACTCCGCTTCTGACCGATCTGCTTGAAAGAAAACTTGACTCCACTTAAACCTGGAAGCTACGGTCACAAAGGTAGTTTGCTATCCACGTGCACACCAATGGATTAAATTTCATATTTTCCAAGTTCCGTAAAGAGTTTTTGGTGGTCTACCGTGTCAAAAGTTTCGAAAACACCAGATAAATAAACAAAGGCCGAAAATCGGGAGCGGACCGGGATAACGCATGTCATGACACAGGTGTGATGACTATTTTGTTCAAGCCCGCGCTTGCTCTGGGAAGCTCAATTTGGCCGCGGATGGTCTTTTCTTGGATGGTCTCATGACTGAGAAGAGGTGTCAGACAAAGGCCGCGTATGGCCTGGGAAGCCCAATTTTGATTAACGCCGCGGAAGGCCCGCAAATCCCAATTTTCTTGAAGGCCGCATATGGTCTGGAAATCCCAGTTTTGTTAAAGGCCGCGGATGGTCCGCAATTCCCAATTTTCTTAAAGGCCACATATGGTCCGCAAACCCCAGTTTTGTTAGAGGCCGCGGATGGTCCGCAAATCCCAATTTTCTTAAAGGCCGCATATGGTCTGGAAATCCCAGTTTTGTTAAAGGCCGCGGATGGTCCGCAATTCCCAATTTTCTTAAAGGCCACATATGGTCCGCAAATCCCAGTTTTGTTAGAGGCCGCGGATGGTCCGCAAATCTCAATTTTCTTGAAAGCCGCATATGGTCCGCAAATCCCAATTTGGTTAAAGGCCGCGGATGGTCCGCAAATCCCAATTTCGTTTAAGGCCGTGGATGGTCCGCAAATCCCAAGTTCGTTAAAGGCCGCGGATGGTCCGCAAATCCCAATTTCGTTAAAGGCCGCATATGGTCCGCAACACCCGATTTTGTTAAGCGCCGCGGATGGTACGGAAATCCCAATTTAGTTAAAGGCCGCGGGTGGTCCGGAAATCCCAATTTTGTTGAAGGCCGCATATGGTCCGCAAATCCCAATTTTGGTAAAGGCCGCATATGGTCCGCAAATCCCAATTTTGTTAAAGGCCGCATATGGTCCGCAAATCCCAGTTTTGTTAAAGGCCGCATATGGTCCGCAAATCTCAATTTTGTTAAAGGCCGCATATGGTCCGCGAATCCCAATTTCGGTAAAGGCCGCATATGGTCCGCAAATCCCAATTTTGTTAAAGGCCGCATATAGTCCGGAAATCCCAGTTTTGTTAAAGGCCGCGGATGGTCCGCGAATCCCAATTTTGTTGAAGGCCGCATATAGTCCGCAAATCCCAATTTTGCAAAGGCTGCATATAGTCCGGAAATCCCAGTTTTGTTAAAGGCCGCGGATGGTCCGCAAATCCCAATTTGTCAAAGGCCGCATATATTTCGGAAAACCCAATTTTGTTAAAGGCCGCATATAGTCCGGAAATCCCAGTTTTCTAAAAGGCCGCGGGTGGTCCGCAAATCCCAATTTCGGTAAAGGCCGCAAATGGTCCGCAAATCCCAATTTTGTTAAAGGCTGCATGTAGTCCGGAAATCCCAGTTTTGTTAAAGGCCGCGGATGGTCCGCAAATCCCAATTTTGCTGAAGGCCGCATATGGTCCGCAAATCCCAATTTTGGTAAAGGCCGCATATGGTCCGCAAATCCCAATTTTGTTAAAGGCCGCATATGGTCCGCAAATCCCAATTTCGTTCAAGGCCGCATATGGTCCGCAAATCCCAATTTTGTTAAAGGCTGCATAGAGTCCGGAAATCCCAGTTTTGTTAAAGGCCGCGGATGGTCCGCAAATCCCAATTTTGTTGAAGGCCGCATATAGTCCGGAAATCCCAGTTTTGTTAAAGGCCGCGGATGGTCCGCAAATCCCAATTTTGTTGAAGGCCGCATATGGTCCGCAAATCCCAATTTTGGTAAAGGCCGCATATGGTCCGCAAATCCCAATTTTGTAAAGGCCGCATATGGTCCGCAAATCCCAATTTCGTTGAAGGCCGCATATGGTCCGCAAATCCCAATTTTGTTAAAGGCTGCATATAGTCCGGAAATCCCAGTTTTGTTAAAGGCCGCGGATGGTCCGCAAATCCCAATTTTCTTAAAGGCAGCTTATGGTCCGCAAATCCCAGTTTTGTTAAAGGCCGCGGATGGTCCGGAATTACCGATTGTGTTAAAGTCTGCGGATGGTTTAGGAAGCCCGATATCGTCAAAGTCTGCGAATAGTCTGGAAAGCCCAATTTCGCTAAAGCACGCGGGCGTTCCGAGAATATCGATTTTGTTAGAGGTCGCGTACGGTCCGGGTTATCCAAGTCTCTTGAAGCCTGCAGGTAACCCGGCAGTCTCAAGTTACTTCAAGGTCGAGGGTGACCCGAAATACCACTTTCAGTGAAGGTACGCGCAGGATCCAAACAATCAATTTTAGTTGAGGGCCAATGTGAGCCGGAAAATCCAAACGCCAGCTATATTTCGTAGTTCTGAGTAAACTCTTTCGGTTTTTGGGAAATACAGGGAGCTGAGCATTTTGGCTATCAAAGACACGTTTTCTGAGTTGTTGCTTGGCCGTAATGGTTATCAGAGGAGCCATTGTGCAGCAATGCAAGTCTATAGCATGGCAGAGTGGTATGCGCAGAGGACTATGGCGCGGAGGGTTTGGGTTCGAATCAACGGCAAGCCTTAGTTTCTGCACCGCATCTAAGATAATCGATGGTGCAGTAGAAAAAGGTAATGTTGAACAGCTCTCGCGAACCCGTCCCATATACGAGGGGTTTTGAGCTATGCATGAGATGACAATATGTGTGAATGCCAGTGGAGTGATCGACGGACGACCATTGGTGGCTCAGTGGTATGTGTCTCACTTTGAATCAACGCGACGGAGGTTCGATTTCAAAGAGCGCAGATTTTTGTCTACATAGCAAAGTTTTGACAAAGGTAATGTTGAACAGCTCTCGCGAACCCGTCCCATATACGAGGAGTTTTGAGCTATGCATGAGGTGACAATATGTGTGAATGCCAGTGAAGTGATCGACGGACGACCATTGGTGGCTCAGTGGTATGTGTCTCACTTTGAATCAACGCGACGGAGGTTCGAATCCAAAGAGTGCAGATTTTTGTCTACATGAGCAAAGTTTTTGACAAAGATAATGTTGAACAGCTCTCGCGAACCCGTCCCATATACGAGGAGTTTTGAGCTATGCATGAGGTGACAATATGTGTGAATGCCAGTGAAGTGATCGACGGACGACCATTGGTGGCTCAGTGGTATGTGTCTCACTTTGAATCAACGCGACGGAGGTTCGAATCCAAAGAGTGCAGATTTTTGTCTACATGAGCAAAGTTTTTGACAAAGATAATGTTGAACAGCTCTCGCGAACCCGTCCCATATACGAGGGGTTTTGAGCTATGCATGAGATGACAATATGTGTGAATGCCAGTGGAGTGATCGACGGACGACCATTGGTGGCTCAGTGGTATGTGTCTCACTTTGAATCAACGCGACGGAGGTTCGAATCCAAAGAGTGCAGATTTTTGTCTACATGAGCAAAGTTTTTGACAAAGATAATGTTGAACAGCTCTCGCGAACCCGTCCCATATACGAGGAGTTTTGAGCTATGCATGAGGTGACAATATGTGTGAATGCCAGTGAAGTGATCGACGGACGACCATTGGTGGCTCAGTGGTATGTGTCTCACTTTGAATCAACGCGACGGAGGTTCGAATCCAAAGAGTGCAGATTTTTTGTCTACATGAGCAAAGTTTTTGACAAAGATAATGTTGAACAGCTCTCGCGAACCCGTCCCATATACGAGGAGTTTTGAGCTATGCATGAGGTGACAATATGTGTGAATGCCAGTGAAGTGATCGACGGACGACCATTGGTGGCTCAGTGGTATGTGTCTCACTTTGAATCAACGCGACGGAGGTTCGAATCCAAAGAGTGCAGATTTTTGTCTACATGAGCAAAGTTTTTGACAAAGATAATGTTGAACAGCTCTCGCGAACCCGTCCCATATACGAGGAGTTTTGAGCTAGGCATGAGGTGATATTATGTGTGAATGCCAGTGGAGTGATCGACGGACGACCATTGGTGGCTCAGTGGTATGTGTCTCACTTTGAATCAACGCGACGGAGGTTCGAATCCAAAGAGTGCAGATTTTTGTCTACATGAGCAAAGTTTTTGACAAAGATAATGTTGAACAGCTCTCGCGAACCCGTCCCATATACGAGGGGTTTTGAGCTATGCATGAGATGACAATATGTGTGAATGCCAGTGGAGTGATCGACGGACGACCATTGGTGGCTCAGTGGTATGTGTCTCACTTTGAATCAATGCGACGGAGGTTCGAATCCAAAGAGTGCAGATTCTTTTCTACATGAGCAAAGTTTTTGACAAAGGTAATGTTGAACAGCTCTCGCGAACCCGTCCCATATACGAGGAGCTTTGAGCTAAGCATGAGATGACAATATGTGTGAATGCCAGTGGAGTGATCGACGAACGAACATTGGTGGCTCAGTGGTATGTGTCTCACTTTCAATCAATGCGACGGAGGTTCGAATCCAAAGAGTGCAGATTCTTGTCTACATGAGCAAAGTTTTTGACAAAGGTAATGTTGAACAGCTCTCGCGAACCCGTCCCATATACGAGGAGTTTTGAGCTATGCATGAGGTGACAATATGTGTGAATGCCAGTGAAGTGATCGACGGACGACCATTGGTGGCTCAGTGGTATGTGTCTCACTTTGAATCAACGCGACGGAGGTTCGAATCCAAAGAGTGCAGATTTTTGTCTACATGAGCAAAGTTTTTGACAAAGATAATGTTGAACAGCTCTCGCGAACCCGTCCCATATACGAGGAGTTTTGAGCTATGCATGAGGTGACAATATGTGTGAATGCCAGTGAAGTGATCGACGGACGACCATTGGTGGCTCAGTGGTATGTGTCTCACTTTGAATCAACGCGACGGAGGTTCGAATCCAAAGAGTGCAGATTTTTGTCTACATGAGCAAAGTTTTTGACAAAGATAATGTTGAACAGCTCTCGCGAACCCGTCCCATATACGAGGGGTTTTGAGCTATGCATGAGATGACAATATGTGTGAATGCCAGTGGAGTGATCGACGGACGACCATTGGTGGCTCAGTGGTATGTGTCTCACTTTGAATCAACGCGACGGAGGTTCGAATCCAAAGAGTGCAGATTTTTGTCTACATGAGCAAAGTTTTTGACAAAGATAATGTTGAACAGCTCTCGCGAACCCGTCCCATATACGAGGAATTTTGAGCTATGCATGAGGTGACAATATGTGTGAATGCCAGTGAAGTGATCGACGGACGACCATTGGTGGCTCAGTGGTATGTGTCTCACTTTCAATCAATGCGACGGAGGTTCGAATCCAAAGAGTGCAGATTCTTGTCTACATGAGCAAAGTTTTTGACAAAGGTAATGTTGAACAGCTCTCGCGAACCCGTCCCATATACGAGGAGCTTTGAGCTAAGCATGAGATGACAATATGTGTGAATGCCAGTGGAGTGATCGACGAACGACCATTGGTGGCTCAGTGGTAAGTGTCTCACTTTGAATCAACGCGACGGAGGTTCGAATAAAGAGAGTGTAGCTCTTTGACCAGAAGAAAATGAGGTTTTTTATTGGTCTCTTTATTGAGAAGGGATATCATCTAGTGATTGTCGCACACCCAACCTGAGTGGTATAGCTTAGTGGTATGTCGATAGGGTTGTGCTATAAAGTTCACAGGTTCAAGTCCTGGGCATGTCGGTAGTTTTGCATCGTTTAAAGATGACTAATGGCGACCATTTGATAGGAAGGTAGGCTAATGTTTAACAGCAGTTGCACACCCGTGCCTCATACGATGAACTCTCATGTAATGAAGTGATGCTGAGCACGAATGCAAACCCGCCTCAGATACGAGGAGTGCTTTGGTTAGGGTTAAGGTATTTGGGACGGTGGGTTGGGTGGGATGTAGCTTCTCAAACGCTCCACCGATGGGCAGGGGGACCGAGGGGCAAGGGGACAACCACGAGCCCGCAACATCCCGTAGAGGCCCGCAAGTCCACCGAAGGTGGACGGGCGGGCCTCTACGGGATGTTGCGGGCTCGTGGTTGTCCCCTTGCCCCTCGGCTCCACGTGGCAGCCGGAGCCTTGAACGAAACTATGCTCAAATTTTAACAGGAATTTTCTTGTCGCACTGGCTTGAAAAAAGAAAACTTGAAGAAATAAAAAGGCTTTTGCCCGAATTTCGCTAATTTAGAGATGATTTTTGCTATAAACTTTGCCAGAAAAGGTTTTTTTTGGATAAGTTGATGAAATTTTTCGAAAAATGGCAAATTTTTAGCTCTTTTCGACAAATTTAGTAGCAAAAGCAACTCTGATTTGGCGAAATTCGGGCGGAAATTCTTTTACTTCTCGAATTTTTCTTTTTTTCTTAAGTACGACAGGAAATTTTTGCTAAACTTTGATCATATTCCCGTTTAAGGCTCCAGCTGCTATGTGCCGACCACCGACCTGCGGTAGTCGTCCGTGGTGGTCACCGCCGTTCGTGGTGCGTCCTCAGATTTTTTTGAAAATGTGATGAGCTAGACATACAGCTATCCAGGTTGATGTACGGAGCAGCTACGAATCGCCAACCTTGAAAAATATTTCATGCGAAATACGCCTGTGGGCAAAGGCTGTAAAACCGCGAAATTCTCATGGTTTCTACGCGTGCTTTTGCGGAGCGGCGGTTAGAGACAGTGAGAGGGCGCATGACAGGCAGAGACAGCAGAATCGCCCAGTTTTTTTCAGTTTTCCACAATTTCTGCAAATTCTACCATCTCGGAAATCTTTTGTTGCACTTTGCATTGATTTTATGATAAACTTCAAAAATTGGATCAAATTTTACAGTATTTGTGCTGATTCGAGGAAGTTTGAACGAAATTCTAAGAGTTCAGTGTGAACCTAGGTGAAATTTTCGACCACATTTTTTTCAAACATAGAGTTTTTTCGGCTGAGCGTATAATTAATTTTGGTTTGAGATCGGTTTTCGGCAAAGTTCGGCTAACTTTACTTCGAAATTCAGAAATATGATTCTCCATTTCGAATATCAGACCCTGTTTGCCATGTTCTGGACTAATTTTGCAGCAAACTACTGTGCCGTTTGGATGACGAATGTCCATGCCTCTGCCTTAGGTGACGTAGTGATGTATGCCGCTAATTTTCTTCGTAGAGGTGCAAGTTCAAATCTAGAGAGTGTAGCTACTTGGCTACTGAAGAGATTTTTTCTGAATGGTTGCTTAGCAGTGAAGGGTTAGCAGGGAATCCATTGTGACCACACAGATGTGTACAGCATGGCTGAGTGGTGTGTGCAATGGACTGTGACACCAACGTCTAAGGTTCGAATCCCATCCATGCTATGAGTTTTGCACTGCTTGAAGAATAACGATGGACAATAGTGCTGTTGACGTGCTAATGCTAAACAGCAATCGCAAACCCGTCCCACATACGAGGACTTGTTGAGTTAGGCATGTAATGATAAAGTTTGTGTATGCCAGTTGAGCGCCGGTAGACACGGGATGGGTGGCTTAGTGCTATGAGTCTCACTTTGAGTCGAAGCGACGGGGGTTCGATCCCGAAGACCAAGTGGATTGGCTGTGCCATTAATGCACAGGTTCAAGTCCTGGGCATGTCGGTAGTTTTGCATCGTTTAAAGATGACTAATGGCGACCATTTGATAGGAAGGTAGGCTAATGTTTAACAGCAATTGCACACCCGTCCCTCATACGATGAACTCTCATGTAATGAAGTGATGCTGAGCACGAATGCAAACCCGCCTCAGATACGAGGAGTGCTTTGGTTAGGGTTAAGGTATTTGGGACGGTGGGTTGGGTGGGATGTAGCTTCTCAAACGGTCCACCGATGGGCAGGGGACCGAGGCAAGGGACAACCACGAGCCCGCAACATCCCGTAGAGGCCCGCAAGTCCACCGAAGGTGGACGGGCGGGCCTCTACGGGATGTTGCGGGCTCGTGGTTGTCCCCTTGCCCCTCGGCTCCACGTGGCAGCCGGAGCCTTGAACGAAACTATGCTCAAATTTCAAGGGCTCCTAGATACCAGTTACATTAGGGATGCGTTCCAAGAGCACTTGAATTGCAAATAGCAGCTATAATCCTTAGACTTGGGAAGCAATGTGCTCGCGGGAGCCACCCCACTGTGTCGAGGGATCATTGCCGGCAAGGTTTTCGCCGTATGTTTATCCAAGATTTGTCGAAAGTTATTTGTGTCAGTTTTGCTAAACCCGGCCGAATTCTGGCCGGGTTTGATTGAACTAGATTATCTAACTAGATTATCTAGTTCTAGCTGCCTGTAGGTAAATGCTGCCACGATCACGTAGAAAAACCGTATTTTCTCCCTGCCTTAGAGTCGGAACCCAAAACTCGGCCTGAAAATTATGGAGTTGATCCTTTAAATTGGCGCGCTTTGAACAAAAAATCGGAAATCGACTCAAACTATATGTTCGAGAGGATAAAATTTGGTCAAAGCAACAAACTCCTTCATCGAACAGCCATTATTTGGCTCGAAAATGACAAAAATGTTGCGGAAATCGGCAAAAGTGGGCCTGACCCTCCTGCGCGCACATTCACTTCCCATGGCTAAGGATTGTATGTAGCTGCTAATTGCTATGGAAATCTTCTTGGAACGCATCCCTGATGTAACTGAAATGTAGGAACTCTTGAAATTTGAGCATAGTTTCGTCCAAGGCTTTGGCTGCTACATGGGGACCACCAGGCTGTGGTGGATGGGTGAGCTGGTCGCTGCCCTCCGTGCCATGTTTCCCGAACCCTGGGTTGTCCGGCGGGCCAGTTGACCCCTGGTTCTTCACTGGGGTTTTTTCTTCACCTTTCCCACCCAACCTCCGTCCGAATTATCCAAAGCCTAACTCTGGCAGTCTTCGTACATCACGCGGGTGTGCATTCTTGTTCAGCATTACTTCATAACTCAAGCAGCAATCGTATGTGGGACGGGTGTGCAAGTGCTGTTAAACATTAGCCTGCCTTTCTATCGAGTTGTCGCCATTAGTCGTCTTCAAACGATGCAAAACTACTGACATGCCCAGGATTTGAACCTGTGAACTTTATAGCACAGTCCCATCCAATTACCACTCTGCTATACCACTCATGTTAAATTTGCGACAATCGCTCCATGATATTCCTTCTCGGACAAGAGACCAGTGAAGAAACTTCTCTCCTGTGACAAAAGTGGATACTGCTCGGAATCGAACCCCCCTCGTTTGGACCCGAAGCGTGACTGATACCACTGAGCTACCTATAGCTGACACAGTGGCGCTCAACTGGCATACACAAACATTATCATTACATGACTAACTCAACAGGTCCCCGAATGTGGGAGAGGCGCAGGTTCAAATCCAGAGAACGTAGCCTTTTATTTCTACTGAAGAGACGTTTCCTGAATGGTCGCTTGGCCGCGATGGGTTGACAGGGGAGTCATTGAGAACCGATGTATGGGCACAGCATGGCAGAGTGGCATGCGCAGTGGACTGTGACGCAAACGTCTCAGGTTCGAATCGTAGACATGTCCTACGCTTTGCAACTCCCGAAAAGTAACGAAGGCTAGTGTTTAACAGAAATTGCACACCCGTCCCACATACGATGGCTGCTTGATTAATGAAGTAATATTGAATAAGAATGCACACCCGCGTGATGTACGAAGACTGCCAGAGTTAGGCTTTGGATAATTCGGACGGAGGGTGGGTGGGAAAGGTAAAGAAAAAAAAACCCCAGTGAAGAGCCAGGGGTCAATTGGCCCTCCGGACAACCCAGGGTCCGGGAAACATGGCACGGAGGGCAGTGACCAGCTCACCCATCCACCACAAGCTGGTGGTCTCCATGTGGCAGCCAGAGCCTTGCACGAAACAAGCTGGTGGTCTCCATGTGGCAGCCAGAGCCCAAACTATGCTCAAATTTCAAGAGTTCCTACACACCAGTTGCATCAGGGATGCGCCCCAAGAACACTTCAATGGCAATTAGCAGCTATAACCTCTATCCATTGGAAGCGAATTTGCTCACAGAAGCTCTCCCACTGTGCCGAGGGATCATTCCCGGCAAGGTTTTCGCCGTGTGTTTATCCTAGTTTAGTCAAAAGTTCGTCATTTTTTGTGTCAGTTTCGCTAAAATCGGAAATAATTTTCGGGTGTTTTCCATCAATTACACTCTCCAGGTTTGATACTGTCGATTTTGGTTAGAGGTCCGGCTAACTTTCGCCGGTTTAGGCCGTATTTTCGCTACTTTTTAGCCAAATAATGTCAGTTTGACAGCGATTCGCCAATCAGAAGTAGAGTATGGTTCTTTCTGCATTCGGGTAAGATGAGGCAATCACATTGAAAAAGAAAACACTTTTTTCCTCAGCCTCAAAGTGGAAACTCAGCCTAAAACCGGTTGTTAATTTTCTCAATTTCAGCCCAAAAGCTATAGAGTTGATCCTGAAATTTGACCAGTTTCACCAAATATAGACGAAATATGACTCAAAATATATACCTTCGAAAGCTTGAAATTTCACCAAAACGCATTTGCAGTGAGAAGGGGAGAGCATTTTGGCGGGGAAACCTTGCCGGGAATGATCCCTCGGCACAGTGGGAGAGCTTCTGTGAGCAAATTCGCTTCCAATGGCTAGAGGTTATAGCTGCTAATTGCCATGGGAGTGTTCTTGGGGCGCATCCCTGATGCAACTGGTATGTAGGAACCCTTGAAATTTGAGCATAGTTTCGTTCAAGGCTCCGGCTGCCACGTGGAGCCGAGGGGCAAGGGGACAACCACGAGCCCGCAACATCCCGTAGAGGCCCGCCCGTCCACCTTCGGTGGACTTGCGGAGCTCTCTGCGGAGATGTTGCGGGCTGACGTGGTTGTCCCCTTGCCCCTCGGTCCCCCTGCCCATCGGTGGAGCGTTTGGAGAAGCTACATCCCACCCAACCCCACCGTCCCAAATACCTTAACCCTAACCAAAGCACTCCTCGTATCTGAGGCGGGTTTGCATTCGTGCTCAGCATCACTTCATTACATGAGAGTTCATCGTATGAGGGACGGGTGTGCAATTGCTGTTAAACATTAGCCTACCTTCCTATCAAATGGTCGCCATTAGTCATCTTTCAACGATGCAAAACTACCGACATGCCCAGGATTTTAACCTGTGAACTTTATAGCACAACCATATCGACATACCACTATGCTATACCACTCATGTTGGGTGTGCGACAATCACTAGATGATATCCCTTCTCAATAAAGAGACCAATAAAAAAACCCCATTTTCTTCTGGTCAAAGAGCTACACTCTCTTTATTCGAACCTCCGTCGCGTTGATCCAAAGCGAGACTCATAGCACTGAGCCACCCGTCCCGTGTCTACCGGCGTTCAGCTGGCATACACAAACTTTATCATTACGTGCCTCGCTCAACAAGTCCTCGTATGTGGGACGGGTTCGCGAGAGCTGTTCAACATTACCTTTGTCAAAAACTTTGCTCATGTAGACAAAAATCTGCGCTCTTTGGAATCGAACCTCCGTCGCCTTGATTCCAAGTGAGACACATACCACTGAGACCACCAATGGTCGTTCTTCGATCACTCCACTGGCATTCACACATAATATCACCTCATGCCTAGCTCAAAACTCCTCGTATATATATGGGACGGGTTCATGAGAGAGCTGTTCAACATTATCTTTGTCCAAAAACTTTGCTCATGTAGACAAAAATCAGCGCTCTTTGGAATCGAACCTCCGTCGCGTTGATTCAAAGTAGAGACCACATACCACTGAGCCACCAATGGTCGTCCGTCGATCACTCCACTGGCATTCACACATAATATCACCTCATGCCTAGCTCAAAACTCTCGTATATGGACGGTCATGAGAGCTGAAACCAACATTATTCTCAGTCAAAAACTTTATTCATGTAGACAAAAATCACAGTTTCGGAATCGAACCGTCGTGTTGATTCAAAGTGAGAAGACCACTGAGCCACCACCGGTCGTCCGTCGATCACCCACTGGTACCCACACATATTGTCACCTCATGCATAGCTCAAAACTCCTCGTTATATGGGACTAGGGTTCGCGAGAGCTGTTCAACATTATCTTTGTCAAAAACTTTGCTCATGTAGACAAAAATCTTGCACTCTTTGGAATCTGAACCTCCGTCTCGCGTTCCCAGTTCAAAGTGAGACACATACCACTGAGCCACCAATGGTTCGGTCCGTCGATCACTCCACTGGCATTCACACATATTGTCACCTCATGCATAGCTCAAAACTCCTCGTTATATGGGACGGGTTCAAGCGAGCTGTTCAACATTATCTTTGTCAAAACTTTGCTCATGTAGACAATCTGCACTCTTGAATCGAACCTGTCGTGTTTGATTCAAAGTAGACACATACCACTGAGCCACCAATGGTGGTCCGTCGATCACCCCACTGGCATTCACACATATTGTCACCTCATGCATAGCTCAAACTCCCTGTGGAGATGGGACGGTTCCTGGGTGAGGAGCTTTCGTTCTAACATTATCTTTGTCAAAAACTTGCTCATGTAGACAAAAATCTGTACTCTTTGATTCGAACCTCCGTCGCGTTGATCTCAAAGTGAGACACACTCACTGAGCCACCAATGGTCGTCCGTCGATCACCCACTGGCACTACGCTATTGTCACCCTCATGCATAGCTCAAACTCCTCGTATATGGGATTTGGTTCGCGAGAGCTGGTTAACATTATCTTTGTCAAAACTTTTAGTTTCGGTGTATATAAAAATCAGCGCTCTTTGGAATCGAACCTCCCGTCGCGTTGATTCAAAAGTGAGACACATACCACTGAGCCACCAATGGTCGTCCGTCGATCACTCCACTGGCATTCACACATATTGTCACCTCATGCATAGCTCAAAACTCTCCTCGTATATGGGACGGGTTCGCGATGAGCTGTTCAACATTATCTCTTTGTCAAAAACTTTGCTCATGTAGACGAAAATCTGCACTCTTTGACTGAACCTGTCGCGTTGATTCAGTGAGACATACCACTGAGCCACCAATGGTGGTCCGTCGATCACCCACTGGCATTCACACATATTGTCACCATGCATAGCTCAAAACCTCGTATATGGGACGGGTTCGCGAGAGCTGTTCAACACTATCTTTGTCAAAACTTTGCTCATGTAGACAAAAAATCTGCACTCTTGATTCGGAACCTCCGTCGCGTTGATTCAAAGTGAGACACATACCACTGAGCCACCAATGGTCGTTCTTCGATCACCCACTGGCATTCACACATAATATCACCTCATGCCTAGCTCAAAACTCCTCGTATATGGGACGGTTCGCGAGAGCTGTTCAACATTATCTTTGTCAAAACTTTGCCCGCGTAGACAAAAATCCAGCGCGCTCTTTGGATTCGAACCTCCGTCGCTTTGATTGAAGAGTGAAACACATACTCACTGGAGCCACCAATGGTGGTCCGTCAGATCACTCCACCAGCATTCACACATATTGTCACCTCATGCATAGCTCAAACTCCTCGTATAAGGGACGGGTTCGCGAGAGCTGTTCAACATTATCTTTGTCAAAAACTTTGCTCATGTAGACGAAAATCTGCACTCTTTGGATTCGAACCTCCGTCGCGTTGATTCAAAGTGAGACACATACCACTGAGCCACCAATGGTCGTTCGTCGATCACTCCACTGGCATGCACACATATTGTCACCTCATGCATAGCTCAAAACTCCTCGTATATGGGACGGGTTCGCGAGAGCTGCGCGGCCTTTACGAAATTGGGGTTTGCGGACCATATGCGGCCTTTAACGAAATTGGGATTTGCGGACCATATGCGGCCTTTAACGAAATTGGGATTTGCGGACCATATGCGGCCTTCAATAAAATTGGGATTTGCGGACCATATGCGGCCTTTAATTCTAGGTGGGATTTACCACGCGGACCATCGCGACCTTTGGCTCTTTAACCAATTTGGGATTTACTGTGCGGACCATATGCGGCCTTCAACAAAATTGGGATTTGCGGACCATCCGCGGCTCTTCAACAAAAGTCTGGGATTTTCCTCTGGACTATATGCGGCCTTCAACAAAATTGGGATTTGCGGACCATCCGCGGCCTTTAACAAAACTGGGATTTCCGGACTATATGCGTAGCCTTTAACAAAATTGGGATTTGCCGGTGACCATATGCGGCCTTTAACGAAAATTGGGATTCGCGGACCATATGCGGCCTTTAACAGAAATTGGCTTGATTTGCGGGACCATCTCCAGCTTCTAATCAAAATTGGGCTTTCCGAACCATCCGCGGCCTTTAACAAAATTGGCTCAGATTTGCGGACCATATGCGGCCTTCGAGAAACTTGGGATTTGCGGATCATATGCGGCCTTTAACAAAATTGGGATTTGCGGACCATATGCGGCCTTTAACGAAATTGGGATTTGCGGACCATACGCGGCCTTTAACGAAATTGGGATTTGCGGACCATATGCGGCCTTTAACAAAATTGGGATTCGCGGACCATATGCGGCCTTTGACGAAATTGGGATCTGCGGACCATCCCCGGCCTTAATCAAAGTTGATATTTTTGTTAATGGTCGCATATGGTCCGAAAATCCCAATTCTCTCAAAAGACCGCATATGGTCCGCAAATCCCAATTTTGTTAAAAGCCGCATATGATCCGCAAATCCCAAGTTTCTCAAAGGCCGCATATGGTCCGCAAATCCCAATTTTGTTAAAGGCCGCATATGGAGCGGAAATCCCAATTTTCTCAAAAGACCGGATATGGTCCGCAAATCCCAATTTTGTTAAAGGCCGCGGATGGTCCGGAAAGCCGATTTTTTGATTAAGGTCGCATATGATCCGCAAATCCCAATTTCGTTAAAAGGCCGCATATGGTCCGCAAATCAATACAATTTTATTGAAGGCCGCATAAGGTCCGCAAATCCCAATTCTAATAGCTGTTAGCAAGGCCGCATATGGACCAGAAATCCCAATTCTTCTCGCAAGACCGCATATGGTCCGCAAATCCCAATTTTGTTAAAGGCCGCATATGATCCGCAAATCCCAAGTTTCTCAAAGGCCGCATATGGTCCGCAAATCCCAATTTTGTTTAAGGCCGCGGATGGTCCGGAAAGCCCAATTTTGATTAAGGCTGGAGATGGTCCGCAAATCCCAATTTTGATCAAGGCCGCATATAGTCCGCAAATCCAAATTTCGTTAAAGGCCGGGGATGGTCCGCAAATCCCAATTTTGATTAAGGCCGCATATAGTCCGCAAATCCCAATTTTGTTAATGGTCGCATATGGTCCGGAAATCCCAATTTTGTTAAAGGCCGCATATGGTCCGCAAATCCCAATTTTGTTAAAGGCCGCATATGGTCCGCAACTCTCAATGTTTTTAAAGGCCGCATATGGTCCGCAAATCCCAATTTTCTCAAAGGCCGCGGTTGGTCTGCAAATCCCAATTTTGTTAAAGGCCGCATATGATCCGCAAATCCCAAGTTTCTCGAAGGCCGCATATGGTCCGCAAATCCCAATTTTGTTAAAGGCCGCGGATGGTTCGGAAAGCCCAATTTTGATTAGGCTGGAGATGGTCCGCAAATCCCAATTTTGATCAAGGCCGCGGTTGGTCCGCAAATCCAAATTTCGTTGAAGGCCGGGGATGGTCCGCAAATCCCAATTTCGATTAAGGCCGCATATAGTCCGCAAATCCCAATTTTGTTAATGGTCGGATATGGTCTGGAAATCTCAATTTTGTTAAAGGCCTCATATGGTCCGCAAATCCCAATTTTGTTAAAGGCCGCATATGGTCCGCAACTCTCATATTTGGTAAAGGCCGCATATGGTCCGCAAATCCCAAGTTTCTCAAAGGCCGCGGATGGTCCGCAAATCCCAATTTTGTTAAAGGCCGCATATGATCCGCAAATCCCAAGTTTCTCGAAGGCCGCATATGGTCCGCAAATCCAAATTTTGTTAAAGGCCGCGGATGGTTCGGAAAGCCCAATTTTGATTAGGCTGGAGATGGTCCGCAAATCCCAATTTTCTCAAAAGACCGGATATGGTCCGCAAATCCCAATTTTGTTAAAGGCCGCATATGATCCGCAAATCCCAAGTTTCTCAAAGGCCGCATATGGTCCGCAAATCCCAATTTTGTTAAAGGCCGCGGATGGTCCGGAAAGCCCATTTTTGATTAAGGTCGCATATGATCCGCAAATCCCAATTTCGTTAAAGGCCGCATATGGTCCGCAAATCCCAATTTTGTTGAAGGCCGCATAAGGTCCGCAAATCCCAATTTTGTTAAAGGCCGCATATGGACCGGAAATCCCAATTTTCTCAAAAGACCGCATATGGTCCGCAAATCCCAATTTTGTTAAAGGCCGCATATGAACCGCAAATCCCAAGTTTCTCGAAGGCCGCATATGGTCCGCAAATCCCAATTTTGTTAAAGGCCGCGGATGGTTCGGAAAGCCCAATTTTGATTAGGCTGGAGATGGTCCGCAAATCCCAATTTTGATCAAGGCCGCGGTTGGTCCGCAAAACCCAATTTTGTTGATGGTCGCATATGGTCCGGAAATCCCAATTTTCTCAAAAGACCGGATATGGTCCGCAAATCCCAATTTTGTTAAAGGCCGCATATGATCCGCAAATCCCAAGTTTCTCAAAGGCCGCATATGGTCCGCAAATCCCAATTTTGATAAAGGCCGCGGATGGTCCGGAAAGCCCTTTTGAGATTAAGGCTGGGGATGGTCCGCAAATCCCAATTTTGATCAAGGCCGCATATAGTCCGCAAATCCAAATTTCGTTGAAGGCCGGGGATGGTCCGCAAATCCCAATTTTGATTAAGGCCGCATATAGTCCGCAAATCCCAATTTTGTTAATGGTCGCATATGGTCCGGAAATCCCAATTTTGTTAAAAGCCGCATATGGTCCGCAAATCCCAATTTTCTCAAAGGCCGCGGTTGGTCTGCAAATCCCAATTTTGTTAATGGTCGCATATGGTCCGCAAATCCCGAGTTTCTCAAAGGCCGCGGATGGTCCGCAAATCCCAATTTTGTTAAAGGCCGCATATGATCCGCAAATCCCAAGTTTCTCGAAGGCCGCATATGGTCCGCAAATCCCAATTTTGTTAAAGGCCGCGGATGATTCGGAAAGCCCAATTTTGATTAGGCTGGAGATGGTCCGCAAATCCCAATTTTGATCAAGGCCGCGGTTGGTCCGCAAAACCCAATTTTGTTAATGGTCGCATATGGTCCGGAAATCCCAATTTTCTCAAAAGACCGGATATGGTCCGCAAATCCCAATTTTGTTAAAGGCCGCATATGATCCGCAAATCCCAAGTTTCTCAAAGGCCGCATATGGTCCGCAAATCCCAATTTTGTTAAAGGCCGCGGATGGTCCGGAAAGCCCATTTTTGATTAAGGTCGCATATGATCCGCAAATCCCAATTCCGTTAAAGGCCGCATATGGTCCGCAAATCCCAATTTTGTTAATGGTCGGATATGGTCCGGAAATCTCAATTTTGTTAAAGGCCTCATATGGTCCGCAAATCCCAATTTTGTTAAAGGCCGCGGATGGTCCGGAAAGCCCATTTTTGATTAAGGTCGCATATGATCCGCAAATCCCAATTCCGTTAAAGGCCGCATATGGTCCGCAAATCCCAATTTTGTTAATGGTCGCATATGGTCCGCAAATCCCAAGTTTCTCAAAGGCCGCGGATGGTCCGCAAATCCCAATTTTGTTAAAGGCCGCATATGATCCGCAAATCCCAAGTTTCTCGAAGGCCGCATATGGTCCGCAAATCCCAATTTTGTTAAAGGCCGCGGATGATTCGGAAAGCCCAATTTTGATTAGGCTGGAGATGGTCCGCAAATCCCAATTTTGATCAAGGCCGCGGTTGGTCCGCAAAACCCAATTTTGTTGATGGTCGCATATGGTCCGGAAATCCCAATTTTCTCAAAAGACCGGATATGGTCCGCAAATCCCAATTTTGTTAAAGGCCGCATATGATCCGCAAATCCCAAGTTTCTCAAAGGCCGCATATGGTCCGCAAATCCCAATTTTGTTAAAGGCCGCGGATGGTCCGGAAAGCCCATTTTTGATTAAGGTCGCATATGATCCGCAAATCCCAATTCCGTTAAAGGCCGCATATGGTCCGCAAATCCCAATTTTGTTGAAGGCCGCATATGGTCCGCAAATCCCAAGTTCCTCAAGGGCCGCATATGGTCCGCAAATCCCAAGTTCCTCAAGGGCCGTATATGGTCCGCAAATCCCAATTTTGAATAAGGCCGGAGATGGTCCGCAAATCCCAATTCCGTTAAGGGCCGCATTTGATCCGCGATTCCCAATTTCTTCAAAGGCCGCGGATGGTCCGCAAATCCCAATTTTGTTAAAGGCCGCATATGGTCCGCGAATCCCAATTTCTTCAAAGGCCGCGGATGGTCCGCAAATCCCAATTTTCTTAATGGTCGCGTATGTTCCGCAACTCTCAATTTTGGTAAAGGCCGCATATGGTCCGCAAATCCCAATTTCGTCAAAGGCCGCGGATGGCCCGCAAATCCCAATTTTGTTAATGGTCGCATATGGTCCGGAAATCCCAATTTTGTTAAAGGCCGCATATGGTCCGCAAATCCCAACTTTGTTAAAGGCCGCATATGGTCCGCAACTCTCAATTTTGGTAAAGGCCGCATATGGTCCGCAAATCCCAATTTCGTCAAAGGCCGCGGATGGCCCGCAAATCCCAATGTTGTTAAAGGACGCATATGGTCCGCGAATCCCAATTCTCAAAGGCCGCGGTTGGTCCGCAAATCCCAATTTTGTTAATGGTCGCATATGGTCCGGAAATCCCAATTTTCTAAAAAGACCGCATATGGTCCGCAAATCCCAATTTTGTTAAAGGCCGCATATGATCCGCAAATCCCAAGTTTCTCAAAGGCCGCATATGGTCCGCAAATCCCAATTTTGTTTAAGGCCGCGGATGGTCCGGAAAGCCCAATTTTGATTAAGGCTGGAGATGGTCCGCAAATCCCAATTTTGATCAAGGCCGCATATAGCCCGCAAATCCAAATTTCGTTAAAGGCCGGGGATAGTTCGCAAATCCCAATTTTGATTAAGACCGCATATAGTCCACAAATCCCGATTTTGTTAAAGGCCGCATATGGTCCGCAAATCCCAATTTTGTTAAGGGCCGCGGTTGGTCCGCAAATCCCGATTTTGTTAAAGGGCGCGGACGGTCCGGAAACCCCAGTTCTGCTAAAAGCCGCGGATAGTTCGGAAAGCCCAATTTTGTTATGGGCCGCGGATGGCCCGGAAAACCCAATTTTGTTAAAAGCCGCGGACGGTCCGGAAAGCCAAATTTTGTTGAAGGCCGTTGAGGGTCCGGAAATCTCCATTTCGTCAAAAGCCGCGGGTGGTCCGGTAAGCCCGAATCAGTCAAAGGCCGCGTATGGTTAGGGAGCAAATGCCGCGGATGTTTCAAGAATATTGATTTTGGGTGGAGGTCGCGGACTTCCAGGGAAGCCCGATTTTGTTTAAGACCGCGGGTGTTACGCGTAGCCCGATTCTGCTAGTCTGCGAATAGTCTGAAAAGCCCAATTTCGCTAAAACACGCGGGTGTTCCGAGAATATCGATTTTGTTAGAGGTCGCGTACGGTCCGGGTTATCCAAGTCTCTTGAAGCCTGCAGGTAACCCGGCAGTCTCAAGTTACTTCAAGGTCGACGGTGACCCGAAATACCACTTTCAGTGAAGGTACGCGCAGGATACAAACAATCAATTTCTGAAAATTTAGCTTCCTGGCAAAAGTAGCGATTTGGTATTGGTAAAAAAAGTTTCAAAAATGTCTTGAAATATTTTAAAAAAGTGATTTGGCGTAAAAAAGCATGAAGTAATAAAAAAGCTAGGAAATGAAGTGAAATAACCAAGAAATACGACTTGGTGGTCGATCATTTCACAAGCTTCTCCGTTAAACTTGTCAAAATGAAATCAAGCACGATATGGAATGGAGCCTTGCGTTCACCCAGCATGACATATGCTGATTCCCTTATTACAGCTTTCAAAATTGGCTTCATGTTTCCGTTGCGCGCTTGATTTCGTTTTGATAAGTTTAACGGAGAAGCTTGTAAAATGATCGACCACCAAATCGTGTTTTTGGTTATTTCACTTCATTTCCTAGCTTTTTTATTACTCCATGCTTTTTTTCGCCAAATCATTTACAAAAATATTTGAAGACAATTTTGAAACTTTTACCATTACCAAATCGCTACTTTTGCCAGGAAGCTAAATTTTCAGAAAATTCACATATTTTTCCCAAAGGTTCCCTTTCTGACTTCAATTTTGCTCAACGATTTCCATTTTGGAATGATGAAACATCTAACAGACGAAATTGTCGTATGAGTACAAATTTTGAAACCTATGACTTACAATCATAAAAAATAAAACTCATTGCCGCATTTGGTTCAAAATGTGAAAAATCGACATAATTGATCACTAATATTTGATCTTGCATGATGAGAAGAATTTCCCAAACAAATGACTTAGAGCCATCAACAATCAAAAATCATTACGGCATTTTGTGCAACAGGCTAAAAAATCAATATTATTGATCGGTAATTATCGATAATGATTGATGAGCAGAATTTCTCAACCAAGAAAACCAATCCCAAAAGCAATCACCACTGTTCGCCGCACTTTGTGCAAAAAGCACGAAAATCGATAATATTGATTATCGATCGATGACGTGTCATGAGTACGAATTCTGACAAGTTCAATACTTACCTTCGACGAACTGTGTTGATTGGCTTCGAATTCACCCACACACCTCTGTCTCCTGAGCCGTAGCAGAAAAAAGGAGTTTTCGTGCTTCACGGCTAATTTAGTATGTAAACCCACGATTTTGTGGTACCCTTCAAAGTAAAGGTATCGAGTTCAAATTGGAATAGGAGCGACCTGCATCCATTTCCAGCCTCCTATCCAAAAATGAGCTCCCTAGCTCAATTTTATCTGGTAGCACAAGATCGTGAACGCCGTCTGAAAAAAAGGAGATTAACAGAGAAAACTTGCGGTTTTTCAAAATTCGCTCAAAATCTAGGAAACCATTCCAGACCATTTTTGGGCGTCATATACAACTTTTTGCGCTCTTTTCAATGCAATTTAGAGCTAATTTCTACCTTCCGCCTGAACTTAGATTTCGAAAAACGGGTTGCGCGCGTGGCCGATTTAAAACCAAATCTGGTGCGCGCTTCGCGCGCACCACAATTTTAGTTGAGGGCCAATGTGAGCCGGCAACTCCAAACGCCAGCTATATTTCGTAGTTCTGGCTAAACTCTTTCGGTTTTTGGGAAATACAGGGAGTTAAGCATTTTGGATATTAAAGACACGTTTTCTGAGTTGTTGCTTGGCCGTAATGGTTATCAGAGGATGCCTTCATGAGTTACCAACTAATGTTGAATAAGAATGCATACTCGTCCTATATACGAAGACAGCCTGAGTTAGGCTTTGGATAATTCGGACGGAGGTTAAGGGATTGCTACTGGCCCTGTAAACACTTTGTTGTTAACTCTTTGATACCCTCTTCATGAAATAAAATTCAGTGACTAGTTTAACTATTTTTTCTCTTATTGATGGCAGCACAACACATGATCAACTTCGCGCAAAAAGCTAAATACTTAGTAGTATTTGCTTGTTGTTGACATGCCCGAAAGGGCGGATATGTCAATAAATAAGTAAAAAGGTCGTCAGAAATGTTGAGTATTGTTTCCTAGTTTTGGTTGTAAAACTCCTAGTATTTCAGCAGTTTTCATGTGTAAGTTTAGTTCCCTAAAACCCCTTAAACCTTATATTCTCAACACCTTTGATTGCCGTGCTGTTCGTCACTCGTGGTAATTTCACGAATTTGACCCTGGGGATAATCACCTAAACAAGTGAAAGAGTGTTACCACATGCACTGGAGCATTGTCGTGCTCTGAGCGCTTGCGACAGTTGCATTGTCATTTCCGCCGGAATATGACGTGATCCTAGGCTAAGGCTGGGATCATACAGTCGGCATGGATCCTAGTGATACTTTGCGTTCCCTATTGCAAGTTGGCACGAACCTGGTGCTAGTATATGCTATAACATCGGTACACCGAGTCTCCAGGCACGCGTTGTCTGAAGTAGCTTTTGCTCTTTTCCGTGAAGACGTTTGGTTTTTCGTTCAGATGGATGCTGCTGCACCCTACCTCGCTTCTTGGAGACATCCACGTATAAGATCATGTATGACTCCGGCGTCTCTATTCCTGCAACTTCCATCTTAGCCGTTGCATTGTTATTTGTCATGTTCATATAATTATATCTTTATTGCTGTCATACATGTACTGTACTGAATGTAAATAAATGTGTCTATCCATCTCCCTACTCTTTGTATTTCAAATCTGACGCTAGGCAGCGAAAGTTCACCAGACGCTCGAGAAGGAAGATCTGCGAAATTCGGATATGCCGGAAACCTCTAGCTGGTATTTATAATATGTATATAATGATACAGTCAGAACCGCAAGAAATCGTTAATCAGTCGTCATGATGATGAATTTCCCTTGTTGAAGGGTTCTGAATGATCACGACTGTTGTTTGGGCGTGAACAGCGATCAAATGCGAACTTCTCAAAGGAGTCGCTGAATCAGCTCTTTCTACTTTAAGAATTCCCGTCACCTTCGGGAGAAGCCACATCCTACCTCGTCTTTCTCCATACCACATTCGCAGCTGGGTCCAAAATGTGGTCTGTCGCCTTTCTACTGGTCTTGGCTCCAACAGCACAAACACATCCCTATGCTGTAGCCCCTATTCAAAATGAGGAAAATGGCATCCTTCAATATGGAAACGGCCCTCTATGCAGCATGGGTGTATTTATCACCTACTCGAACTACGGTAAATAGCATAATTGATTATCTCGAATCATGTTGAGATCGTTAGTGATTCTCTTCTCGTATTTTCCGTACTCCACACTAGTTTCTTGTTTAACCCATGCACAACTGCGTGTCCCACCAGTGGGATACGCTTTTAAAAAATCGATTTTTCAAACCTTCCTGTGACAAATGTATTAATCTAGCTGAGACCCGATTACAGAGTTCGTGGTCCGTCCGTAGCTCCACTATAGCACAGTTTTCGAACTTCTGTGAAAATAGCTTAGACTCAAATAGGAAAAACGGCGGGGAAAACAATTTTCCATGCACAATATGGGTCCTTTTTTCTTCCTTCGCCATTTTCAGCTTTCTGAGAAGGAAATCATAGCGGGAGTCGTGATCTTTCCGGCTTTAACTTTACACTACCGAGCCGAGCTCCACAGTAATCTCCATACGGTGCTCTCGCCTCTATGGTGTAAGTAGGAGACGCAGAGTTCCCTGGAGCCTACAATGGTGCTCGGCTCCACCGACTTGGCTGACTTATGGGGCAAGCAAAGTTAGGAACCCGATATATCATTCAAAGCAGAATTTTACGTGGATTTCGAAAACAACCTTCACCGAAGCCATGTCGTCTGGTTCCGGGTCTGTGTGTGCAATCAGTGTGTGCAATTGCGGTTTCGTACGAGCTTCCGCGCCCCCCCCCCCTCATCAGCTGATCGTGTGCGTGTTTTTCTACATTTTCAATGTTTTTCCTAGTTCTTTGCTCGTACGAAAGCGATGCGTCGCGCCCTCACGACGCAAGTCCGCAATCGCACACACTAAATCAGGCCCGGAACCAGAGGGTATCTTCAACGGTTAAAGAGTTATAGGCGAAAAACCGGTGTTTCGTGAAACGAATTAGGCTGAGGGATCGAGAAAATATTTTTCCAAACCACTAGTCGACGCAGAATTTCATCGAGATTCCGAAAACAACCTTCACCAGAGACCTATCAATGAGCACAAAAAAGTTATAGACGGGAAAAACCGATAATTTCAGGCGAAAAAAATGCACTTTATAAACTGAAATCGGCTGGTAGAAGGGGAACGTAATTTTTAAAACTAGAAACGCTATTCAGTGCAGATTTTTATGAGGATTCCAAAAGATAACCTTCACAAAAGGGCTATCTCTCAGGGTAAAAAAGTTTTGGACGAAAAACTGATTGCTTTTGGTGTAAGAAACGTTACTTCATAAATTGAAATCGGCTGAGAGACTGAAAACGTATTTTTCTCAAAAATGAAAACATTATTCGACGCAAAATTTCATGGAGACTTTGGAAACAGCTCCGTTCTAAGATTCGTCTTAAAGGGCAAAAATTTTATGAGCGAAAAACGGGTAGTTTTTCAAGAATCGCTTAAAAAATTTCCTAAAAATTTTGACTATAAGACAGCTCAAAGGAAATCGTTCATGACCCACGCAGATAATTTCTTTGAGAATAGAAAATCCCAGAAGAGGTCATTCAACGAAAAAAATGTTCCAAAATTAATTATTAAAAAGAATAATATACTGAATGCAAAAACAGGATTGAGAAAACGTCAAATTTTGAAGTTACAAGTCTATAGTGAACCTTCACCATTCCCCACTCAGGTATCCTAAACAGCCTTCACCTCTCGGACCGCTGTATCCACCCCAACCAACCTACAGCTGACCGCAATGTTAAAAGGACACGGTGCGGTTGCGGACTCGCACTAAAACTACGGTAGAATCTGGCACTTTGCCAGATTTCGTCATCGATCGGCGCCACAGCTGATATTCTCGTGAGCAGAGAGGCGACGGTTGGCGCCGATCGATGACGAAATCTGGCAGTGCCAGATTCTACCGTAGTTTTAGCGCGAGTCCGCAACCGCACCATGTCCTTTTAACATTGCGGTCAACTGTATGCTCGACGCTGCATGCACAGGACGGCGGCTCCCTGACCTTCTTCGCAGCGTTCATGCATGCCGTCCCTGTTTGATTCCTAAGTTTTGTATTCAAGTCACTATCGGTTACCTTGTGCAGTCTTTCTTGAATGTTTTACAACTTTCTCAAACTTACACTCGATCCCAACTTTTCGTCCATTGCTCCAATACATTTTTTTAGAAAAAAACCATTCCTATGAGAATAAATATTTATATAACAAGCGAAGATTCAATAATAGAACGATGAAATTCGTTTCGACCCTTTTCTTTGGACGAATATTTATAACCCGAAAGAAAGAGAAATTTATATACTCTGTTTATCTTGAATTGCACAAAACACAGTCCGCCAATAGTCCTCTAATTGGCCCGCTAGTACCGTAGTGTACGTCCACGTCGCGTTCTCGGCAGACCCGGGTGTGCACCCGGTGTGCAGAGCGATCGATTCGTCAATGCCGTCACTCGGCCACCCACACTGCCACCCGGGTCTGCCGAGAACGCGTCGTGGACGTACACTACGGTACTAGCGGGCCAACTAGAGGACTATTGGCGGACCGTGTTTTGTGCAATTCAAGATAAACAGAGTATAACTTATGTCCCTAATTGTGAAGCATAATTAGAATATATAAATTTTAATAAAAATAAATAAGAGGTAAATACATTGAAATCTAGGTAGTCCTTGTAAATATAATAAACTAAGATACCAGAATGAATGAAGAACAGATAAAAGTATCCAAAGAAACCAACTATAGGCCTAATTCAAAAAACATCAAAGGTCTAGAGTCTGATATTCAGTGTTATTCAAAGGTCATGTATAACACTTCTTTAGAGCAATATTGTTGTCATCCATATAATCAATGTCTATAATAGTATGACATCGTAATTTAACCTATCATTTCTAGTCCGTCGTGGTCTTTAATAATTTATATATCTTTTTTATGTCTCCATATAGGTTAAACTTATATGTTATGAATTTGTGTCTCCAGATTCATTTAACAATCTGGGCTTCTATGAATTCAGTCTTGAATTGGTTTCCGATCAAACATCTTTTCATTTCTCCTAATTTTTCCATGAAGAAATCCAAATTTGAACTAATATTGGCTAATTTTAAAGTCTCTGTATAAATTGTTGGTGCTTTCACCTTACTAGATTTATCAGAGTATGCATGTGGAAATCTCTTAACACTAAAATTGAAATCATCCGTTTTATTATAAAGTTTAGTCTCAATTTCATTTCCATTAATTTCTATGGCTATATCCAGATAGTTACATCTATAAGAGTTTATATGCGTCTTTTAAAGTCTGACCTACCCACCTGCTTTCGAACTCCCTTCTCCACGATGGTTTAATTTCGAGATACAGGGAATGGGTAACAGGCCAGATTCTGCACATCAAGATGGGCGAGGTTCCAGAAGGAGGAAAATTTTTCAACTCAAACGATTGCAGGATCCTGCCCGTGTGGACCTATGATTCCTTGCGTCGGATGTTCAACTGGTACGTGTTTTTTCCCCGATTCCCATAATCCGTTTGACCAAATGACATTCGAAATCCAGGATGCTGCTGCCCGAACTCTCCAACTGCTCCTCCTGTTGTCACCTACCCACCGACTCCAGAATGGAACATTGCACCTGCTTCAAAATTTCTTCCGACATTACTTGTACCACTGTTACTGTTTTATTCCATCTGAATGTCACAGCTGATATGTTTTTTTTTTCAATTCCTCCGTCGTCCCTGTCACTTCCACTATTTTTTTTCACATATAATACATTATCACAATATATTCATGCAGTATGATAATGTTCTAGAGAAGAGGCGTTATTTTGATAAAATGTCTACCCACATCATGTAGAGATTAACATTATTTATTTAAAATGTCATTAACATTTTCTCGCGCTGTTGCTGTTAACAACGCTGAGCGGTACCAAGAAAAGATTACTACCTCAGGCCCTAATTCCACCTCTATTACCTTAGCGATGGCTTCGCACATCATCATCGATTCCAGGATTGCACACACACCGTTAGGCTAATCCTCTTAGATTAATTTACGCTCGTTATCGCCTCCTGGACGAGGAAGGCTTCATGCGCTGATCCTACGTGCCACACCTTGACTCGCGACGTATCAGCCCTTTTTCGTCTTGTGTCAGTTGCCTTTCGATATAGGTTATTCGAAGTGCGCTCACATTCTGTAAGGATTTAGATTCCTTCAAGTCTTCCGATTTCTGAACAAAATTGTCGGCGAAAAACAGCAAAGCATTTAGAAGGGTAAGCGCAAAACTTGTCCAGAAAGCTAGATATTAACCTACGCGAAAAAAAAAACAAGGAAACTTCTATTAGCCAAAAGGTCATTTCAAATAAAAAGTACATTTTCGAAAATATTCTCAGATTTGGAATCCGAGTATGCCCATTGGAGCTGCCTACGATAGCTTTTAACAAAAATTAAGGCGTTTTTTCTCAGCTATCTATGCCTACATATTGTAACTTCCACAACGCGCAGTAACCTATTCTAAAACTTGGAAACGGACCTCGTATTCGCGTTCAACCCCAAAAAGAACCCTGGGGCAAGGTTTGGGTGGAAGCACATTTTCCGAACCTTGAACAGAGAGTGTTAGCGTTTTCCTTTTGTGCCAACTGTTGGTTCAAAGGAAATGTTCCAGATTTGACATCACTTTCTCCCAGGGGGCTATTTGTGGTGCTGACTATGAATTTGACGTTTGCTTTCCGCTTTTTGAAATTTTGCAACTTAATTCGTTCAAAACTTCCCATTTAAAAAAAATTTAAGACAAAACACGACTTCCGACTGTATCCGGAATGCTACGATAGATATGGCTCAAATTGTTTCCCTGAGGGTTGTTTAGAGTGGTTAACTCCGAACTGAGGTTCATTTATCGATTTTCGACAGCTTACGGTAGTTTGCGGTGGGTATACAGTAGAGTGATCGAACTCTCACACTTGAATCGAAATTTCTACACGGGGACTATTCGGGGTAGTGAATACACATTCAATAGCCAGTTGTCGATTTGGGAACTGTTAAGGTAGGTTTTGCCCCTAAATGGCATGGTGCCCACCGTAACCCATAGTGAATCTCAGAATTTCGACAAACGCACACCAGCCTCGTGTTCAACACCCTAGATCGCTCTTACATGCACACAAGTTTTGAGGCAGAGACAGCGAGAAAAAGTGGGGAGATCGACGCGCAGCAAACGCACGCAGACGCACGCAATGAACGGAAATAAATTTTACTCCGAAAAGAGTATGCGAGCCTGTCTAACCCATTCTTACCTTTTCGCGGAGCTGTTAGAAGGCTCATAACTTCTTACACAGTGATATTAGGCAGCTGTGAAAGAAAGTTCGAAAATCAACTTGAAATTCGGGTTCCTTTTCTTATAATATATTGTATATTAATTACTTTTATGTTTCTGTTCTCGATACTGCAATTGTTTGATTTGTTTGTCATACATACTGTTTTTTGTTCGACGCACCTTAGCGTGCATTCTAATAAATAAATAAATAATAAATAATGGGTCTATAAGCTGACCAAAGCACTCATATACACGATGGAATTTGACCTATCCTGAATTTTCAATCAATAGAGAGAGGGCGGGCTAAAAAGAGGGCGTTTCGGGCTCACAAAGTCGTTACTTTGCAGCCTTCTTTATCGATTTTTAAACCGTTTCCGCTGCTTTCTTCGACATTGGACCTCCAGATTCTGCCAGCATAGTGTTTCACACTGAGAAATACTTTCTATACCGATCAGATTATGTCGATCCTTTTTCACATCTTTTTTTCTCTTCAGCTTTTTCTACTTCTGGATATTGCTAAATCAGATTTTCTATGGTATTGTTGAGAATTCATCATTTTTTTTGTGTTGACATGCTGTCGGAGAAACACTAACGAGTACTATTTGCATTCAATTTTCAGAACAGAGAAGAAGAAGAATTTCTACTGCAAGCTAGAATGTTACTAGAGAAATTCGCAGAAGCGCTGACTTTATTGCAAACCCGTCCTCGGGCGTTCTTCATACAGGGCTTCCTGATGGCCATCAATGGATTCGCTGTACGTTGAAAGAGCATCCATAATCATGAACATTGAGTTAGGGAACAGGTTCCCTAATTTGAGTCTGCTGACTTATCGCTTTTAGATTTTCAGGTCGAGAAGTCACTTTACCCAATTTAACAAAATCAAAAACGGTATCAGTTTCATGACATGAATTGAAGTTGTGGAGCTGATAGTGTTGAAAGCTGGCAAAAACACGAAAATAGAGAAATAATGGGTAGCTCTTGTATTAACTCGAAAGTGGACGAATCACCCAGCACCTTGCCCGCTATGTCGAAATAAGGGGTCTGCAGAGTTGCAGGGACCGGCGAGTGGTCGCTGAGCGTCAGCCTTGGCGCGGCGACAAAAATGTTTTGAATCATTATCGTCGCGGCGTCGGTTGCCGCTCGCTGGCTGTGACGCAGGGCCGTCGTGGCGTCAGAACATTCTGCGGTGCCCTCTCGTCGTCCTTCACGCCGCGTCGGTCGCCCTCTTTGCCAAATGTAATCGATATTGCATCACCCAGCTCTGTTCGTCGCTGCGAGCAACGCCGCGACTTCAACTCTGCGGACCCCTTATTGCATCACCGTCGCTGTGAGCAACGCTGCGACCTCAACTCTGCGGACCTAGATTTCTCTTTTTCTGTTTTTTTTGCATGAGTTTTTTGTTTTTTTGTTTTTTGAAGTGGATCCATAATTTTGCCCCACTTAGAAAACGCGTTTTTTCCCTACTAAATTTGATGGAAATTGTGGGGGTAATTTAATATTCTGGAGCCTTGCTCGAATCCACACGAAGAGACTTCGCACGCCCGATCCCCTAAAAGCGAGAATAGGGGTAGAGGATCCATAATTTTGCACCGCCCTGTACCACATCAGGCAGTGAACAAAAGGGCTGACAGAACCAATATTTTCAACCACTCAGGTCACATTTTTGCCGATGAGCTACTCTTGGACTCAGTGCCGCACAAGGATACCAAATACGCAGCTTTTCTTAGCGTATGTGATGTTTGGCTGTAGTCTGTTCATCGGCACCACAATCTCACCACTCCTCACGAGAAGGTTGGTCATGGTGAATATGATACTTTAGTTGCAACGTACCTGTTGAGAGAACCTACAGCTATGGTGGACCGAGGGTGATAGCTGTTTTGCTGCAAGCATCGTGATATTTGTGATTACACGACCCCCCCCCCCAAAACGGCTCGAATCGCGATGGGTTCTCTGAACCACTGCCAATTGTCTTCAAATTTGCAGTTGCGCAGTACTGTTGTCAGCCCAATATATAGTATATACGTCTTATTTGAAGGTTCGAGGTGCACCGTCTACAGTTTGCTGGACTTTGTGTTTTATGTGTGGCGCAGATGATATTCTGTATTGTGGCAGATTTGCCCATAATATGTGTATTACTTGTTCTGAATGGATTGGCAGTTGGCCTACTTTGCAACAACATTCCACTCACCTTCATAAAAACTTTCCACGAAGAATATTTCTGCCTAATTCATGTGAGTTTATTAGTCTTGCTTGTTTTACTATCTCATTCTGGAATTCACTTCGATTCCAGATACTGTACCTCTTCGGCACCTTTGGAAGTCTGCTAGCTGCAATACTGTTTCAGTCATCAACGGATCCATTTTGCAGAAGTGATGATCACACCTCGCTTGAATTTACCTATAGGTCTAGGTAAGAAACAATAAAAGGTCAATGAATAAAGTTCTCCCGAGTTTGCGCCAACCTCCTATGGGGAACGCAAAGTCTTTTCAGGATCCATGCCGATGTCATATTAGGTTTATTGAAAATTTAATGTGACACAAATGAGAACTTGAGACAGCAAGCCGGTTTCATAAACGATACTGTGCGAACAATTCAAGTCGGATCAACATTCATTTGGAAATGTGTGAGAAAATACAATCAATTGGATGAATGAACAACAGCGAATGTCATATGCTCGTGAAACCTACAAGAAACTTCAAGAGTCCTCACGAGCAGGGAAAACAAGAAACACCCTCCCTCGAATGTTGAAAGAAAAATGACTGGCCTGAAATTGTCGCCAAAACTTTGCGTCTGCTAACGCGCGTTGGGTTCGTATACAGACCTAGTGTCCTACAGTACCTCCAAACACTAAATTTGACAAACACGATTCATTTTTTTACGTTCACGCTTTTGTAGTTTTACGGCCATTCAGCCATCTTCTTCTTACTCTCTTATTCGTGGAACATCTGTGGTGAGCTCTTTACTGACTTCAGCCACCTCAAGATAACGGGTAAGTTGATTTCATGCTGAGAAAGTAAGTCATTGATCAATGGGAGCTGACCAATTGACGACGCCAGGTTTGAATCAATAATTTGGTAAACAGTGCCTACGAAAAGGAATGACATCGATTAGGATGGATTCTTTGACCGCACACGGTTGGTTAAGCAATCAATCTCGAAATTAGGGCTTATGTCGAGACTAAAGACAGCACTTTACTACTGCAAGTCGACTTCAACGGATTGGCAAAACTCGTGCCTCTGAACGAACTTACGAAATATTTTTGATGTAAGCCAGTTGTGTAATGTCATCTATTTCAGTGTTGCAAAGTTCTACGTAAGCGATGCTATCAATCCAGAGATCTTCTTTGCAAGCTTTATTGTCACCCAAGTAAGGTTCTTGTGAGCATAGTTTAATACACTCTAAGGCGGCTACAAGTTGGTAGCTGGTACGAACTTCGTATTTCCGACTACTTAACTTTACGCGGTAATAGTTGTACCCACGCTGAACTACCTTACTTTGCGTGAGCGAGTGGGTGGTTGCAACTGCTGACAATTTACGCAGTTTCTTACTGGCTAGCCTAAGCTTATAGTCAGGGTGATATCCGCCACCTGGTTGAAGCCGGTCATATACTGACTTCTACATTTTCAAGATTCCGCTGATGTATTTCTTACTAACCACAAGACATGAGAAAGCGAAGGCGATCCAACGAAGAGAACAGTACGAAGATATAGAGAATGGTGAGTTTATGGTGAAAGAGAAATTTAGGTTTTATTTCTTTTTTTTTCGCAGAGCCAACCAATACGGGTTCACGAAAAATCGCTCGCCGTTGCGCTGTAATGGCCTGCATTACAACCATAATGCACAGTTTATTTCCATTCGTCGTGTTAGCACATGAAGGAGGAAACTTCGAGTACCTCTGCTATATGGTGAGTTTTTTTTCTTTTGGTGACTGCGCGTAACTGTGGACGTTGTGATACCTCAGTCACTAATCAGAGTCACGCACACATCTCGAGACATTGAAACAGGGCTTCAACGAAAAAAATAAAACTTTACAAATTCAAAGTTAAAGACATCGTCCGCGATGAAGTTCGCTTTTAAGTTTTCACTATATAATGGGCGATCTAGTACCCTAAACAACAGCCACGTGCAAAGATTCGCGAAATAGTTACTGAAAACTGCTTTTCTAGACCCCTTTTTCTTCGTGTTCAGGCCCTATTCAACCAATCGACGCATGAGAGGGAAAGAGTTGATTGCTATGTGTTGACCAGTGATCTCCCAATCAAAACGCGTTAAACTTTCTTTCAGCCGATTTTCAATGGAGAAAAAGTTGACCAATATGTGCAGAAAAGGCATTCCAGACGTAATCACATGATATATTTCGTCAGCTTCCACGCATTTGTACTATATCAATTGTTGATCAATTACTTTCGTTTCTCATTTGGTGAACAGACGTAACAGACGATCGTCCCAAAGGCCAACCCCCGAACCCAGAAAGACGTTTTCAACTGCAAAAAAACTTCATTTTTGTTGGATTTCAAGACTGCAGACTTGGTGAATGGCCTTATCAAGGCCCACTTGAATGATATAACACAAAAACAGGAATTTGGTTTTCGGCGTGCACGATGCCTTTAAGATTGGGGCATTAGTCCTACGTGTTCAACTCCTTATCATATTAGGAGTGACAAATGAAACTGAATGTGAGAGCGCACCTCATACCTACATAGCTCATTGAAGTAGCAACACACTGGTGATGTTCGAGCAACGAAGTATTGCTATAGTACAACCCTGAAGGGCATGCCAAGCCTGATGGCATTCACCATCCACCTCCTCACAGGGTCCCACCAAACAGGTCATGTGCAACGCTCTATATGTAGAGCCGTGCGCGACGCGAGCCAAGACTCGTCGAAGCCCACTAATGAACAGTGTCCTCAAACGTTCTCATGCTGTCGCCCAAAGCACTTTCTCGTGGTTCCTTTTCCTGGGCTTGACCCTTGGTGCAGCCTGCCCTTCAACACTGCATACACCTCCAATCGGTCCAGTCGCAGCAATCGAGAAAATTAATGCCGGTCTTATCTGGTCTCTGCGACCTGCAAGATTCGTCACATCTTTTTCGAAGGATTTCAAAGAAAAACGCATGCGGTAGGGGTACTGGAAAGGTGTCGGTGCTTTCGATGAATACCCCCTTAGCTCATGAGGTCTCGTACTCGATGCCTTGAAGGCACAGAACACCGAGAATATTATTTTTTAGATTTTATGTTTTTTTTTTGGAAAGGGTCATACACTGATCACAATGGTTTCTCTGAAATCGTGCAAGATGCCCTGCGAACAAAGTTATGGCTCCTTAAGGATGCCTATATTCTTAGGGTGAAAAATTAGTGGACGAGTTGTCTCAGGCCTGTATTTCTCTTCATTCGCAATCGTTACGCGAGTGTGAGCCAGGATAAGGATACAGTCCGGCAATGGAGTGAAGAGCGGAGGCTCGTCGGAATTCAATTTGCGATCAAGCCGCTATCGAGTTTAAAAATCTCGGGGGTGTGGCCCGTGGTGGTGAGCGAAGGAGGTCGGGCCTGTGGTGGCCGCTTATACCTCGCCTACATGAAGGAATTGAAATCTCGCATTTGGCACGTGTTGTATAGAAGGGGTCTACTACTTAATCAGATGAAAATCACAAAATTCATGTCAGAGGGTTTACTGTGCCTTTAACTGTCACAGCCTCTTGAGTTGCGTGGCCGAGGGCGCGATCGCTTAGCGATCTTTCACTCTCCCAATGCAATGGTCCTCATCCCTACCTTGAGCTAACCCGTTTATGAATTTCGTTCCTAGCCGCTATTGGATCAATCACCAGGTTGGCTAAGCATGCAGTCGTCGCAAAAAGCCCAATGCCATAAGGGGTAAAGGTGTTGGTGCGCTGCGCATGCACACGGTACGCTTCACGGTTGAAGTCGAGTTTCAGATACTCGTACTGACGTCTGGTTAGGTTTCATGTTTGATGGTATGTATGTTTCGCAACAAGAACCGGGTTTTGAAGCGAATTATTGTGCTTGGCTCAATCTACCAATCCATGAACGACGAATTATCATCAACAATTTCCTTAATTCCAAGGCATCCTGTATGAGAATATTTGAATTGATTTTGTTTTTAGATTTTTGCCGTTCTCGGTCGTGTGGCTGCGGTGTTCTCGTCTGACAAGGTTGCATCGTATTTCCATATTGGGATTAGTATCGTGAGTCAACCTTTGTTCAACAGTTGCTAAGCTACTATGAGCATAACTGGGGAATGTGCTCAGATCGGTTGTGGAGCAGCATGTTGCTTGTTAACGTTCGAGAAGGGCTTGCTCATCGGCTCCATACTGTTTGGAATATTTCTTCCCGGATTTTTGCCATCTCTTTTGATCTACATCAGGAATGCCAACGAACCTGAAGGTTGGACACCTATTTCATGCACACGTTTCTATTTTCGTCCGTGTTGTTTAATAAGAAACCGCACTCGGCTATTCGGTGCAAAATCGCTTTATCGATAGCAATCATCCCTTCGCTTCTTTGCGCTCAACTTTTTTCGCCCAGAAGCGTCCTGGTTACCTATTGGAATGACACGGGCCATAGATAACACATCAACAAAATAGGCAATACTACCCTTTTTTCAGCAGAAAAAATCCTTCCGGTCATTTACGGGTCGTCATTTGGCTACATGATATACCCCCTTTTGCTTCCACTGATCAATATGAGCGAACAACGAATACTCACCGGCGTCAATTTCTTGGCCAGTATTCTCCTAGTGCTCCTATACGCCTCTATTCTCAATCTTCAAGCCAAGGCAGAACGAACGGCAGGTGATATTTAAAGCTGCTTGAAACCTCTACGGCCCGTGGTGCTATGGGGGATGGGGGGGGCACTGTGGCGCGATGCTTTCGGCCACGCCCATTTCAGCGTGCTGCGAGTTGAGCACCTACCCGGGGTTTCCCTCCCCTGCCAAAATCAGGAAAGTCATTGCCGCAAGGTAAAATGGGCGTGGCCAAGCGCGATACAACAGTTCCCCCCCCCCATCCCTCATAGCACCCGGCACGTTTCACGATCTCAGAAAATCGTGGTTGTTACATGGAGGCGACCTCCAGGTCGAGCGCCGGAGTCTGACAGTCTGCGTCACTCTTGTCGTCTGTGATGCAGCAAGACGTCTACGATTGGCTTGTCCCATCACACCACAATAGAAAGGGCAAAACGTTGCGAAATATGCTCCGTCACCTCCAAGTCACAACAGAAACAAGAAAATGTGATGAAATTTGGCTTCGAGGTGACAACGGGAGGCTAATTCGCTCTTCATGTCCCAACTGGAAGGAGTTGTGAGCTCCAGGTGACAACCGAGATTTCCTGAGATAGTGTTCCGTTCGACAGTGTCAGTTGCGTGTCAGCGTGGGATCAATACCTGCGCAATCGATTGTCCAACTGTCGAGCGTGGGAAAAAAGTGGTAGCCACGCCGCGCCAGGACCAAGGGTTCGCAATGTTGAACGGAACGCAATCGCGAGAAAAATAGTCAATAAACCTTGGAAACCTCTTTCAGCTTCACAAAATGCGTTGGAAATCTTCATTGAGCGATTCTTCTCTGGAGAAACTGTTTTGAAACGAACCCGATCGATTAAACCGTTCATCTCACGACTTCGGCCGAACTCCTACAGACGTTTCAGAGGTCGTCATGCCTCTAATACTCCTGCGAAGCCCCAGGAAAGGGCAAAAGATGGCATTGAAGAGAGAAGAGAAGACGAAAGTGCAAATCGCGAGAGTACTATAGAAAAGTAATTAACTTGCTGCATTTGAGATTATATTGTGCTTATGGAACATCAACGGATATCCACAAGGGTCAAAAAAATCTTTGACTGCACTGCCTATAGCACATCTGATGTCAGGTTCACTCAACCCGTGAAAAAACGAAAGTACGTTTTTGTGCATCAGAATACAGTTCTGCAAATGAGGTGTGGCGTGCGCATGCCGAGTAAATGACGGCAAGGAAAGCCGTTGATGTACCATACTTGTATTCTCGTCTCATTAGTAAAAAATGGTGCCATTCCACAACGGTGAAATTATTAGGTCTTCTTTTATGTGTGAACCATTCATTTTCTTTTTTATTACATATCCTAATATAGTCTACAGCAATGGAAGTAGGACCTGGTGAGGTTGCGGACTCGTCATAACATACGGTAGTTTGTTAGTGGTATCACTCATTTTTTCGAAGCAGCTGTGATAGATCGGTGAGTCCGTGTTTTCACCGGTATGACTACATCTGTGGAAGCAATGAAAACAGGTGAAAATGTGAGAGTAGGAATGAAAACTCACCGACCGATTTCAGTTACTTCAAAAAAATTAATGATATTACAATCAGACTACAGTATGTTAGGAGGAGTCCGCAACCTCACCAAGTCCTACTTCCATTGCTGTAGACTATACGTTGTTGTACGTGGAGTACACGAAGGGACTAGGCCTGACGCCGATGAAGGCACACAATTTACCTATTTCCTGGCAGGCACGAGCTTCGTTCAAAAGTGTGCCCGTTCCAGAGCGTTATGTAATTTTTTTCATTAACAACAACAAGTATGGCTATATATCAGTGAAAACTTTGTAGCCGTTGAAGATCAGATGGTGATGAGGAAAATTAGTGTTTCTTCGTCTTAGCAAGATTTGCGACATTTTCCAGCTGTTTGAGGTTCATTGCGTAACCATCCAAGTAATCGTTGACTAGATATGGCAGATTGTTGTCATGGCAGAATTCCTTTACCAGTTTCATGCAAGCATTCAAATTACACCTCGGCATCGTTGGGAACAGATGGTGCTCAATCTGTGAGTGGTTGTATAAAGGAAGTGTGAATGAACGATACCTAACAACGGTTACGATATCTCCTACCTGATAATTAAGACCTCCCCAGACCCAGTCAGTGACCGGTCCAGGTGTCATATTCCGGGTGGTGAATAGTTGAAGGCATACGAAGTTATTCAGCAAGCGGGAGTTAGCTGAAAAGATAACTTTTGCGAAAGTGATTGAGCTGCCACATTTACATTGATAGCTAACGTACATACCTGGATATTTATCGACAGAATTATGGCTGTACGTCACCACGTAGGCGATTAGGAATGATGACAGGAATTGGGAGACGAGGAAGTACATTATTCGTATGCCCATTGATGGAAGCAGATACAGCTGCAGCAATACCCAGGCCCAATGTGCCATCAGGAATGACTGAAAATTCTCGACATCAATGAGCCTGTACGTCAACGGCCTCGCTCACTGAGCTATGGGTTATAGTATTTAGAGTGGACGTTTGCTACTCCTTACACATGAGAAGGTCATTCAACGAACGCGCTCCAATCCAACGCCCCCTGAAATTCAGGATCGTCATGGCTTCCCGCGTCTCGATAAAGTTCATTTCATCGGACCTAAGATCGCTGTTCTTTCTTGATTTTCCGAAAGCTAGGGGAGACTCTGGCTCAATTTCTCTCAAGTTCCTTACTGTTGTGTCTACTTTATTAAAGGCAGTGGTCGAGATAAAATGTGCTAATCTTCTTTCCCTTCCTAAACCCTTTTCTGGTTTCAGAGTAGTAGGACCTATGAGGAAAATTTGCGAATAAAAAAACCCGTTTTGGGCCATATTTTAAGCCTGAACTTTCAAGTCTTTTGATGGTGGACGAGCCCACTCCACATCATCGGCATCAATGATCTCCATTATCAAAAACATCACCTGGTTTCAAATCAGAATTCATCAATGAACAATTCCCTTCACACTGGCATGCTCAAACATTTCTGTCTTCATCAAGTCAAAACCTCGAATGAAGTGCTTGTTATCATTGTTCAACTGTTCTTATTGAATGAATTTGCAATTGTTTTTGCATGTGAATGTCGATGAATTTTGACTATACACACATGAGACCCCGATCTATTTGGGCGGAGCTGCGCACGTGTGTACGAATCATGAACTAAGGAACTTAATAACTCCAATTATAGCCTGTTTCTTGCTCCGTAACCTTCCCGGTCTTCAGGCCGCTCACGAATACTGTTGCCAGTATAGTTTATTTTGTGATCTCATTGGTCACTGAACCACCTGACTCCTCTCCCTCCCATTTCATCTGCAGGTCGTATATGTCACACTTTGGCCTTTCCGGATGTGCAAGCTTCGCATGTCTGAGTGGGGTGTCTCATTTCAGTGGTTAACACAGATAACCTGAACAACTCTGAGAAAAGTTTTTCGGCCTACCATTAGAGCTTATCCTGAGGTCGGAATCATTGACGCAGCAGAGAATAGTGCTCTCTGTGGAGAGCCCCTATAACTACAATTTTTGATCGCTGGAAACCGAATCATCGATAGGTCTGTCACCATGTCAACCATATGCCTAGAATTTCATGGCAGACACAGACGGAATCCCCACTCTTCCTGACGTTCAGCAAGCTCATTCGTGCAAGCCTCTGGACATCCTGTCCCTTTGTCCACGTGTGCAGTAACAAACGCTCTTTGTTCCAAGTCCGACGGAGAGTGCAGGCCCTCGTCATAGTGGGCCGAAAGCCGAACTTAGCAGTCTTCTCCCGTTTCTAGTGATTTTTGAGCGGTCGTCTTCCGTCCCTCGTTATTTTGCGCCGTCCTGCGCCGCCCGTAGTGTGTGGAAGGCATGCCATGCAGACGTACTCGGGCGCACTGCGGCCGGCTCAGTCCGGCCACATCGGGGGACTTTCCGGCCTGAGTGAGCAGCGTATTACATGCGTATCGACTGGGACGACCACGGGAGGCACAGGCGTACTAATCCCAGCCACAACGGGTGAATTTTTTGCACTCGATTCGCATGATGTAGATGCTCACCAACCTGTTCAGTTAGAGCATTCCTCCTGTAGACGCGATAGTCGCTAGAGTTCTCCGAAAATACCCAAATTAACGACTGACTTGTCCAGGAGAGACGAAGCAGCGGCAGGGAAAATGTATAATACAGATGCTGATAAGGTACGAACTGAAACACTTAGGTAGTAATAATGTCTACAGATCACAGAACGAAAACTCTACCTTAAGAACGAATTTCTCAATCGGGAGCTTGAATCTACTCAAATCTCCAGGAATAAGCGCCACTAACGGCACTAGATCAATATCGCCGTCATGATCAATCATATTAGTTGCAGCATGATGGGTGTTGTGCTGGAAATCACAAAACAGTTACTGTACGACATGAACACAGTTTACCGCCAAAATTAAGCAGCGATTCTTACTTTGTCCTTCCACCAGTCCGCTGAGAATCCTTGTGCTAGGTTCCCAAAAAGTACGGATATGAGATTGTTGAGTTTCCTATTCTTTGATAATTGATGATGTGCACATTCGTGGGTCAGCCAACCGAACTGCTGCCATGAGACTGCTAATGACAGAGCCGATAGGAAGTACCTAAACATTTAGAAACTGAAATCAGTACAAGAGGGCCAAACCATTGCGGATCCCAAATCACGTCTTAGTTTATCTTCTTTAAAAGAAGCTTCAAAACTTACCACCCGCAATATTGTAAGAAGAAAGCAAAAAACATGAATCCCAACGTCGTTGCAGACTTTCCAACGTAATACCACGGTTGAGCATCCATGAGACCCATATCATAGACTCGTTTACGCAATCGTTCAAAATTTTGAACGATTTTTGCCTCCTAAAAAAGCATGGAATGGTTTTCCGATACAGGCTCCTGTGCCATACAAGTTTTTGGTGGATCTTTATTCGTTCTCACGTTTCGACACAATCGTCGTCTTTAGAGACCTGAACATTGTGCAAGGCTATGAGAAATCTCTTTTTCCTTTTAACGCGAGAACTCCCGTTGGCATTTCAGACCTCGCCTGACAATGAGCAGGCTATCGCTCTTAAAGGAGGTCAGGGCGCGGTCGGTCTAACAGCCAAAGCTGAAAGCACGCTCCAATCGCTCGCGTCGGACTGGTCCGGGCGGTGCAGTTCAAGTAATCAGCGATCGCTTCTGCCGCGACCTCAGGGCGTTCATTCTATGGCTACGTGTCGATCTTTTGCTCGGTATGTGCCCTGCTCTTTTTTGAGACTTCTGGTTTTTAGAATCTTACTACATAACATGTGATACAGTTAGCTCGCAATGGGCAACCTCAATGAACAGGTCTGGCGCCGTATCCCCTGATTATCGATCGTGATACCTGCTTCAGTGGTGTTTCCTTTCCCTATTCCCTCTTCCCCCCTTATCGATTCCTCCAAAATCTCTCAATAAATATCTCGTAGTTTAAACCAATCTATATTATTCGTGCTCTGTCGTGTATAAAAGAGGTTTCCATGTATTTCATATCATCCATACTACAGTCTTGATGCGTATTGTTTGGTACAGGTAAGCACAAGTTGGTGGCACCGTGTTGTCAATCTGCGATTGTGATAAACTCGTGAATATATCCTTATTACAGCATACAGCTTACTGGATTAATGAGTACAATCCGGTAATATTATTTGGAAGTAGTCTGTCGGCTTGATTCCAGAGGACTGATACTTCAGCCGTGACTGGTCTCGGACCTGGGAGAAATAACCACCGATTCACCACACATGCTGAAATAGAGATGTACCGTCATCTGCTTTCAAATCGCATTAAAAGGTTCAGTTCGTCCGTAACGGCATATGAGTCGTTGATCTTGGAGTGGTGTGGTGCAATCGTCACGAGGGATACGCCCGTGATTGCAAGTGGCTTATGCCTAATCTGTCTCGTGTTTTCAATTTGTTCCGAAAACCATATCAGAGGTCGTTTCCAACGTTTCCTTGTTGTTATAGCTGTATTCATAGCCGAAACTGTATTCAACAATAATTTTTTTCGTGCCCGGGTGTTAGAATGACTGCAACTTCATTACGTCACTTGGTGATTGACTGCCTTCTTGGACGCCGCCAGCGAGAATAAAGTCGTTGCGTTGCAGTAGTTACGATCAGAGGACGGTCCCCACCCCACATGGATCTGGATCATCCAGTAGCTTTTTAAGTACGAAGCAATGTGGGCCAGCTACTATACCGTAGGATTCGGTCACGAAGCGCGCAAGGAGCGTCTGTTTCGTCCTTTTCGAATAACTCACTTGAAACACAACTCTGAGCGCAACTAGGGTGATATTAATGATCCTGGAGTTGAGGTCTACCCATTGGTATAGCCTTTTTGGGGGTTTGCTTGAGAACTACGAGAGTTTCGCAGTCAGCCAGGTCTCTCATTAAGTTTCTGAGGCGGTGTGTGTGTGTGTGTGTGGGGGGGAAGCGCGTTGCTAGCCTCTTTCTGTTCGACATGGTACCGTACTTACAAACTTGGCTGATAGCGAAACTTCTATAATTCTCCAAGTAAGCCCAACATACGCTATACCTTTGGGTAGCCCTCAACGCCAGGTTGATGAATATCACCCTAGTTTCGCTCAAAGTTGAGTTTGAAGCGAGTAATACAAAGAGGACGCGAAAGCCCGACCTCGCTCGCTTTCTGACCAAATCTTACGAGCGTTATTGATTGTAGCAGAGCTCGAGTGAGGCAGCGTCCTTGCGTCGCGAGGGCGCCAAATCGATGTTCATCGAGGGCACACGATCTGGGGGCCTCCTAAGCAGGCAGCAGCGACCGTTTATCCCATCGTTTTCAGCACTAAATACGATGGAAGTTGGCAAGTTGAAACTTGTTGAAACTCGTAGAGCATTCCCACTGGCAAAACAATGAGATGGAACACGTATGGATAAACAGTCGCTGCTGCCTGTTTAGGTTTTCTCCACAATCTGCTAGCCGCTCACTCGCGCTCTATGATCGCTCTCGCATGCTCACGCCCGCTACCGCGCGTTCACGACTCCTCTCGCTTGCTGACGCTTCATTTGGCAGAGATGCAGCCACTTTCATGCCTTTTCCTTTATCCCTCAAGCTATAAAAGCCGAACCTACCTCAAAACCTATGCCCTCGTGTCTAATACGCCTACCAATACCATCCCAAACCGCGATAAATGAGCTGCTAACGAGTCGATTCGAGTGAGTGGTCACCAGGTCAAGCGTTTTCAATCGAATCAACACGAGGCAGGATGCATTTGCAGGTGTCTTCCTGCCTGTACGGGCACCTATAAGCGTTGGAGAGCGTTGAGGAGCGCTGGAGAGGGAGAGCAAGCGTTCTCGTCTTGTATGGACGGAGCCTGAGAAGGGCAGTGGTCAATCAACGCTCAAAGCTGACGCGATCTACGAGCATCGCATATATCATCATAGGTAAATGAATAAATAAATGAATGAATGAATGAACGAATGTATGTATGTATGTAACGTAAGGTAACGTATGTTATGTATGTATGTAAGGTGTGTCAGAATGGGAATGTCGGCCCATGCGGTCGGCGTGCTTGGCAGGCGGCCGTCGCGTTCGCCGCTCTCGGACGAGCATGCGAAACGTCCCCACCGCCATCGACTACGAACGGGGCCGGCATCGGCTGGCAGCAAGCACTGCGCCGTTCAATCAGCTCTACAGACAGGAGGAGAGGGGTGGCCGTCGTTGACATCCGACACTCGTCCGAGAGCGGCATATGCAACGGCCGCCTGCCGAGCACGCCGGCCGCGTGGACCGCCATTTTCATTCGGGCACACTTTATGTATGTATGTATGTATGTATGTATGTATGTATGAATGAATGAAGTAAAGAATGATTCACTCAATTACTGAATGAATGATTGAATGCATATGTTCTGAAAAGAAATTGATCAGTCTATCTGATCGCATTGTCCTACCTCTTCAATGGAGATAATGTAGGTGGATACGTTCACGTCGGCCTTGTCTGAACGCAGCCTCAGTGCCTCTTCAAGATCTTCCGAAGGATCCCATGCATTCTTTTTCAACACCTTAACTATTAGCCATGATGATTCCCAGTAACGTTACATATCAACTACAACGATAAAAATCACTTCTAGCTGTTTGAATGCCTTCCTTGATCCCTCGTGGAAAGCCTGGAATATTTGTGTGGCTTCTGCATTCCTGAATGATTAAGTTATCATTGCAGACAAACAAGTTCTCACACCATCTTGGTAGGTTCTATGAACTAGAGGCCAGGAAAAGTACAACTGACGCATATTGTCGAATGACAGCGCCTCCGGGATGATTTCGTATTGTTTCCTCACTGATATGCAACCATTTACCATCCACCTGAAAAAACACAGCCCTCAGAATTTTGCACGGATTCCGCACAGGAGCAGATAATTGCTTTTTCATATACTTTGCAATCTTTACATGAACTGAACTTTGACCACTCGATCAGGCCACCATTGGCGCAGACGCTTATCATCGCTGCAGTTTCCGCGTCAAATTTTACACCTCCGACTGATTGTAAAGGGCAAACTAATCACTATGCAGATACACTAGTATGATTGCCAGCATTGATTTATGGTCAACAGCTGGTCGAAAGCAACATCGAAATCGAAAAAAAGCTGACACTTGTCGAGCTCAAAGCACATGACATACAATTGTCCGTCCACGCGGTCGGAGTGCGCGTGGAGCGACTCAAGGATGGCTCTAGGTGCTTATTTCGGAGGGTAGTGCGAAATCTGTTGAAAAATGGAAGTCAAGTTTAATCATCAAGCAATTGAAAACTTAGAACTCGCGACAGCAGACCGTTCAGAAGTCTACAGTAGAAGCGGGTTTTCTTGTATAGCAAAACGATGCACAAATTTCGCAGAATTTTGAAACTTCTAGAGCAGAGAGAGAGGATGTAAGAAGCAAAAAACACGCCGAACGGATTAGCTCACACAGCGTTAACCACAAAATTTCAGAAACAAATCGAGTGGATAAAAAAACAATCTAAGGTTTGATAAATTTCCTTGATGCACATGGGTAGATCAAATTCTTGTAAAAAGGTCGATTTTTCGAAATTCAGAAAAATGAACGTTTCTAGCCCAAATTTTGTTCAGGGGCCATTTACGGCGCTCAACAAGAATGTAGGGCCCATTTTCAATTTCTCAAAAGATTACTGTAAGTTATACTTTGACCGAATCGAATGATTAGAAAAACCATTCAACTGAAAAAAATCGGAAAATCGATTGTTTGAAAACGGCAAATTCCCGAATTATTCAGGAAATCAAATATTCGAAAAAAAAGGCAATTCCCAAATTATTCAAAAAACCGAATATTCGAAAAACTGAAAATCCCGAATTATTCGAGAAGTAAAATATTCGAAAAGTTGAAAATCTCGAATTATTCGAAAAGTCAAATATTTGGAAACCTCAAAATTCCGAACTAGTCGAAAAGGGGAATATTCGAAAAAAAATCTGAAAATGTTAAAGTATACTGTTAGTTATAGTGATGAAAGTATCATTCGGCTACAGTAACCTGCCGTAATTTTTCGAAAAAATGAAAATGGGCATATGTTCGAGTTCAGCGCCCCAAAATACCGGATGGATAAAATTTGTGCTGAAAGGGTTGGAAGTTTGAAAGGTCGGAAAATTTTTTTTGTAGTTTTTGATCTACCCTAGTGTAATAAAGGCTGTGTTCACGATGATTTTCTTTACCGAGTTTTTCACTTAACACAATGCGTTAGCCACCAAGTGTTACAAAAATTTTGAAGAAACGGCGAAAAACGCACTTAAACGTCTCATTCCAGTGACATTATTCTCTGGCCTGGACTAGTTGTCCGATTGGATGAACATGTTCACGGTCGCTGTCACCGGTGAAAAGTTGGGTCAGTCGAAGATAGAAGAATATTTTATGCAAAGCAGTACAAGTTAGGACGTAAAGGAGGGAACGGAGCTGTAGAGAGTAGAGAATTGCAAAGGACGGGTCTACGAAAGATTTCATTGTCACAACGAACAGTTCCTGTGAGAGTAAAGAGGCGGGTGAGAGTTAAGAATTTCGTGTACTTCTGGTGCGTTTTTCTCAATTTCTGTCATTTTACTCCTACCCGGGGGCGAACTGGTCAATGTAGCGAATAATCTCAAAATTGAATATCATCGTGAACACTGCCTTTAAGGAAATTAAAAGCACTTCAAATTGTTTCTTTTCATCTCAACCGCAACATTCACCCGATCATTTTTTGATAATTCAGTTTGCGCTGGGACGGACCTCCGCATTTGAACGCCCTCCGCATATACGCCTTGCTGAGTTACCCAGACAACAGGTGCGGACTGACCGCTGGCAAGCAAGGCCCCTGCGAGCGGTACGAGCGGTACGCCAGCAAGTTGTGGGCGGATCGCTGCCCATCGTGGCCTCGCCGGGCGGATCGATGCCTCTCGTTGTCTCCGCGGGCGGATCGATGCCTTTTGGCGGGCGGATAGCGGCACCTGGGAAAGTTGATCACGCTAGCGGGCGGACTGCCGGCAGGCTCTGAAGCGACGATCCGCCCGCAACCTGCCAGCGATCCGCCCGCAAAGGGTTTGATAGCCAGCGATCCGCCTGCTGAGCTATGAGATGCAGCGATCCGCCCGCAACCTGCCAGCGATCCGCCCGCCAGGGCTCTGATAGCCACCGATCCGGCCGCCACCGCGCTAGCCAGCGTTCCGCCCGATCAAATTTTACACGGTGAAACTTTTCAATCATTGACGAGTTCTTTTCTGGTATCAGTATCATGCTTAGAGTAAACAAACGGAAGGGTATAAAAGACGCTTCATCGCACTGAATGCTCACTCGGCATTTCGAGGCCGATCCTGAATGGTGACTCAAAGTCACCTCCGAAGGATCACTTAGAGACCAGAGAATAATTTTTGGCAGCTGAGGGGATGATCCCCACGGCTAGGGGGGGGGGGTGGTCCCGCACACGGAGATCGTGGTGGGAACCATTATAATAGCCCACATGTGGCATCGAGGGCGAATCGCTGTCTACTGGCGGGCGGATCGTTGGCTACTGGCGGGCGGATGGCGGGGGGTATGTCGATCCGCCTGCCGAAAGCCAGGGACCCGCCCGCACCTACTGTCTGAGTACACTGATTCAAAAATTCCCTGGAAATTCAGAAAATTTCATTAGTGGTCCTCGTTTGATTCGATGTCATTACCACGCGCATCGAGTTGATCGAAGAGACCGGAGGTGCGATACGGGCTTTGCACAAGGAACTCTTTCAGCGTGTATGAAAAATGAACAAGGAAAGCTGGGTGGAAAAAGACAAGGAAGTCGATGCTCTGACAGAGAAAGAAACGGTGAAAATACCGCTGGACTAACAAGGTAATGACGAGACCGGGTTGCTAAACTGCCCACACACCCATGTTTTTTTCTGATAGGCTACTTCCGGGTGGTTGTATGAACGTCCTACTACTAGCTGTCAAAGTAATAGTGGATGAGAAGTTATGAGCCCCTTTTGAAACGAGGTCGAAGCGACAAAAATTTCGAGCGCTGTACCATCTGCCACTTCAAATAGCCCTATCGTTTCAAGTTGGTCGAGTGGTTCAAGGCACGGATCACCAGTCGGAGTCTCGCAGGTTCGACCTCCTCTTGTGGTAAAATGTTCGCTATGATGTATTTTTGAGTACAACAACTGCATTTCTATGGCAGTTAGGCGACAATAATTTCATGGGGAAGAAGAACAACCATACAGTAGTGCAAAACACGGAAAAGAAATTTCTGATAAAAATCCCACTGTATGGCGCCGTTTATACTTTCGCCGCCGAGCGGCGCGGCAGAGTGCAATCCTACAATATCGATCGTGCGGCGCCGCGTGATCAATACCATAGGATTGCACTGTGCCGCGCCGCCCCACGGCGGAAGTATAAACGACCCCTATGACACTTTATCGATCCTACAGTCCTTGAAGCGGAAAAATCTGGAAGCGTAAAAGCTGCAATAATCGCAGCAATATTGATGAAAATGGAAATTTTCTGTGCTCCACGTGAGTTTCTTTCGTGAAAATAGTATTTGGACCAAAGGCACTGCGCATTCAATCATAGGTAAAATTACATTTGGTGATAACCCCGTAGGCGCAGCTTAGGCCCCAAGGGGATAGCCCACTCCCATTTTTGGTGGTGCAGAGGTCAGCAGAAAAATTTTCATCCCAAATCGTATCCATTGGGTACTTTGGGGCGTAGAACACGAACCTTTGGTCGGTTTGTTGTCTTTCCGAAAATTACAGCAGGTTACGATAAATAAATAAATGATATTTTGACTGCAGAGCTCTTCACTTTTCGATTCATAACTTTTTTCACTACTGTTCGAAAAGCTAAGATGAAGCTTTTATGGCTACCTGGGAGTTAATCGATCTGATAAACTTGGCCTTATAGATAGTTCTGGCAACCCGATCTGGCCGTTACCTTGTTAGTGGACAGCCATCAAGGAGGGTGCCTTCCGAAAATACTTGGTCTCAATGACTTTCCGCTACACAAATCCCTTAAAAATGTTTTTTTTCATTTTTTCTTGAAGTTTGAGAGCCCAGATCGAAAACCTTTACGGGTCAAGCTCTCGAAGACAGATGCCCCTAGCGCGAGTCTCAATTTAAAGAAGCATTCCACATATTGACATCTCCCAAAAGGCTCTAGCGTTTATACCGTTGTTGAATTGGTGCTTTTTTCGAAATATCGACTTTCTGCGATTCCAAGGGGATATTCTCCGTCATCGTTCCGTAAGCTATCTAATGACGCCAATTTTCCCTTCCCTTCCCAGAGAGATGGTTTTTGCAATCGATTCTCTGCAACGTATTTTACGTGGAACTATCGACCGCATCGACCGCTTTACTACGAAGCTTTTGGGCATACACATCACTAAATACGCATTTGTCAATACAATATGAAATTGATTTAACCTGCAAAAATCCAAAAAAAATCAAAGGGCATATTTGACAATATTGATTTTTCTTTGTCTAACTTGGCTTTTATTTCCTATTATTTTTTGCAAATGTAGTTAAAACAAATGCGGATAAAAAACTATTTATATGAAAACTTCTATAAAGCGGAAAATTATTTTCAGCTTAACTATTGACAAAAAAACTGGATAAATAAATTTTCGCGATTGAGAAGGTGCAGAGAAAATTTCTCTAGAGCCAAGCATCCTTCATTAGGGATCAAATCCAGTGAGATACCAGAAAAGTCACAACACTTACGAACAAAGAAATTGTTTAAAAAAAACAGTAGGAAAAATATCATAAAAATAGAAAAAAGTACTCGAAAAATAAGGTAATGAAATTATAATGAAACTAGACCTTCATACGAAGTCCGGCCGCTTTTTGGTCAGGCATGGCGGCTTGGCGCAGAACGAATGACGGGATGGTAGCTCCTCTCCAGCAAGGTGGCCCGGCTAGTCGAGATAGAGTGGCGCCACATGAGAGACGGTGAGCCTGCAGAGAGACTAAGGTGTGCGAAAGGTGATCGTGAATGATAAAGAACAATTCAAGGACTTTCGCCCTATGCTCTAGATAAGAATCAGACTTCAGCCTAGTTTTGACTGCAGGTGGTCGCTGCGGCCATACGAGGGACAACTGTTCCTTTTTCATTGCGCGTAATGGAAAGCCGCTCCAATTGTGATCGCTTCGTGCCAAACGTCCTACATCGCTGGGTCGCGGCGACGAAATCCTATGTCTTACTGCATCGCTGCTTGAGGAGCGATTCTCAATTGTCGCTGACCGCCGCTCCATCGCGGCCATAATGGCAGCGATGGAGCGATTGCCAGCGAATGACACGTTTCGTCTAGTGAACGGTGACCCTTTCACGCCGGCAAGGTCAGTGTTTACAGGTCGAAGCGTGTTAATGATACCTACCAGCCATTAATTTCACTGATTGATTTAATTTCTTCGATCATCCGTGAGGCTAAGCACTATGAACAGAATCGCTGCCGCTGCCGAATCGCTGCAGCAGCGGGTGTGAAATCGCTGCGATGAAAAACAGCAGCGATGCAGTCAAAACTAGGCTTTCCGAGAACACAGCAGCAGCCTCAGTTGAAACCTGAGGTAAGGAGAGATAGGCTGGAGGTCTAGAGCAATTTTCAGGGAGGTTAAGACTGTTAGACACAGTGGAATCGGGGGGATAATGTGTGCACAGGATGCATGCAAAAAGGTCAGTGCACCGATTGGCTGCATGTCACCCACATCTCAAACATTGGAGAATGAAAAGAGATTTCAATACCATACTCTACAATCACTGTACAAAAGAAGACTTTTATAGACCGCATACTGATTTTTGAGTTTCCTGGATAAGGAAAGTCTAGAAAAACCGGTTTTGAAAACTTACGGTACCGGTCATATATATCTATTGCGTTCTGGAAAAATGGCAAAGAAACCCATTTTTTAAGTCCTTTTGCCATAACTCTGTTCAAAGTGGTCCATTAGAAACTCTAGAATGATGTTTGGAATGGGCGCTGAGAACCCTTTGTTTTGAACTGGTTAAAGTCTTACTATTCATCGAAGTAGGGAACTAGCATTATTTCAAATGTTGTCTGACTACCTGGTTCAAGGGTAATCCGCCTGGTGCCGATTCCAATTATCTTGTTTAGATTCCCAATTTGAATATTTTACACAAAGTTACGACGAAAGGTCAGGAAGAACCCCTTTTGGGCGTTTGCCCCCTAAACGCAAACATGTGACCAGAATTGTACACCAACAGGAACGATTTCGAAATTCGCTAACCATAGTAGATCACGGGGAACTTAACTTTAAACGAGATAACGACCCACAAAAATCACTTAAAGGCAGTGTTCACGATAAAAGTCGTTTTTCTGTTTTTCCGCCTGTCTTGAAAACGGTCCTACGCTGAGGCCCCTCAAAATTCAGCTAGAAAAGCATTGCGGACGAGTTGTCCGAGGCTTGTAACTCCCGTTTTTTGCTGTCGATGTGTGCGAGCTGACCTGAGCAAAGAGAGAAGTTGAGAATAAAGGGAAGAACGGGGCTTTTGATCGGAAACCATCGCTCATCTAACCACGAATTCAGGGAAACTGTTATAGGACGTGGGCGGAGTGGCCCAATGGGTTGGCTGGCCACGAGACTTTCGCCCACTTACCGGCCGTTTTTCGTCGCAGTTACGTTCTTAATCTTCTTAGAGGGACCAAAAACTTATGTTTTAGTCAAAAAAACGTGCAACGTTTTCTTCGTGAACGCTGCCTTTGAACTGGAAGGCAAAGTCGGGTTCGCGAATTGTGCTACCTCCAAGCCACCTGCGAGGTCCGTGGCAGGGGTCCAAAACAGGAACAAAAAAGAAAGAAAGAATGAATGAAGGAAAGGGGGAAGAATGAAAGGACAGAAGGAGAGAAGGAAGATCTAAAGGAATAAAATAAAGCGGGAAAGGAAAAAGAAGGAAGGGAAGAAAGAAGTAGCAAGCAAAGGCGGAAGAAAGGGGAAAGAGGGAAAATAGGATATAAGGAAAAGAAGCAAAGAGGGAAAGAGGTAATGAAGGGGAAGAAGGAAAGAAGGAGAAGGAAGAAAAGGAGGAAAGAAAGAAGACTGAAGGAAAGAAGCAAAGAAGAGAAAAAATGGAAAGAGAGAAGGAAGAAAAGAAGCAACGTAGGAAAAAGGAGAGAATGGAAGTAAAGGCAGAAGAAGAGAAGGAAAGACGGAAAAAATGAAGAGGGAAGGAAAGACGAAAAAGAAGAAGGAAAGCAGGAAATGAAAAAAGAAGTCAAGAGGCAGAGAAAGAAAAAAAACAGAGAAGAAGAGAGGCAAAAGAGAATTAAAGAAGGAAAGGAAAAAGTAGCAGAAAGGAAAGAAGGAAAAGAGGGAAGAGGAAAGAGAGGAAGGAAAACCGGAAACAAGGAGAGCGAAAAATAGGGAAAAAACGAAGGAAGGAATGAATGGGGAAAATAAGCAAAGGATCAATGAAGGAAAAAAGGCTAGATGGAGTGAAAGAAAGAAAGATACAAACAAATAAAGAATGAAGAAACGAAAGAAGTTCCTAGGTCTATAATCCGGAGTAAGGAAGATAAGCGCCATAACAACGATCCAGAATACTTTCTAGATCGATTGATCCTAACATATTTATGAGCATCCCTGGTAGGAGCTCTTTGTCTTTGAAGAGTTTTCGCCAGAAGAAAGACGAAGGATATTAGTTACCTGATTAGTTTGGAGCAGAAAACATTTTCTGGATTTTGTAGACTTCGTCACTCTAAGCCCGCAAAGCAAGAGTGTGGACCGGAAATTTCAATGATTTCTGGAAGATTTTCCAGTTTTTTCTATGAAAGCCAAGATTTTGTGGCAATTTTGGCTACATTCTTCTTTTCAGGGACCTAGGTTCCTGCGCGAATGCACCTCAACAGTTTCGAGCTTTGAAGGAGGGCCCTATCCAACATTACAGAGTCATCCTACAAGAGTTTTTCATTTTTTCCATTTCCAACGCTCACCACAAATTACAATCTCCATAATTGGCCGTTGCATTGTGTAGCATATTGGCCCTGTCCGGACTATAGCAGCGCTGCGGAGTGTAGCGGACGGTCGAACAATCTGGTCAGGTTGAGGCTTAGGTTAACCAAATGAGCACAGGAGTTGATTCAGTGTCCAAACGCCTAGTTTGAGCCAACCCTGTGCGACTGCACGCAGACACTATCGCTTTTGGCGAACAATTCAAATTGAGGAGCACCAGATCACCTTTCAAGTAATCATGCCACTAGTCGGCACCCTTTAGGCACTCTATTCACACATCACATCGCCTGCATAAATACAGTAACCAAATCGATCAAACCTCTCGTACCTAATGAGGTTAAGATTCGGCACGTATTGCGTAGCACCAGATCTTACGTATAGTCAGTGCTCCTGCACCTGCCCATATGGCATGATTCTTAAAGGCAAAGTACGCTTTTAGAGTGTGGAAACCCTTACGAATACTTGTTTTTTAAACATTCCCCATCGCAAAGAGCAACCACCCAACAGATAGTCGTACACTGCACTGCCATAGAACCGCCACTCTCATTCATAACAAAACATTTATTATACTTAAGGCGATAATTGCATAATTAATACTCGAACATCACACATCACTCGAAGAGACGTAAAAATCCAACAATTAAACTCATAGTATATCCGTGTCGTCCACAACAACGAACTACTGCTGCATCTGTTCCGGAGCTGGCGACTGAAATTAGAGAAAGTCAAAAAAAAATTCTCATGTCACATAGTTGACCTTTCCACAGCAAAAAACCACCCAGAGTCCTCGCATTCAATTTAGTCTAACGAATGGACGTATTTGCGACGGTAGATCGCCGCGCGTGATCGAAACCCCGTTGGCCGGTGATGCCGCCAACGCCGCACGGCCTACAGCAATCATCGCGCTGGTCCATTCACCAGACTAAATTCGATACGCAAACCATACCTCAGCCTGAGCGGTGGTGCGCGGTGTATTGCTGATCTTCGCCAAATGCGGCGCAACTTCTGAGTCATCCATAATCTTGAACGGCTGGTCTTTTCCAACAATTGCAATTGAGGTATTCTGTAAAGGTTAACGGTGTATTTCAGATGATCCTCAGTCTCATAGTTGACATCTGACTATCTTGGATACGTATGGCTTCTAGCAAAGCGCCAACGCCGTCGGAAGCGTCATTAACGAGCCAAAACTACCGTATTTGAGCAGCAAGGATGTACAGGGCGGATTCCCCTACCCCAAATACGGCCACGTCGACTCGTTTTTGGCCATTCCAACGGCGTATGCGCTGTGTTATGCATCACAGCAGTTTATCTTACGACGCTAAACCACGTCTGCGAGCGTGTATACAGTCTCTAAAGCAAAACTGAAGGATACCTGATTAGTCAAATTCTCTTCAGCAGGTAATGTATCTCTCAAAGCCAGCAGGGCATGTCGAATGAGGTCATCAGCGCCAGCTGAAAAATATAACTTTCAATGAGAAACAATGTAAATGATATAACTAGATAGGAACACCCGACGAACGGCTGAAACTTATAGCCTCTGCCCACTGTTGGCTAATGCATGACGGGCGAATCACTGTCAATAAAGGCCTCGCCGGGCTGATAGCGGACCGACGAGAGTCGGCCCGCTATGTGTTCCCAGTCCACCCGGTGTTATTGTATGAATTTAAGAACTGAGTAATGTGCTTCTCTGGGCCGAATTCCGGTCCGCAATTGCGTCTTAACACGCTTCGCGACCGCACGCGCTCGAGTCAGTCGAGTTTCCAGCACCGAAGCCGACTCGATTTGGCTTTTTCATACAGTTTTCTCCAATTTTTCAAAGTTTCCAATTTCCAAAACTCACCTAGAGTCAAAAGAGCGGCAGCTGCGGCGCTGGAAAATCTTCCGACTCGGAGCGTGCGGCCGCAAATAGTGTCGAGACGCAACTGCGGACCGGAATTTGGCCCAGAGAAACACGGTACCTGTTCGGAACTTGTCCAAATGTCTCTCCAGGTAGGTGCGAGCAGACTGGGATCTGGCACCGATGGATGACGCGAACATCTCCACTACTTCAGCCGATGGATCTGACTGCACGATATGGGTGCCGTCCTTCTGGAACCACGGAAATCGAGTGGACAAAAGCATTAAGGAAATACACAGATATCGGACTAAATGACTCACGTCATATCCAGCAATGAGCAAGCCTACTCCGAATGGTCGACGACCGTAGTACTGGGTATTCGCTTGCAATTCTAAACACGATTTCATTGGATACATCATACTCCAGATGCAAACTCACACCCACAACTGTAGGTTGTACTGTCCATGTCACTCAATTATGAAGCCGCACCCAGCTACAGGGCGCGAAATCACTTTATCAATAACCACAATCCCGTGGTTTTCCCGCGCACCACTTTTCTCGCCCTGCAGCGTCGCGGCTTCCCAATTCAGTAACGTTTGGGGCAAAATTTACTCGAAATCATCGCGTGCGTAAGCGCGCACGTGCTGCTTCTCCTTCTCTTTCACACTCTCTTGCTTCATATTCCATCGCTCCACATACGCATACGAAGGAATAAATAAAAATTCGCTCTGAAATAGAGGGTTGACTGCCCCCAGCGATTTTCCCCACGTTTTCCACGTTGGTTGTGAATTGATTCAGTGAAAATTTCAAAACTGGTAGTACAAATTCAGGACCTTGCCTCCAACTGCTATCGAATTTTGGAAGCCCTACCGACACTTCATCTCCCACACTCAGAAAAAAAAACTGCTCGAACCACAACTAGAGCAGCTATGCTTCGACCCAAACCACATCTGCGCAGGATCCGTCATTTGATCCCCCATATCCATCTCAATACCACTGGACACACTATTCAGGTGATCTTCCAACTAGGGACCTCCCCGAACGCAAATCGGAGTTCTGGAAAACGGCCTACTGAGGATTGTGGAGGAAGGGATAAATCTTTTGAAAATTCAAAATTGCAGTCAATGAATCCGAGTAGATAGAAAAACGGCCAAAAATTTCACTTTTTGAGCATCTAAACTTTCATCATTTTCGGCCCAACCTTACCCAGGCAAAGTTATTTGGTCTGCTCGACGAGAATATGAGCTTTGTTTTGTAGAGGATTACACGGTAGGTCACAGTCGAAGTGCGACACTCTACCTACCGTAACTTACCGCACTCTGAATGAAACTGAAGATAAACCCAATATTCGCGTTCAGCGTCCCAAATATCCATTCTTGGCAAAGCTTGAACCGTAAATGTTTCACTTTCAGAAGTCCAGAAAAAAGCTATCTTTTTGTCCATTTTTGATCTACCCTGACGCATTGAGCACACTTTTAGAACATATACGTATTTCTTTTCGTCTCTCCTGCAACCCAGAGTACACCGCTTCCCAAAACTACAGTTTGAGCTTGAGGCGGTCATTAGTAATTTGAAGAATCGATCAAGGGGCCACCAATAAACCCATTTTGTAAACGGCGCAAGTCCAAATTCAAAATATAGAATTTTCTACTCACTGAGTTGCACACTATCCGCCAGAGACGAAATGGGAACAGGCAACTTGTAATCCCATCGCCAACTGGAGCACTCGGTTTGAAGAAATCTGAAAACATTTTCCTGATGAAAATGCCCTACAAAAACGAAATTCGGATATATGAACTATACACCCACCTGGCAAGTATCCTGCCGTCAGACAAAAGTCCCGCAATTGACACACCGGCATGAGTATCGATCTCGTAAATTTTCTTCTGATGCGAACAAAGCTCATTCTGGGCACGCTGAAAAAAAAAACAAATTTAGCAAATTTCATGAAAATTTGACATGTAATGAATAAAAAACGGAAAAAGGCATGAGAAAACACCTTTAAAGCCACCAAAACGGCATGCGTCTCGCTTTTGATTCCTACAGTCGCTGATCCTTGCTTCATGGCTTCCACGGCATAATCCACCTGATGCAGTCGACCCTGAAAGGAGAAGACGGCATTTTCTTCTTTTCCTGCTGAAAGGTTACGGTAGGCACACTATAGTCCGCCAAAGTTCCAAATTCGACTGAAATTCACCAGGAATGGGAGGTGCGGAGACGGAAAATTCTCTCAGGATTCAATTATAACGCTACAGTCCACTATTTCTTCTGCAGATTTAACTCCCTGATCTCACCAATCTATTACCCTTTAGTCATGTTTACCTAACGCTGAAGTGGCAAACAAAGCATGAAGAGGGCATGGTTATCGGGAGGGCAAACAGGGCGATCCTTTGAAGGCATAGATTTTCGGCAAAATTATGGTTGTAAGGACCAAGGTAACTTACGATAACGGCAAAAATCACGTTCGTTGAAAATCTCGACGAGGCGTAAATATCGATTTTTGACGAAATTTGTAAACTTGCAACTTCGGATTTTTCTGCCTTATTCAACCAGTGCT